>CAHIKZ030002620.1:302500-340000 GCA_903632075.3 Acanthosepion pharaonis
ATACACACATGAGTGTTGGTTAGCTTTCAGAAGGAATTTTTCATAGATATATCCTTTTTTTTAACAAATATACTTTGTTAAATGGTTTTTTCTTATATTTCAGACGAATTACTCGACAAGTTTCTAAAATAACTCCATATTTAATTGTACTAATCAAATCAAAGTAACAGAAATCGATTGATCATGCACGAATTCAAATAATTCAAATTTTAAACCTCCGCCTGTAAAACAAAAACAACCAGTTGAAACTTAAACCCACGGCTACTGCACTGACTTCCCATACATATAAAAAGACATCCTAAATAACTTATTAACCAGAGCCTGTTTATCATACACTACAAGAGCAATATTTTATTACGAACACAAATATATAAAAAAAAACATTAATTAACAATAATGTCCGTAAATATATAATTGATAAATAAATTAAAGTAATATCAAAAGAAATTAAAAAAAAAATAATGCTATTACAAATATAAATAATATAAGTAACTCAACAATACAACAGGAACCATTACAGTGTAACAACAAACTAGATGAAAACAAAGTCAGAATACTGATATATATATTTACATATCCTCAAAAACAGACGTCCTGGCTATGACGATATACTCCAGTCGGCAGCACAGCCTCTTATCGGAAGGTTTTGAGGAGCGTGTAACCACCTCTTAATTGCTGGTGTTCCCAGGTCAACCCTGATTCGCAGACGTATCACCTGTCATGATTCCAGCTATGGACAAATAGTGAACCCCCAAAATGGGGTCAAAACATTATGAAAGTGTTGAAACTCTTTTTCATAGTGAAGGTGTCAGCAATGTATTTTCATAGTAAAAAAAAAAAGAATTACCAGTAATATGTTTTTCGTAAGGAAAAAGAAACAGCAATACATTTTTTAAGGAAAATAAAAAAAAATGCCAATATATATATTTTATGAAAAGAAATATATATTTTATGAAAGAAATCGCTAATTCTCATAAGAAAATTAAATTTCAGCATTATGTTGCTCATAAGGAGAAAAAAAATATGAAACACAATCTTTAGAAGTATCACCAATCACGATGAGCCGATGTTCTCCCTAAGATTTGAGGGCATATTGGGAATTAAACTCAACCTAGACCTCAAGAGGTACTCGTACATACGATCCATCGCAAAAGATGCTGGGAAGATGGTCGTTTCGCTAAACCACTCTAGAACGAACCTGACTGTAGCTATTCTCTACCAATACATACAGATCAGGCTAAAAATGAATTATTGTTGCCCCATATGGTCAGAAGCTGCCTAGTTTTCAATTTCCATTCTCGATAGAGGCCAAAAGCCTCTCCACGTTCTTGTGGATGACAAATTATTTTCCACCCTACTACCATCTCTCTCACAGGCGAAATGTCCCAAGCCTCTCTCTGTTTTCTCGCGATTCTCATTGAAAATTTTCAAACGAAATACATTCCTTAATTTCACTAGTTCTAACCAACCTGACAAAGACTCGCCATGCCCCGCACATTGTAGCCATCACCCTTCATTACCTTCCTATTTCATTGGCAAGAAGTTGGTTCCTGTCGGACGGATAAATCCCACGACCCACTGCTTTGTGGAACCAACTCTCAAAGGAAGGTTTCCTCGATCAACTTAACCTGTTCTAATCTACGTTTAACAGTTATCTTTCCCACATATAAAGTGTATATGTAACCCTCTATCTCGAGTGGTCCCGGACCTTACACAGTATGAACGTTATTTTAAATAAAATGTGTCGAATACATGGTTTTATTTTATTTCAATATTTATATATTTCTAATTTAAATATAATGTTTACGTTTCCCAAATAGTTTTACGAAGAACTCGAGATAAACAGATGGTCATATATTAATCGTACGGATTCAGAGATCATGGCCACTTTCAGTGCATATTTGTCTGAGTAAATTATATTCTGTTTTTATTAAATTGCTTTTTCAGTTTACGATTTTATTTACCAGACCTTCTCACTAAGGCAGGATGTAGCACACGGTTATTTTTGGTAGTGTTCCAATACGCAGGCATATGCATATAGTTCAAAATTGCCCAGTCCTTGCGATTGCTGTCAGGCTATCGTCGATATTACACCGACTCCACCGCTCTTAATGCAATGAGAAAGTTGCTGCCGTAGGGTTTGAAGGAAACGAGCGTCTTCTCTGATCTCAAATGTGGAGAAAACAGGTACAACACTTTGATCTCAGCCATATTTTCAAGACTGGGACATAAGTGAATTGAGATATTTTTTTTTTAATTTCCTTTATATTCCAATATATTTTCTTTTTAAATTTCGAGATGTTTCGTCGATTTACTTTATTAGAGGAATGGGGAATTTTTTTTTTATTCTAATTGGGAGATTTCTTCCGATGAAAAAAAAAATCGAGTCTCCGTTTTACTTTTTTACCGTTTGCAAATCTATTTTTATGATTAATGTGATGTCAGGCGCCGAAAGAATTTGCCATATGGTCAGTGGTTTGCAGAGATTTGATGATGTCCTGTGCCAACTCCTTGATTGTATGCCACTAAGACTCAAGTGAGGGATGCCTATAGGGTTTGGTAATGGGAAATGTGAAAAAGCAAGATATTTTATTATATGTAAAAACAGATGAAACATGAAATAAACTCTTTATTCAAATTAAATATAAATCAGAATCATTTATTAGGTTCGGTTCCCCAAATGGGAACTGTCTGAAAACACAGGGACTTTTTATACTATCTACCCCTATGTTGATTAATTCGACATTTTGTATAGTTTTCAGACGTAAGAGTTTATTTACTTCAGTGTCGCTTATCAAAACACGGATTCATCATTCACTCCAGCGTGTTGGACATTAGGGCGTTTGTACAATGAAGTTAGAAGTGACAATTTCAAGTTTCAAAAACTAAATTTTTTGTCACTCTTTGATTGGATGCCCTCTCAATATGGATGCCCTCTGTTTCCATTAATTCTGGACGCTACTTCATCTGCTTTCAGTTGTTGGTGAGCCTTTTGATCTTAAGCCAACTTTCCCTCCTCTAAGTGAAAAGAGATTTCACAGAGAGTAGATTAGTAATGCAACTGAGTTACAGCTTAATTAAATCCGATGAACTAGCATCATTAATTTATACACACTCGTAATATTAGCCTCAGTATCCAAATTCTATCTATCTATATCTATCTATCTATCTATCTATCCCTCAATGTATACTCAGTCATATCAATCAATCTATTCGAGTCCGTTCGTACCTAACTATCTATAACTATCTACCCATAAATTTATACCAGTTCATACCTAGCAGTCAATCGATCAGAATCTGTTCATATCTATCTATCTATCTATCTATCAGTGTATACGAGTTCATATAAACCTATCAGTTTGTCCGATACTTTTCATATCTATCTATATATCTACCTATGTGACACTATTTAACGGTTGCGTGAAAATTAAAAGCGAGAAATAATTAAGGCGAGAATAAGCTATCACGAAAGACATACTGAGCGATGTTATTTTTTTAACAAAGAAAAGTGGTAAAGATTTTATTTTCATTTGCGAAGAAAAAGTTTTGTTTTTTTTCTCGCAGAAGATAGGAAATTATTAGAACTCGGATCTGTTGGAATTTATGCTATGACGCGGCGAAAAAAGATAGCAATCTGCCCATGGCAATAATGAAAATTTCAAATTGGTCATGTGGCCTACAAAACAGAATGCTGGAAGAGAAATCGCGACCACCGACAAAGAAAAAGGAAGAGAAAAGATGGAAAAAAAGAATGGAAAAGAATAAACCATTAACTATCTTTCGGAGATATCATTTGGTTTTGAGAAAACACCTGTTTTATATCCAGACCTGGACATGATAAAAGTTTGTTACCGGGACAGATAATTGGCGACAGGGTGCGAAGACGTCCAGTTGACCACCCATTTGACGCTTGGCGAAAATCTCGTTGATAAATTCCAGATGACATTAAGATAGGTTAAGATAGAGAGAGAAATAAAAGAAAAAGGGATTTTTTTTTTAGCGATTTGTAACGATGGCCAGATGCAAAACACCCACACTGCTGAGCGTTCATTGGCTGAATGGTGGCGTGAGAAAAAGAAGGAAACATGTAGGGAGGCCTGTTGACGCCTCTGAGGGGATGTGAGATGCCACTATGAGAGAGGAGATACCAATATGAGAAAGGAAGAATTTGGGAGGAGAATTTTAAGAACCCCTCTAAAGCAGAAAGTAATGGACTTCCAAAAATGGAAAGTGATAAATTTTCCTGTCCGAAAACAAAGAAAATCCTTATTGTGGATTTAGAATTGTCGATGAACCCAAACCAAGACAGGCCCACACCCGGTTTTGGTCGGCGTCCATATAAACGGAGCAGACAGTGAGAGTTCGGCAGAGTTCCGAGGAGACGCAGACGCAAACGCAGACAGAGTTGAGCTGTGAGCTCTGAGACCAGCCTCGCAGGAAGCTGACTGAAAGATATCTACGCATTCCGACTTCGACTTCTAACCAAAAACAGTTTATTTTTGAAGAACGACTTGGACTCACACCACCAAAACAAGTTTTACGAATATCGCTTGAAGATACAAAAAAAACAGTTATCGAAAAACAACTTAAGATATTAAGACTCGCCTAACAAACACAAGGTCTCACGAATCCATAGAAGCGGTTTGGGAGAAAGTTGCAGTCCTGTATTCAGCAACCAGATATAAAAATATATGTTATTCTTTTTTTAACACATTTGAATTTTTCGAGTTGTTACTTTATTTTCTTTTACATATACTTGTGCGATGTCACCTTTGCTCGAATTCGGCTTGCATTACGGCCGGGCGACTGATTGATTTCGTCTACCTAAGATCAAATCACAACGTGGGTAGGTTAGACTAGAAATCAAAGCAGTTACTTCGGTAACCAGACGTTGGAGGCGAGCTGGGAACGACAAAGCTGATACCGAATCTAACCAGATTCCCGAATCAGCCAAGGGTTAGAACGTCACATTTGGTGCCGCGACCAATACCAAGTCACATTGGTGGTCACAGGATAGCACGGGGGCAGAGAGGCCGGGGTGACGTCACACCTATATATGTATGATAGTACGGTATAGAATCGGAACAAAATTGAATAAATCAGACGAAATGGAAAACATTTATTGACAATATGTGTTGCCTTCGTGGGGTAGATAATTAAGCGTCTTCAGGTCGAAATGAGAGACAAATCTGTTTTATTATATCAAAATCCTTGAAGTTCATTTTGAACGGTGGAGTAATGGATAGCAGCTCGGGTTGAGGAATCGGAGAGCCGTGTTCGAATCCAGTCGAATCCATTACATTCACTTAGGCGCTTATACCCTTGGGAAAGATATGAATCTTTTTCTTCTCCCCACCTCAGCTATGGGTAAATAACCGGACAGACCAGGTCAACAAGTCTTGATAGTTTGCCTTGGATGAAAACTGGTCTAACGCAGAAAGAAATGGCAACATACTGCGGGGGAAAAATCATGTATCGAAAGATATGCTTAAGCGTGTATCGCGCATGGCACATAACTGACTGTGATGACTTCCGGTCGGAATGAGATAACAAAACTAAGTTTATTATTATTATTATCATTATTATTACTATTATTGTTGTTATTATTATTAAAGTTGCCAATCTCTGCTGGACTCAAAACTAGCCCACTCCGAGCAGATTCTCATGACTCTCGCCACCAAGTCGTATGCCGCATTGTGCCACTATTGTTTTTGCAGTAATCGGGGATATTCTGTATGAGCCTGGTCTTAGGTTGATCTTGCATGTGTGGGATTTTCGTAATTTTTTATTGATTTCACAAGGCAGTTAAACACTAAATCTTTTCTTCGCCAAAATGAGTAAAATAGAAATAAAGAAAATGTGTTATGCCAAGCATTTATGGAGAAAAAACTCCTGAATTTAAATAAGTATCCTAGCGTTTACATTTCCTTTAACAATGCTGACCAGCATCAACAAAAAATCCAATACACGGCGATCACATCCTGCTGCAATACAGGGTTCGATCGAGGAATTTTTGTCTAAATTACGCAAAAATGAAATTACCACTCATTTTAACAGATATATTTACCAACATTACACATACATATCTTGATATACTGAATATTAGATTTATTCAATAAAATCGTCATTGGCTTCAACCACGGGCTTCAGACGACTTCAGAATTTCCTGCAACTCTTCTGGACGATCTCCTTGTTTAAATTGGTGAATGCTGCCATAATACTTGCCTTCAGTCCATATTTGGTCTTACAAGGAGTTTTGTTGGTCTAACGCTCAACTGCGCCCTACATATAATAATCAAGGGGTCGGAGTCTGGGTAGTTAGGTGGCCAGATGGAAGTGGCGATGTGTTTGCAGAAATTGTCTGGCAGCCATGATTGGGTTCTCCTGCTTGTGTGGCATGGTAAAGAGTCCTGTTTTCTTCCAGCAGCCACCCTCGATCCAAAAGAGAACTATCTCCTCAAGGCACTTGATGTAAACCACAATGTTGAGTCTAAGGCTCTATGGGAAGATGAAGGATGGCCTATCATCGCCATCACTAGTGATCACTCCAAACACATTCACAATCACCATTAGACTCATCCAAATCTTTTAGAATCCTCTTCCCTGTCCACAGATCGACAGGCAAACACACTGAAGTCTTCATATTGGAGCTTTCAAGTAAAATGCCAAGCAGTTCTGCATGCCGTTTCCAAGTTTCTGGGCGAGCGGATTTCGTTATAGTTCTCTTTTTCTCACAATTAGTGTCCAACTGACCATGCTGTAATGTGCTCTCGACAAAATCAAAAACAAACTATGCGCATGCATGAAATTTAAAATATAAAATGGCGACAGTTTACCCATCGCACCCTGTATATGTTTGACTGTGTATGTAGTCAAAAAGCTCACTAGGAATTAGAGTAATCACGCATACTGACACACACAAATAGAAAAAAAAGTGTCTGTGTGTCATTTTCCGTCAAAAAAGCGTCCCAAAATATGAAAATTTTATATTGGGTTTTGAATAATGGACCAAACCAATCCAGTTTGATAAGAGCCAGCTTGCGGGTGGATGATTAAAGACCCAATTATCAACAAATCACGTTTAACTTTTTAAGCTGTCGCCTTTTAATTATCCAACCAGTCTTGATAGTGTAAGTTAACAAACCTTACCCAACCATTATATAAGTCAACCGAGTATCTCTTTTATTATTTCTTATTGTAGTTTACCAATTTTCAAATAAGTCGTTGTATATCATGTTCAAATTTGTGGACAATGTGTCCAAATTTATTATAGCACTTAATGTGGTCAGTAACATATGTTTTATTTTATATATATATATATATATATATATATATATATATATAACCAAACGACAATAAATATCGTCTAAATTATTTTTTAACTTAGCATAAAAATGAAAAAATCAATTAAGATAAAAAAATAATGTATGCGATATTTATTGGTTATTTTTGTTTGAATGCAATTTATGTGCAGAATCTCATGGTTATATATATGTGTGTTTGTATATATATATATATATATATATATATATAATATATATATATATATATCTCTAAAAAATAAGGTAAAATCGTTAGGTAATATATATTCATATATATATATATATATATATATATATATATATATATATATATATAAAGAGAGATTGAAATTTTTTAAAAGAAAGAGAGAATTTTGAACAGTATTCACTATCCTTGAATTTTTTGTAAAATTGTAGCTTTTTTTTACAATGTATTATATTGGTCTTATATAATTTACATATTGTTTATTATTTTTCATTATTTTGAAATGGGGTTTTCATGATTATTTCTTGAAAAATCTGAAGACGTATTGAGTTCATATGTATTCCTCCGTTTACTGTGAAACCGCTAATTAAAATCGAGTGCAGCCAAATGTCTTTGGAAGTCACATAATTATTATATAGAATCCATCTGTTTTAAGAGGATTTCTTTTACATATAAAAGAATGCTGAAAGTGTTACGATCCTTGATTCTGCACTTAAATACGTCTATAATGTGAAGGTCTCAAAGATGTCTTAGCAAATATTACCAAACTAGCAGCATTTTAAAGACTTATGATCTTAAACAGATAAATTTGTAGAGAAGTGTAAAGCAGTGTTAGGTTATTAGAAAATATCCCATGTTTTCTATATCTCAAGGAACACGCGTATATCAATCACTCGAAAATAGAACGCATATGGCGTAACCGAAAACCTACTAAGACAATCCGGTTCGCCTAATCTGACAGGCTGAGCAAGAACATTAACGAGAAACAAAGAGGAGGAGTTGAAACGATCCCCAGCTCAGAGGCGGGATAATTTGTCCATAACTTTTAGTTATGCATTTAACAAATCTGGCCTTTAAGGAACAGTGGCAAGAAGAAAGCCATTGTTGAATGAAAGCCGGAAATCTCGTTTGTAGTTTGCAACGAACCAGGTAGGAGAGACAGCAAATATGTGGAAGAAGGTGCTCTGGTCAGATAAGACGAAAATTGAAAGCTACGTGAGATGAAAACGTAAATCTAAACATGAGAACATATCCCCCACCAAATAACACGGTAATGCTTTTCTTCAACGGGGACAGGAAACCTGTCTGATTTGCTGAGAAGATGGATGATACTGTATACAGTGCAATCCCCGAAGAAAACACGTTATACCATTTACATTGTTTGGACTCGTGTCCTAATTTTTATCGTCAAGTTCAAGAAGTTTCGGCCGTTGTACACTCGGGCCTTGTTCAGGTGGATGGAACTGCGAACTCAACCCTTTATTTCGTCTACCAGAGTAGATTGGTGGTTCAAGTACATATTCAAATAGGAAATAGCACAACCCGAATAACAATCGATTGGTTTGATCAAAGTATATTAATGTGTTAGAATGGACCAGTCAAACCCCTAAATCAATATAGGAATCTTCGGCGAGACCCCAAAACTGATATCCACAGACGATATCCATCCAATTAGTCTGAAGTTGAGCTATTTTGTAAAGAAGAACGGAGAGTGATTGCAGTCTCTGGATGGGCAAATCTAGTATATACATAATACCAAACAAACTTAAGATGTAAATGCAGCTAAAAACGAGTTCGGCGAAGTATTGATCTGAGGTGGGTTGGGCGTAAATATCTACGTATCAAACAAACTGTTGCTTTATTTCCCAAAATATTGCTTGTTTCACAAAATGTAGTTTGCCCATTACGTAAGATCAAATCAATAATCCAAGAAAATATATATATATATAATATATATATATATATATATATATATATATATATATATTTATATATATATGGTATATATATATATATATATATATATATATATATATATGAAAAAAAAATATACTGAAAAAACAAACAAAAATCCTAATATTCGATTATGGTGTTTTAATGTTTAATGTCAACGTTTGACGTTTCGGTCTAATAGACCATCTTTCAGGACATATTCATAAAACATACCTGGCTTTTTTAATATTTCCTTTTCTAACATGATTAATGCTCGACAAATAAGTTCCTTTTTTAGATATTTTTTTTAATATTTTTTCATTTTCATTGAAATTTTTTTGGAATGATACAACATCTCCACGGGACGACGACGTGCTCATTATTTAAACGGAACAACTGATCTTTTATAAAAAGATTTCAGTGATCTGTTTCTTTATTAAAGAATTTATGTCCATTTTTTTCATGGTTTAATACGACAAATTATGTCAAAATGAATATGTTCTAAAGATGGTTTATTGCAAACGTAGAAAACGTCCGTTTGACATTAGTTTTTAAAATATCTCCGCAATCTTTTTTGTTTGGCTATTATTTTTTGGCAATTTCGGATTATACATATATTTGCTTATATATATATATATATATATATATATATATGTATATGTATATGCATAATATTTATAATTGCATGTTTCATTCATAACAAAAACAAATATAGAGTTTAATTTTTTAAATGGCGAGAATATCATCTTCGCAAACAATTTCAATAAGGTACATAACCTGAAACGAAAGAAAAAAAATGATCCCAAATTATAAATTTTTTCATAAGATCTTTTTAATTTTTAAGCTTTTGAACTGAACCTGTATTAATGGAAATAGATTTGTTCTTGTTTTTTGTTTATTCGGTAATAAGAGTGACAACGAAAATAAGATTTAATGGAAATCTTTTAGTTTGATTTTAAATTTTAATTTGCCTTTTGTACTGTTATATATATTAGATACTTTTGTACTGGTAGGTTTTCTTTCAAGTTGAACCGATTGTTCAATTTTATACAGGTTCAATGGGCATATATTATATATATATATATAGATCCGATTATAGGTGCAGCTTCAAATATATAATTATATGAATCATTATATATATATAAATATAGAGATATCGATATCGGAGAATATATATATATGTACAAAAAGAAGTATATCAATGATATTTATTTATAAATTATGTATAACATCTTTTAGTTTTTATATGTTCCTACAGAATCCCTTTTAGGTATATATATATATATATATATATATATATATATATATATATATATATATATATATATATATATATATATATATATATATATATATATATATATATATATGTTATATTAAATAATATAGACAAAATGTGATTATCATATTTATTTTATTTTATTTATTTTATAAATTCTTTTTCATATCGCTTAATAACATTATAATTAAACGAAGAAAAGAAAATCACAATATTGATATTTTTTTAATCCAATCTAAGCTTTCGTCTTACATAAGCCATTATCAAAGATGACAATTACTGTACAATATATTAAGCAATATACGGACAAGAATGTGATGATAGTCTGTTTCTGTTTACATGAATGATTTCCAAGCAACGATAAACACGTGCATATAAGACGCTGGAAGCGAAAATCGTTTGCAGTTCATGACGTGACACATCAATGTTTTCGAGAGTGAATTCGAGAATTATTAAGTATGGGATGCCGTTGGTATAAACCAATAGCTTCTCTTACCAATTAATAGACATTTAAGAATATTTATGGAGATTTCATAGGTTATTTTGTTCATGTTAGGTTTCAACTGTTTTATGTATATAGCTTCAAGCATTTTCAACTTTTGTTTATTGTTTTCATGTTTAAGTATATAGGAGATTAATATGTTTGAGATTAGTAGAAGCAGTATTATGTACTATTTGCTTACTATTGAGATTTCTAAGAAAGCATCTTATTTGTTCATAGACTATATAGTTTGGAAAGCTATTATTAATAAGTGTTTGTTTTATATTCTTTAGTTCACTGTAAAAAATCTGTTTTGTGGATGAATTAGTTTCTGCACGATGTATTAGATTTTTTATAATTGCTATTTTGTAGTAATATGGGCATTCGCTCTTGTAGTTAAGTGTACATGAATTTATGCTGGTTTTTTTTGTATGGCGAAATAGTAAATTTGTTATTATTTGTGTTTATCAATATGTCAAAGAATGGAATTTTATTATTAGTATTAAGTTCATACATGAATTTTAGGGCAGAATTATTTTGGAAACGTTTTAAAAAGTTGAAGTATTTCATCTGTATTTTAACTAACATAAGAATAAATAAAACGTATCTTACATAGATGGATTTTTTAAAATCTATAAATATCTTATTTTCGATGTTCGACATGTAGAAATTGTTAAATGTCGGACCCAGTACTGAACCCCTGGAGACACCATCACGTTTTATATATATATATTATTATTATTATGATCAAAGAAAGAGAATTAAATAGTACAAGCTAGGATTAATTTTAAGTGGGGGTAAAGATGGGTTACTGTATATATTTCTTATAATTCTGTCAATAGTTTCACTAACAGGGACTTTGGTAAATATGTTTTCAACATCAAGTGAAGCTATGATTTCATTGTCGGGTTTTTAACGTTTTAGGATTTGGATTACTTCTAATGTTGACTTAACACTATATTTACTAGGAAGGTAGGGAGTAATGCGTTGGTTAATGTGTTTTTTTAGATGATATACAGGATTTGCAATTTGCGATATGATAGAACGAGAGGATAGTTAGGTTTATGTGTTTTTTATCGTGCCGTATATATAACCAGGTCTATAATTACCAACGATTTTAGGGAGTTTTAAAGGGTTCTGTTCAGCATTATTAGCATCAATGAGCTTATTAAAGTTTGATTTTAGTTGGTTGGTCGGGTTCTTGTTAAATTTTTTTAAACTTTATGTGATAATACGGTATGTGGTCAATGATTTTTTTGTTGTAATCCAATTTGTTTAGGATGACAAAAATGTTGGTCTTATCAGCTTTTTTTTACAATAATGTCAGAGTGATTGTGTAGTTCTTGTGCTGCAAAGTTGTTTAGAAAATATTTTTGACGAGTTTCTACTTTTATCATGCTGATCCTTGAATGCCTCGAATTTAAGTAAGTCTTTAAATTCTGGTGTTGTTTCTATTAGTTGTTCATCTTGGAGTTTAAAATGTTTTTAGGCATTTTCTATTTTTTTAAAAAGTCGTTTTATACTTACGGTATATATGGCAGTTAGGTCCAAGGTTAATAATAATTTTTTGGTGCTTAATTATTTCATAGTTGGAAAGGTTAATGAATTTATCAGTTTTGTTAGGAAGATTGATATTACCTTTGTATAATGTATTCAGTTTTTATAATTTTAAACTTTGTGTTGAGTTTCAGATTTGTTAATAAATCTATGATGTTGGAAATTTCCATGTAAACAGAAATGATATCATCGCATTCTTGTCCGTGTATTGCTTAATATATTGTACTGTAATTGTCAAAAAATTTGATTTTTGGCTTAGATAAGATTAAAAAATATGTATCAATATTGTGATTTTTTTTTCTTCGTTTAATGATAATGTTATTAATTTTATCAGACGTTATGAAAAGAATTTACATAAAATAAATAGACAACACTTGTCTATATTTTTAATGAAACATAAATGAAAAATATATGAATGAAATACATATTTATATATTTATATATATTTATATTTAAATATATATATATATATATATATATATATATATATATATATATTTTAGATATATATATATATATATATATATATATATATTTTTTTTTACGGGTGTATATATATACATATATATATATATATATATATATATATATAGCCTTTTTTTTGCATGTAGATTATGCTATTATATTTGTGTTATCAACAAGTATAGGTTGAGTTATGTCGGTAGGTTTTATTGAATATTTAAATGAGATCTAATTATCTATGGTCAGAAAGGTGTAGACTGACATTACAAATATAATACCATCATTTACATGCAAAAAATGTCTAAAAATAATGGAAGCCTTATTAATACAAACAAAAAAAACAACACATAATATCAACTGTGAACATGGACACAATATCTTCACTGTATTTTTTTGTTTTTTTTTGTGAAAAAATGAAAACATATTATAAATACATACATACAACAGACTACTTCTTATTTAACTGTTAAAATATTTAATCCTTGAAAATGGCTAAATGTATAGCCGAAAGCGCTCGGATAAAAAGAACATTCGGACAGTTTTTATATAATTTATCATCTGAAAAGAAAAAAAATAGATCGTATGAGATTTTGTATTAAAAACTAAATCAAAGTACTTTGCTGTCGTATTCAATGAAATGTGCATGAAAAAAGGATTGCTGCCTAAATGCACACACACACACGTGTGTGTGTGTGTGTGTATTCAGTTCATGCTATAGTTAAACGCTCATACTTATTCGCCTAAACAATTAAACCCTGCATCTAAATTCCTATCAGAAGACAAGTACTGTCTCTCTAAATCAAGAAAACTACAGCGGGAAAAGTTATACTAAATAACATCGCACTTTACCTTTCGTAGGTAGGCACCACAGTTGGCAGATTAAAATAATGAGAGACAGACAGATAGATCGAAGGGTGGTGGGCTTGCTATCAGACAGGATTCAATTTCAGCGGGCCATTTCCAGACAAATAAATCTTCATCAGGAAAGGTTTTTGTTCGATGTGTAATTTAAAAGTTAAGATACACCTCTCAGCCCCATTTATAAACATGCTATCTTCCTTAATGTCTAGAACTGCGAATCAACACACTTCGTCGAAATGCTGGTCCGCATATACAGACAGACCAGGCAGCACGTCGCTTTTGCTTAACACCCTTCGCCATCTGTCAAGACCGCCAATGGAAATAGTAACAAGCCTTGCCGCTTCTGCGTGGATAGATAAAGTTTTAGATTATAGAAATCTGAACCTGTATTTATTCCTGAAACGCAGTAGCTTCCAGTGATAAGGCCAAGTCAATATTAATTGTGTTAGAACAGCACGCTGTGAGAGATAGATTTATATCTTTCTCAATGTAATTATTTCAAAATCGTACTTTCAATGCGTGAATCCGAATTGCAGATATAAACAGAAAGCTGGTGGAACTCCTAGAAAAGTTAAATGAAAGCAAGAAGGAATGAATCGCCATCAACTGTAATACAGTAAGACATTATATATTGCCGTTAGCAAGAGGGACGGCTCAGAAGGCCACCTACTGACATTTGTCGCGTTTTTAAATGATTATAGTGTCAGAAACATGATGAATAAACAACATAACCCAAGCTTTCAATCTGACTGTTTTTAACTCGCTGGAAATTTAAAAAAAAAACAAACAAACACATGGACAAAGAAATGATTTCGGACGCCATACATGATATTCAAAAATCATTCAACGATAATTTTAAAAAAATCACCCGAAAAAATATCCTATGTTAACACATCCGCTCAAAACTATTGGATAATTCGTTTTTTTATCTTTTCCAGCTGGCTAAGCACGGAAAGTCTACGTTTTGCATACCGCTGGTGAGTGTCCCGTTGCGCCATCTATCGTAAAATACGGGAAATTCTAACTGTTCTATCACGCAAATTATTAGTCAGCCTCGATTTTTCTCTACGTCATGGTAGTTTCGTATCTAATTTGAAAATATTCCTGACAAAATGCGGCTAATAATGTAATTTTTTAACAATTCACCCTAAGGAATACAGGAATACCAGTAGCACGCAAGGTTTACAAAGGATTGAGAACAAAAGTAAAGAGGCATTTTTGAGTAAAAGATACAGAGAAGGACGGGGAAAAACATGAAGCTAACAGAAGTTGTCGATTGACATTACACTAAATTATTTGAAGATTATAGTTATCAGGGATGCAAGCAAGAGGAAGGGTGTTCCACAGATGGGAAGTTCAAGAGAAGAAGCTGTTTGAATAGAAGAGACGGTTACATTTAACCGTTTCGACAGTGAAAGAGGTGGGACCCAGATGCCAGCCTAGTAGCCCGCTTAAATTCATGCAGTCTGGGAACAGTTGCCGTGAAAATACTTGTAGAAGAGACAGAGGGAAGCCACGAGACGTCTGTGAGAAAGCGACTGTAGACAAGATGCCAAATCAAGATCTCTAACATTGCATATCCGTCTCTGGATTTTGTCGAGGACCTCGAGACATAGAGCGGAGGCACCAGATCATATATGACAGCAATATTTCATGCAAGGACGGGTGGTTGATTTATAGATTTGAAGGATGAACTCTGACGATGAAAAATAATTCAACCTAAAAAATTATAAAATTTAAATCAAAATTTGTTCGTATTTTTATTAATTTTTTTGCACTTTTTTGAAGTTATAAATTTTAAATCAAAATTTGTGTAGTCTGCCTCGCAACTACTGCAACCCTCAGAATGAAAAAAACCAAAAAACACCAAAAATCAAGAAGCAGGGATTTATTCACATTTAGTAAGTACGGATGATATTCGAAGTAATTACAAGGAAAAAAAAAAAAATTTGTCCTGTTTATCGGGGTGAGCTTGAACGTAGACCCCACACTTAGAAATAGCAGACCCGAATCGCTCACAAATTTGGGAGATTGCAAAGGTCGAGCCAATGGGAGCGCAGTGGAAGTGCCTCGCTCTGGGAGAATTTAGTATGGACTTTAGTAAAAAAAAAATTTTTTTTTAATTTTGTGGTGAATTACCAGAAAACATCCAAATATTTATCCGACCATATCAATGAAAGCTGATCTTGAGAAGGAACACCGGCATATTACGTGATATTTTAACAGTATAAAATCCAGCAGTCGCCTTGTTTCCTTAAATTATAAAAGAGCACCTTTACCATGGCAAGGAAAAACCTGATATTGCCCAACAAAAAATCCACCTACTAAGAAAATAACGGATTTCAGTGACTTTAATTCTACAAGTCGAATTAATACAGAAACATATTCCCTCGTTTCTCTCCCCCAAAAAACATGAACGTTACAAAAACAAATCCAATACTCCATTTCTCTTTATCTTACCGTTTGAATACTTAAAGGCAAATAATGTTTGTAGGTAAAGAAAATTGTTATTTGTGATATGAAGACATAATTCATTTCCTATTTTGTCATTCATATAATCTAACCGGAAATTCCAACTGGCATCTTTCTCAAACTTACGCCAAACACACGCTTTCTTCCGCCGAGAGACTAAAACCATATCACGTTGAAACACCGGTTCACGTATGATCGCCGAAGTAGAGTCACGCCGATCCTTGTCAGTAATGGGTAAATGTGTAGACATACCAGGTGCTGTAAGCTAGGATGTGCGGGTGATTTAATGGATAATGGCTCGGGATTGTTAATCGGAGAGAAGGGTTCCAATTTGCTTTGGGTTCATTATATTCACTTACGTTCAAATATGCTTGAGAAAAGCCTGAACACATACCGTCTCCTACCACTATAGGTTAATTAGTAACACTTCTATCGATAAACCATTATTATATTAAAAAATAAATAAACAATATAAGATTTTCTGGGTTTAAATTAAATACAAACGTTGAGAAGTCGTAGAAAACCAATAAATGAAATTCTTCCACTTAAAATCATATTAGTTAAAAATTCGTAATCATAGACTAAATTTTGCGGAAGTGAGACACGAGGCTTTAGATCCACTCTGTCAATAGACGATCTTACAGGCTGAATTTTCTGTAATGGCGTGTGCTGCATAGTGTTCCATTTTGAAATGATTAAAACTAGACACCGTTTCGATCCTTCTACGAATGTAACGCGTGCCGTGGATGCTACGTGACTATGACACTAAACTAACAACATGCGACATTTCGTGAAATTGCAAGCATATAATTTACACAAATGATAATAACCCTCTAGATTGCTAATTGCATCCGAAGTTCTTAACAATGTTCGCAATTATTACTTTATATAAATTAAACGAGTTTAAAAAACTTTCTTGAACATTTCACCGAATAGGCTTAGTGCTACATCAAATTGAAACGCAACATCGACCCTGGTCAGTACCTAGGTGGGTAACCACTTGTGAATATCAGGTACCAGTTTGGATGTGTGGGTGGTGTAGTTGATGATGGCTTGGAATTGTTAATCGGAGAACGGAGTTCCAATTTCTGCTGGGTTCGTTATATTCACTTACGCGAATCTAAAGAAAGATATGCATATACATTCTTTACCTTCGAGCTATGGGTTAATTAGTATGTTTTATATAATTTAAGGCATTCCTTTGTATAAGGCCCCACCACTCGAAAAAAAGAATTTTACAAAAAAAAAATATTTCTGGCTTTAAATAATCTGCAAATTGATAATCCTTAGAAAGCAAATCGATCAGTTGATCAATGAAAATTGATCCTGAAATATATATGTGTTTTCTAATTTAATGCAAAATCGTTCAAGATGTCGCTATTAGCTCTTTTTTTTAATATAATCAAATAGTTTCTCATTGTCTTCTCCATAATCTGGAATTGAGTTTTTCATCTCTTAGAGCACGGGTACCATACTACTGTTATCATAGCCGGATGTAGAAGAGATTAACTCTTGCCCTTCATAAAGGGGTTTATGCTAAAGTGAAGGCAACAGACTAAGCCGAAATTTGAACTTCGCACGCCGGTCTCCAATTCCACCCTGCTTACTGTTACGTTGCCGACCATCTTTTCATTACGTACCAGCGTGCAAGTAACCTTGGGAAAAGTATAAATCAACCTGTTCTTCCTCAGATATGGGTTAATTAGTAACATTTTTAACAATAAATAAAAATGGTTAAATTTATGGGTTTTAATAACCTTCAAACTAGAAAGTGAATCAATCTGGACCCAGGTCATCTGATTTCTTGTCTTTTCATATATTCTCTTGAATCAGGTTCTCTCACTTATATTTAACATTTCAATCAGGATATGGAAATGTTATCGGGAAGAGTAATTGTTTCCTTATAAGGAAACATATGCAATTCATTGACTGAACCACTAGTGCAACGTTCGGTTGTAATTTATAAAAGTATTTCTATTAAAACATTTTTGCAGACAAATTAGGATTGTCAGCTCCAAAGGCTTTTATCACTCTTTTCAGTATTGACGAGGGCTTCGTTTCTAAACTTGCAGTAGAAATAGTGTGGAAAGTAAACTTCTTTATTATACCATCATTCTCTCTTCGTGTTACATGTGATATTTTTCCAATCATTTCACCCCAAGTAAAACAGTAAAGCCACTAAGACACATAAGCTTACCGAGTGTGATACAATAAAAAAAAATCAAGAAAAAGAGAGCGGGAACAATTGAAGAAAAGTAACCAAGAAGACAATTGATAACGATTGACACTGAATTCAAATTTTTGAAAAGCAAAGTCGGCTGGAAAGTACGAGAAATGCGAAAAAAGCAACTGTTAGCATAGAACTTACGGTTCAATTATAACGAATTCAATTGTAAATTGATTGGGCCTTCTTGCTAATCTAGTACTTCTCTTAAATTAAGAGAATCTAGATTCCATAGCGGATTGCTAATCCGAGCAATTATAATGAACATGTTTATAGAAAAGGCACAGGGAAGACTAAATTAACTACGAATTTCACTGAAACCGAGCCGAATATTCGTCAGGACCAATAATAATATTGATTCTTGTTTGGATTTTATCAAGAGTTTTATATATATATATATAATCTGTGCCTGGGGATCATATGTGTCAGCAATATTAAAATCATCGACTTATAAATACATAAGATAGATGGACAGAAGTATTGTCTCTCACAGCACAGTGAACAAACATTTTTAACAGCAGTTTTAACAATTGATACAATATAGTGTTTTCAATTCAGTCGCTTGGACGTTAACCTCAGCTATCATGATGATTGGGAGAAAAAGGGTCTCTCAGATAATTAATACAAAGAAGTTTCGTTTTAGAAGCGTTAAAACTAACAAGCCGTTTCTTGCCCCAATTAACGGCATATTGTAGGTCTTTTTTTTTTAAATGAGTTGCAAATTTTAGCTTATCAAAATGACCAGACTTCATTTTAGTTGTTAGTGATGGTCATAGTTTTCAAGTAATACGATTTATGTTACTTGGTACAATCTTCTGCGGTGATTCTGTAGCACCAGTGCGCAAGCTTTGAAGAAGGGTGTTCCTTGCTAAGAAATAACAGCCTCTTTCGCTGAATGCTATTTAAAACCATTTATCTGAGAAAGCGGTGATATACAAGTGACAGTTTAAATATTTCTGAACGAGTATGGGGCGATGCATGACATCTATATGGAAGTCTCCATGAACGGAAATTGTATTTGAAAGTATCATAGTATTACATAAATGTCGATAGCTATGCTAGCACCAGGATACATGCCATCGTGGCCGAGGGTGTGAGCTTTCTGGCCTTGTTCAAATTGTTGATCACGCTAGATAATACGCTCTCTTCCAAAAACTGTAATTAAGGTCTGCTCAGCATAATTGCAGTATAAACCACAAGTTGGCTCTGTGGGTGTTGAGCAAAACGCAAATGTACCTGAGCGAGCGTCTGCAACAGGGATTAGCTAGCCGCCTTAATAGACTGGTATCCTCGAATACTATTATTATTATTATTAGAAGTATTATTAGATTAAATGTACAAACGCATTCTATCACACCCAGTAACTTCTTCCACTATAGGGCTTTAGCATTTTTTGCCATATTAAAATGATTAAAAATAATAGTCATTTTGGCTTCTAATCGTCTCTTCACCTGACCAAGATATTATGTTTATTTCGAAGCTATTACCCTTGTTTCTATCAATTCATGGAACTGAAAACGTGTGGGAGTGAAGCGTCTAATATCTTACTCTAAGTAACATAGCTCTCCACATATTCCTATTCTTTGTAGCTCTTAACAATCGTGTCGAAAAGAAACTTTACTAAGCTTATATTCAAACGCAGATAAAAAAACAATAACAACAAATTTTATATTTTATTCGGATTATCTAACAAACTTCTGAAATATTACGTAGCTTTATATGAGGAGTAATTCAACGTGTTGTAATGGTTAGTGCTATGGGAACTTACCCATAATAATAATAATGGACTATTCCTGACATTATAAATACTGCGCCTCTCAAGAGGCATGGGGGGATAATTGTAAGACGAGGAGAGATAATTGAGAGCATATTGTAAGGACATTGGAATAGTGATACTTGTCGAGACAACATAGTTCACTCTAACCAAATCTGATAGTCATTACTAATACTTCTACTTCTTTGTATTATATTTCTGTTGTAATATATCTTTGTATTCCATACCTGTGTGGGTGTTATTCTTTCATTGGTTCTAACCTTGGACCATCACCGTGGTACAAGGAACTTGGACCATAACAGTTAGTAAGCTTACCACTGAAAAGTGAGTTAGATCCTCACTGTGTGCCCTAGATTTCGATAGATTAATTACGATTGAGTAACGAGTTCCTTCCTCCCTCCCATAAATTATATTACATTTGTTTTGGGCACTCAACCTTGTATAATGGATAGCAAGCTTATTTAGCTAAATCAGTTACGACTGAACAACGAGTTTGATACTTACTGGGTGCCTCCAAGATTCGGCCTTGCGCAACATATAAGCTACCCTTAGAAAATCTCTAAAAGTACTTTTTCCCACATGTACCGTGTGTAACAGCAAAATATTGTAGCCATATAACTGGGCATCTCACAAAATATTTCATATCTATAAAACCACTAAACTAATGGAGTTTCTCTTCTCCAGATTTTTAGATAACATATTTAGCCATCTTGATACCGTTTGCCGTTAGAATCACTAAAAAAAAACACTTTGAGTTATTCAGCTAGAAAGAGAACAGGTTTAAAATCGTTTTGTGTCAAACCAAAATATGTCTTCCTAAATGAGTAATGGCGAGAGGAAAACAAATCATTCATGTCATTAGTAATGGTACCAACATTCATACTCTGGATTCCATCTTCAAAGTCCATTCAAGAACCATCAAGAGGACAGTGAATAAGTTTAAAAAAGAGGGGACAGTTGAGAGGAACACTGGATCAGAAGGTCACAACAAGAAGAGGGATGATCATTTCAAATGAGATCTAAAGATCCAACTTAATACATAAGACGTGTGGCACGTGAGAAAAGATTTTCAGCTATGACAGTCCAACGAGCAGTGAAAAAAGACTTTTAAATGAAACTGGACTTGAAAGGTAACTCCAGAACATAAATTTAGAAGGTTAGAGAGAGAGAGATCATCTTGAATAAGTTGTAGAATGATCCTGGAATTATATATATATATATTTGAACTTTATTTCAGTCCTTCATGTTAAGCTTAGAGAGTAAATATACATTCTTATTACACAAAGTAGAGTTCAATAGTGTTATAAAAACCTGGAGAATTCCAGTAAGATACTTTTAATCATTTTATAGTTCAACGGTTCAAAGCTTAAATGAACAATTGGACAATTTTGCTATTACATCCGGTATGGTAATGGTAGGATTACCATAGCAGAAAACATAGAGCAGTCACTGACGGAACAGTTAGTATTAATGTCGGTTGAAACCGGTCTGTATTTTTCAAAAAAAAAAAAAAAAAATTCTATATAAATGTATAAAACCTTTCTACACAGTTTTTTCAGGAAAGTATTCTTCTTCAGTCCACTAATTGCTATCGGGCTTTGTAGTACTGATGGACGTTTCTAGCGTAAAGATTCTCATCAGGCAGTTTGGAAATCTTAATAATATCTTTATTCCCCCACCCCCAGATTCAGATATTATCTATTTTAGTTGTTGCTATAGTTTCATGTTTTCAAATGTTGTTTTTTTTTTATTTAGTAAAGTCCATGTTTGCGATTCTGTAGCGCCAATCTTTAAGATCTTCTAAAAGAATGATTTCTTATTAAGGTCTAAACGATTCATCCACTTCAAGATATCTGTAATCATAGATCGAAAGCAACGATTATAGTTTATAGAGGTTATAGTTTATATAGCTCTGCACGCTTTGAATGCAAATCATGTCATCCATATGTAAGTCTCGATGCGATGAGGCTATTTAAGTGCATGACGCATGTTCTCGGGTAACTTAATTGGAGAAAACTATTTCTTGCGTGGGATGCTTTTCTCAATACAATTTCTGTATCTCAACTAAATTTGTTATAACTGTTTTATATACCAATGTATGTAAAGAGTTTAGAATTTAGAATCTCGGGATTAATGTATATGGCATTGCTACTTTCATTCCATTTCTTCATCCGACAGCAAAACCTCATGCGGCAATTGGAATTAAATTGTTAAAATATGACTAAAATGTAAAAGCCCCGTCAAAAAGACGAACAAATGCGTACAGAAATTGTTGGTACTTGTCCCAAGTCAGTATTCGAAGGTTTAAATAATATTATCGCCCTGTTGAATTCACATCACCTACACGTAAATCACTTACTGCCCACTTGAGAGCTCACACCTCCCGCCAAAAGTGCGTTAAGTTTTGAGTTGGGAATCTCTGCTTTAAGGAAATTAAATAATTAAATTATCTGCTGTAAAACTTTCACTTTACTCTAATTACCTCGAGATACACTCGCGTTATATTCCTTTTATTCCCAATGTATTTTTTTATTTTTTTTATTTTTTTTCACATTCCCTCTTGCTTCCTCTCTTTTTCTCGTTAAAAGGTTTTGAGGTACGAAGAACCTCTTAATTCCCAGGTCCACCATGATGCGGGGAGTTAGCAGATGTTAGGGTCTCAGCTATGAAGAAAACGCTATGAAAATATAAAAATACACTTTTATAATAAAAAATACCGGCAATACATTTTATACAAAAAAAAAAAATCCAACAAAACAGTTTTATACTAAAATTACCAACAATACACATTTATATTAAAATAACCAATAATGCATTTTATCTGTAGCTGAGAATACACAATTGCGTTCAAAATATTTAAGTTGAAGCCATAAAATTGTTCAAATTATTTAGATTTCGGCATTAAATGACCCATAGAGGTGTTGATATGCTTCTAAACGAACTCAGCCAAACAACATGAAAGACGTTTTTCTTGATATTAATCGGTATAATGTCCTAAAATTTCTTAAAGAAATCAAAATTACAAAATATAACTTCAACAAAACTACAACGGAAAACACAAATCACCGTCACTAGTAATTATGTCCAGAAAAACGTGTATGACGATAAACTACATATAGAAGCGTATATAAATATCCACACACACATATGTGTGTTTACTTGTGTGTATTATACATGCACGCATAGCTGTTGGTTAGATTTCGGCGACCATTTTCCATTGATATATGGTTTTTTAAATGTTTTTTTTTTCTTTTCAGACCAATTACTTGATAACTTTCTAAAGTAACTCCATATTTAACTGCACATATCAAGCCAAAATAACAGCAATCGATTTTCCATGCACGGATTCGAATAACTAAAAAAAAAAAAAACCTGTCTGTAAAACAAAATCAACCAAGTGAAACTTAAACCGGCGTCTACAAATAGATTTTTGTAGTAAAAATACCAGCAATACATCTGTGAAAATAAACAAAAATTACCAGCAATACTTTTTCGAAACAAAAAACGAAAAAAAAACAAACAAAACAAAACGAAATACCAGTAATATTTTTGACTCTCAACAAAATCCACTTTACAAAATCTGTCAATGAAACCTCATCTTAAACTGATTTTTACAAATACATATTTTATTCATACGAAGCTATACTAAAATTTTGTCGCCATTAAACGAAGCATTGGTGTTAATATGCCGTAAAGCAAAATAAACCCAAGAAAAAGCTGAGTATCATCCACCATGTATTTAGTTGTGAAAGCAGAATAATATATATATGTGTGAAAAGTGTATATAAATATAAATAAATATATATATGTATAATTATTTATATATTATATGCGCGGTACTTATTAGAAAGCGCTCAATATCAAAGATAGAGCTATCCAAACATATATATATATATATATATATATATATATATATATATATATATATATATATATATATATATATAATTATTTATTAAAAAAATTATAACATAAATATGTTATAATATCACTACAAAAATATCTTATCAAGTGATTCAACATCATCACTTGATAAGATCCAAATGTTGAAACAAAATGGATATTTTTGTAGTGATTTTATAAAATATTTATGTTATAATTTTTTTAAAAATAAATAATTATATCTGCTCCACTTTGTATTGAGTACTCTTTTAATAATAGTAATTGTTGGTTATTGGAATTAATTCCGTATACACAGTTATATACTTGCATATATATATATATATATATATATATATATATATATATATATATATATATATATCCTATTTTTATAACTTCAAAGCTACCAAGAAAGTAAAACTTCGATATTAAATGACCCATAAGGTGTTGATATGCCATTAAACAAAGACATCAATCCATCAACCAATCCTTCAGCCCAGTTTGTTTTAAAGAATTATATCGTGATGTTTCGCTTAGCACTTTTGTTTAAGACCATTTCATAGAAATAAATAAAGTTATGGAAGACTATTAAAACGTAGCATAAACTAATCAATGACGAAATGTCGTTTCTCGTCCTATCAGCAAATCTACATTTTATAAAATCAGTCTAAATGACTTCAGTGCGTCTTTTGCGTGGCCCGTCCGTACAGAATTGTTTTCATGACCAGGCGTGGTATCAACGAGGAAACGAAGCCATATCTAATAGAACATTTTATGGCACGAACGCCGACACATTGAAAACTAGGGAAAAAAACGCATTTACATACATACATACTCAGTCAAGTCATAAAATATCCACCAGATAATTTTATATAACGAATGAAGACAACTAAAAAACAAACACTGTCTGTAAGTGGTCAATATTCGATTAATATGAAGTCGCGGGAAGTTTTATTAATAATTCGATCTTTATTCGCAACATTTTTTTCGGAAAAAAGTTGTATTTTTTTGTTTTGTTTTTTACAGAGGGATGCCAAGAAACCTAGAAATATTAACGAACCGAACATCTGCTGTATTTATTCGCAAGCCCAATGGTATGGAATATGCCATAAGGCTATGTTTAAAATGCGAGTCTCACACGTAGATAACCTCATAGGTCAAAAATAAACTAGTCCATCATCAAATGCCTTTCTCAAAGTAACATCGAAAACCTATAGCTATTTCCATGGCAAATGTTCGGCCGAGCTCATTCTTTAGTAATACGAGCTCAGAACTTTGAAGGCAAAATCCGCCATGCCGCTTTCACAGATATGCACCTTCCTCATTACCTAAGTTTCTCCACTGATAAGTAAGACGTTTTACTCAGAGAGATTTTACCCAAGGACTCTCACTTGTGAATTTAACTTCAAATCTGTGGTCAATCGCAATCTATCTTCCATGTCCCTATAATATTTACTTCCCACGTATCACACTTCTCATTCTTTAACCCTCTAACTTGAGTGGCTCTTGAAATTTTTGTATAAAAGAAGACAATATCGTGACATTTGTTATTTGTCTCGATGTCGTTTAAGACACCATAGTTTACACCTATTCCTTTTTCTCTTCATAATATCGGATAGGTGCAGCCTGCAGGATACCTCCTCCGCGCCATACTGGATATTAAATTTCTTACGGTTGAATGTCAAAATTCATTGCTTGGAATTAAAAGATGAAAATAAAATCGAAATATTCATAGAATAACGCAATGCGCTGGTGCAAATGCAATAGGGCAAACGAAGTACATGCAGTAGAACCCAATTTATGGGATATGGGGATCGGTTTTGATAAAAATAGCGTAAAACCCTAGCAGCTGGGGGCGCAGCAACGTAATCCATTGCGTTCACACGGTCTGCGACTGTGTTATCACAAACTATCATGATGTGACTCCCACGTTGCTTTGGCTGTCTCATAATTTGAACTAAAAAAAAAAATCTCGATACCAGATTATGGATGTTCCGCTACCGTTCAAGCTCTTAAACAGAGATGCAAGGTGCATCAGCCTCTGTATAACATATCCAACTGTCTGACGTCTGGTAGGAAAAATCTGTGTATGGGTACGAGATATTTACTTTAAGCCATTTTAATTCACCAAGATAAAAACTGTACCTAGTAACACCTCTAATAATTAAATATCACAAACATGGTGTATTATCGTGATGTTTATTATTATTTCTTTAATTCATTATTTTGAAATTATTAATCTTTTCTTGGATGCTTTCTGTTAATTCACTCAAAAATATGAATTCGCCTTCAAATAAAAAGAATTTATATTTACTAAAGTTTAACAAATTCCCCTAGAGAGAGACCCTTCCATTGCTCTACGGTTGGCTTGGCCTTTGCGATTGCCCCAAATTTATGAGACTCGGGTGCGCTATTTTTATGTGTGGGGTTGGGGTCGACGTTCGCGCCACTCAACAAAATGAATAAACACAAAAAGCAGATTTTTTTTTTAATTGTAAAAAAATCCTTGCAAGTACCTCGAGTTACGAAATGTGTCTTGATTTTTGGTAAGTTTTCATTCTGAATGTAGCAGTTGTTGCGAGATAAGCTAATTTTAATTTAAACTTTATACTTTAAAAATTATGCCAAAAAATCAATAACGAACAAAACAAACTTTGATTTAATTTTTTTTTAATTTCTTGACGTGTATTAATATTTGCGATAAGAAAATGTTCATTATTTGGGGTGATTTAACAGGAAAAAAAAACCCTTACACATATCAGTGCAAGTTGTCTCTCCCTACGTAAATTAAAGAAAAAAATAAAGGTTTGACATTAAACTACGTTTTCATCTAGGTTTTGCTTTATCACCAAGACTCTCAAGTCGATATTCCGCAAAAGATTTGTTATCTATCACTGCAGACACGATTGCCAATGTCACAGTCTCCCACATCATCTAAAAAATGCTGCTTACGATGTCAGACGCTAACAATGACTCTAAGTCTGAATTCATAGGCTTCAACTAGCAAGGCTCAATAAAAACTGTCCTAAGTGAATCAATACAATCTGTTGTATATTTTATGTACCTTGGAAGGGAAATAAATTCTACTGAAAAGGATGTGAAAATTCGCATAACTAAAGCACTGAATGAAATGGATGTAATCTGGAAATGTGATCTACCAGACAACCTGAAGCAGAGATACTTTCGAGACATTTTAGAGGCTGTGGTAATATATGATGCCACTGGCTGGACATTAACTATGACCCTACAATCTAAGTTTGATGAAGCCCACACTTGGATTATGAGAGCTATACATAACATCTCCTAGAGACAACATCCAACTAAACCACACTTCTATGGATCCATCCATGATATTTCTACGTGAAGGCAGAATGCGCTTTGCAGGACATTGCTGGCGAGTGATTTAATGCTCTGGGTACCTAGGCATGAAGCAAAACGGATTCATCGCCCAGCAACCACCTACATTGACCAGCTATGTGAAGACACAGGGTACCTTCCTACCTTAATGTAGGATCGTAATGGTTGGCGTATAAGTCTCATGAATGTACGAGCCAGCTTGACCGAATAGTTTCTATGTACAAAGGTAAATGAAGAAAAGTTAATGCAGCAGGATTATTGTTGTGTATAAATTTTGTTGCAGTATAGAGAAACTAATCACCGAATCGAGGCTGTAGCGTGAATTGTAATGCCTAGGGTACCTGGTTCAGATTATAGGACTGACCAACACAATTAAAAAAATATGGAGGACATTGTTGATCGCATTAAATTAGGCGCGGGCTGCAAGAGTAACATTTTTACAGTAAATTATTGGATATGAGTGTCATAGAAACAGGTATGTACAGAGAGGAATGGCGCCCATTTGATTTCTTTGAAAAGTCAAAAAGATTAACTGGATACAGTTAAAGACAATGAATGATTGGTTGAACAAACGTGCTCTTCAACAGAATGGAATCTTTTTGGGGAGATCATTTGGCGAACATATTCCGCTGAACACAAAAAATTGACTATTTTGAAATCCCCTCGCAGGCTATATTGTATTGTCTGGTGAAACTCATAAGGCCCGCGAGCCTTATTTCGTGCAAGTCTGTCACATAAGCTGCCGGGATTTGCTTTTCTAAATTTGGCTTGCTGCACATACGTCAATTGCATTTAATTTATTAAAATACGTCTAAAATATAAAAAGCCTTGTCAAAAAGATGAACAGATGTATACAGAAATTGTTGGTACTTGTCCCAATCAGTATTCCTAGAGTTAAATAATATTACCGCCCTGTTGAAGTTACAACATCTACGCATAAATCATTTAAGTACTTACTGCCCACTTGAGAGCTCACAGTGCTCCTCAAAGTGAGTTACTGTTCGAATTGACTATCTTTGCTTTAAGGAAATTAAATAATTGAAAGTATCTGCTGTAAAACTTTCATTTTACTCTAATTACCTCGGGATAACCTCGCGTGATGTTTCTTTTATTCCCAACGTAGATTTTCCTTCTTTTTTTTTTCTCACACTTCTGTCTTGTTTCTCATCAGAATAATAAATGGCGTTTCCTCTATTTTTCTCGTTAAAAGTTATCTCGGTCAATTTCCGCATACGGCTTATCAAGAATTTAAATGGTTTTACGTTAATGTTTATACACAAGAAAAAAAAAACTTTCCCCAATATCTATTATAATTATTTTATTCTTTATTTGCTTTACGAGGGTCGCTTCGGAAGAAATGTCTCGTGTTGGACCACGATGTCAACGATCGATGTCGATAATTATTTTAAATCATTTCATTCCAAGGAAGTCAACAAAGTCTGAAATTTTTGAATTTACAAGAAAAAATACTAAAATGTTTTGCATTACTGAGTCTAAAAAGTACCAAGCGTAGAATTAGATGCGGCACAAAGCCGAAAGGATGGGGCGTTTACTGAGGATCGAACTCACTATTCAGTCGTAATTTTTCTAAGGAGACAACCTTGCTAACCACTACATCGTCTCGAGGTGCCATACTGTGTTTGAAAGTATATAAGTAAAAACATCATTAAAGGTCGAGAACAATAAAATAAACACAAATTAAGGAGACAGAAAATCAAGATTGACAATGAATTTAAATTTTCGAAGATTAACCTTGTCTGAAAAAGCAACAAACCGGAAGAGAGTTCCACAAGAAAAGAAACCGATATCATAAAATTTACGGTTACATCTAGCCATTTCGATCTTAAAATGATGAGTTTTTGACACAGTGTAATGCTTAGCAAGGTTGTCTCGTTAGAAAAATTACGACTGTAGGTGCCCCGTCCTTTCGGGCATGTGTCGCATCTAGGCTACGCTATACTTTCAAACTCAGTAAGCACCTGCATGTTACTGACACGGCATCTAGTAATGAGCTTAAATTCAAGGAGCCAATATATCATAGGTAAGAAATCATCAGAACCTTTAGCATGAAAGTACTTGTAGAAAAGGCATGGCGAAACTACAGTATGACGATAGAAAAGGAATGGGACTGAATTCGAGATGCCAGGTCTGAACCAATAACATTGCAGATTAATCTCTGTACCTTCCCATAAATAAACGATATTTTTTCTACCTGGTAGTTGGCATTTGTGTTAAATTGTATTTGATTTGAAAGCACCTACGTAATAGTATTAGAAGATTTAATTATTTACGGCTTATCAGTCAGTCAGTTATGTGCCATGCGTGGTACACGCTGAGGCGATCATGTAACTTTCGATACATGACTGACAAGGCAGATTTTTTCCCGCAGTAGGTTGCCACTTCTTTCTGCAGTAGACCAGTTGTCATCCAAGGCTATAGAACCGGGTCCTGTTATCTACACATAGCTTTAGAAGAAGAGGTTTCATACCTTTCCCAAGGGCATTAGCATGTAAGCGAATGTAATAGATTCGACTGGAATTCGAACTCGGCTCTCCGATTTCTCAATCCGAGCCGCTATTACTCCATCGTGCCTCCTTCGGCTTATCTTTCTTTTTATATGCCATCTCCTTTCAGGACGTAGGTGATCATGGCTCTCCACCTCCCTCTATCCCTTGCAGCTCTTTAACAAGTTCCTTTCTCTGCTTCCTCCCCCAGACCACGTTCTGTCATCCACTTGCTTGAGTCCGCAAGGTATGTCACGCACTGCTTTCTCTTGTCTCTCTTTCACTGTGTTTGACCCGTGAGTATCATATTCTCCAAGCCCCCTTCCTCATTATGTGTCCCAGAAACTTCAGCTGCCTCTTCCTGGTGTTAAGTATAAGCATTCTCCTTGTTTGTATCCTCCCTAAGACCTCATCGTTGCTCACATGCTTGGTCCATGATATCCTTAGCATCCTTACGTTATCCAAAGCGAGAAAAAAATTAGGATACTAAAAATTTTTTGGAGATGAAAAATTTTTGAAAAGTTCAAACTATTTAACCGATATTTGGATTTCAGTAAACTTGTTTATGTATTTGTGCGTAAGTTAATATAAAGAATCCAAACGGAATTGAAACGCGGCTGACAGATTTCCAATTCCCATCATCATGACACTATCATCCAAGGTTACAGCACCTGGTATTCCCAAGCGGTCACCCATCAAGATACTGACCAGGTTCGACGTTGCTTAACATCAATGATCGGTGTTTCAGTGTCATATAGATGTAAGGTTTACCTAGTGGAAGTTTGCTCATTGACTACGTCTACACAGAATTAGCACGTCTGACACCTATTAGCATTCATCGATGTTTAGGGAATGTTTCAAGAGAAGAAACAAAGGATGTGAGCACATAGTAAAGTGAAATCTACGGGTATAAAATTGGTAGTATTTTCATATAGGAATATTAGGCTATACGACCCAGTTTGGTATGATATTTAACCCATAGCTGGGAGGAGAAGAGATAGATACCTACTTTTCCCAAGGGTATTTACGCGTAAGTGAATGTAACGAACATGACTGACATTCGAAATCTTATCTCCGAATTTTCTCATTGATAAAAGAATTTTCACATTTCCACATAGGCAGACGTTTACAGAGTAAGAAGCACAATTTGTGCGGATATATGGGGAAGATAACGATTAACCCTAGACGTGAACAGGTTAAAATTGGGAAGCATCGTCTTGGAAGTCGGAATACGATGGATGGTTCGCTACAATGGCGAAGTTTGATACAGGGAAAAAAAAAAGAAATATTGATAGTCTGAAAACTTTTTCTGGAAATAGCAATAGAGCAAGGATACGCTTACAACGAAAAAGTGTTTGTAGGGTGGAAAACAATTTGTCACACACAACGCTTTTGGCTCTATCAAGACTGGAACGTGAAGATTAGGCAGCTACTGTGGATATACGACATCACACGCCATTGTTCGTCTGAACTCGCATTTGTACAGGTAGGGCAAAGCAAAAGTTGTTTCAAATGTAAGAAACTTCATTTCAGTAAGTATTTCTCAAGAAGTGAAACTTGGTGGAACATATGTCCACTTCAATCCTGTCTCCCTCAAGTCAGTAGTTATCTATTCTCCTTATATTCATACGAGGGTCATTCAATGAATAAGGTGAATGTTTCGGTATAAGAACTTCTAATACAGATAGAAGCTTACTTTTTTTTTTATTTTTCAACGTAGTCTCCCAGTCACACACTTTTCCCATCTGTGTATAAGCTTCCGTATTCCCTCAGCGTAAAAGTCTTTGGACTGATGTCTCAGCCAGTCGCTCACAACACTTTTGACTTCATCGTCACTTTTAAACTTCGTGCCTCTCGTGAACGCTTTCAAGGGATCAAACAGGTGAAAGTCTGAAGGGGCAAGGTCTGAGCTGTAAAGGGGGATGAGGGAGAAATTCCCAGCCCAGCTCGTTGATCACCGTTTGGGCTGCTGTGTGAGGCCTTGCGTTGTCATGATGCAAGATGACTCCTTCTGACTGATGACCCCTGCGTTTGTTCTTTATGTCTTTCTTGACCTGCCTCAGCAGTTCACGCTAGTTCTTCTGTCAGACTGAATGAGGTCATTGACTGATTCGATCACCTCAGGAGACCTCACTTCTGTAGGCCTCCTGGGCCTGTCTTCATCCTCAACACTGCTCTGTCCTTCTTTAAACAATTTAGCCCACTTGTAGAAACATGTGGCACCATACACAGTTGACATCCTCCTATGAATTTCAACTGTTTTGCCCCTTTCAGCAACCAAAACCTTGATAACTGACCGTTGTTCAATCCTGGAGCATGCTTCTTGGTCGGCCATCTTTGTTAATCGCCAAAGTTTTTTTGGTTTTTTTAATCTTCAAAAGAAATTAAATCAATGTGAAAAAGAAGTAAAACAAAAAAGAAAAAGAAAAGTAAGCTTCTATCTGTATTAGAAGTCCTTATACCGAAAAATTCACCTTATTTATTGAATGACCCTCGTATATTATATATATATATATAATATATTTATATAATTATATATATATATATTAATTCTTCCTTGACATTTTGACTAACCTGAGTGGCACTCGAGCCTTGTACAGATGAAATTTTAAAATATGAAGAATCCTCGCATAATAATGTTTGATACATTCGTATACGAATTTTAGAAAATTGTCAGCTTTCATATACTCGAAATATTGATGTTATGATTTTTCAATGTAAATTTTTTTAAAAAATGCTAACAAAAGGTTTCAAAAGAAAGCGTTCTTCGACTAATTGGGTAGAGTGTGCACCATTTTCGTTATGGCGATATATACTATATATATAAATTTATATAAATAAATATATATAATTTAAAAAAAAGACATTTTTTGTTTCAAATAAACTTATTTTATAATGAAGTAAGAAAAATTGGCGAGACTGTGGTTTGAAACTAGATACCCAGATCCTAGATACAAAAAATCCCTGTAATACAAGCGATTCCATTATTAAGTAGATCACCAGATACTAGATACGGGTTATTCCATTATTACGTAGATCATTGAGCGTTATAGGAAATTAATACTAGAATTATATAGCGTAATGAATAATGGTTTTTCTTTATTTTCGATCACTATATGTTTCTGTTTTTTATCTCTTTGTCTGTGGATAAGGTTATGTTTGTACTATTTTATTACATTTTTACGATAGATTTTTCTAAGTTCATTGTGTCAAAATTTGACGATTACTACTTGAACAAGTATTACTGGTACAGATATTATGGGAAGGCGTTACTACTAGTACCGGCGTTTACGAAATCTCGAATATTAACGAGCAGTTTTTGAAGTGATAACGAGATTTCGTGTGACATGAGATGCCATCCAACATCACAAAACGCCGACTTTCTATAAAAACATTCGAAACCAAATCATCGCAGCTAACGTCTTCAAGAGGATAATGCTATTACAATCACGCTTATCCAGTGGTGACCTCAACCAGACGTGGGAAACTCAACTAACCATAACTATAGCGACGTATTTTTTTTTTGTAGAAAGAGAAATATTCTAATCAGTGAATGATGTTAATCCACGCCTGCAATAACGAAAAATTGCGAGAAATTCAACATTATTAATAAATGCTTAAGAGCTAGAATTATATATCTTCTTCAGGGTATGGGCAATTATGGATCTCTACAACTTCCTAATCCTTGTGCCCCTTAGAAGCGTTTTTCACATTGTTAGGCCACCCATTTCCCGTTCCGTTAACTATTCACGTCTTCAAGTGTCGGTCAACCCGTGCAAACTTTAAGAAATTTTTAACTGTACCGTTTATCTAGTACAGGAGTAGATTATATAATGGACATAAATATAATAAATTGCATTCATGATAATAATGACATTAAAGAAAGGTAATTGTTGAAACTTGACTAATGCATGGAATAATAATGCAACACAAAATGTACTTATAAAAAAATGTATTGAAACAAGAAAGTGTACCCAATATTTACATATAGTCTTTTGTATATTCCTGATAAGACCGTTCCTGGAGAATGTGTTGACTTAGTCGCAGTCGGGCAGAGTCTCTGGTTGAATCTCTTGATAGGGTTGCTCTTTTCCGGTACCAACCATATTTATATGGTCGGTACTCCACTATGCAAATTAGGTGGATCCTACCACAACAGTAATATAGGAAATAATATGTTTTTATTGTCTCTACTAATGACAGTGGTTCTTTTAATTCCACTTTCAACCAATTACAAAGCAACACATAGACTGAGTTTTAAAAAATTTTTTTTCAGAATCGAATTGGATTACATATTTACAATTCAACCATTCGCCCATGCTGTTACATATGGTATGGTTCTTTTGCTACATATTTAGAGATCCTTGAAAATCCAAAGAAGAATCTGCAATGTTATTGGTCCTGACCTGACATCTCAACTTTTCCATTTTTTAAAATATTTATAATTCAAATTGAAAATATTTTTCATTAATACTTTGTTTTAGGAGGCTTTTGAGGAAAAGCCAATGGTGACCAGATTCTATGAATCAATTTGCCCATTCACCAAAGACTGATTGGCCAAATTCTCATCATTTTACAGAAGAAATTTTATAGATACAAAAATTCTATGCTAAAGGGTTTCGTTTATATTAAACGCTTATGGAACATTTCGCCTGAATTTAAAGAAATCCAGTCAATTTTCCTCTGACAAAATCAAATGCAATGTATAATGTAGCCTGATCAGACCACCTCTGATTCTTTTATAAAGGATCCTCCCTTATTAATGTCGATTTTACTTATTTTATTTTCAATCTTGTGTAATCTCTCTGTGTACATTAGTGGCCTCAATGCCTATCAAATGTAAAAAAATGATTTACATAATTATGAAATGGACTAGAAACAATTATTTTACTGATAATTTTATGTTTATTTATTATTTTTATAGATACAAACAGAAGGGAGTAAATTCTCTGATTTATATTAATTATAGAATAACATTTAGCCCTGAAATGTCCGAGAAAATTTCTATAGAAAATATTCAATCCGAAATTTTGCCTGGATATTCAATGTCCGGTAAATATTATGAACACAGATTAAACCTTGGAATATTAATATAATTATTATTTGTTACTATTATTCTAGTAATAATTATTTTGCAATTATTATTAAAAGCATTAATTTATTAAAATTAATCTACTTTTGATATTATTAAATATATTAATTAATGAACGTTTGAAAATCTATTTTTTTCATTCTAATTTATTTGCCAATATATAAATATAAAATGCAGGTTTGTCCAAGTAAAAATCAATGTGTGTGCATTGGTTTGTATTTAAAATAACTCTGTTAAGTGGGAACAGGTGCTGGCATGAAACCAAGACCACTCTATAGGAAAAATTGGTTCATAAACCACTTAAGATTCAAATGTAGAAATTAAGAAAAAAAAATGTAGTTTTTAGGTCAAACCTAAAAAAGAATGAGAAAAAAAATAAATAAAAATAATTGACTTTTGACTGCCAAACGTGATTTTTAAAGCATAAAAATAGAGTGGATATGGATATTGTTAGGAAACAACGGCCTTGTTTTTCAAAGCCTACTTATACTAATTTACTACTATTTTAATAGTAAATAATAATAAGAATAATTGACCTGATGATGAAAATGATTTTTTTTAGAACTTGAAAAAACTTTTTTTTTGTTTATAGATGGAGAAACTAATAAAAATTGGAAAGATTTTTGTTTGCGAAAAATATTCTACTTCCTTCAATATCAATAATTATAATAATACCATTCAGAAAAAGAAGATGAAAATGTTTTGAAGATTCTTTGATCGTTTTTTGAGAAAAAAGCAGATGAATTTTGTTTTTGAATTTTTACAAGCAACGAAAGTCGACTTGGTACAAACAATTTTTTATGAAGAAGATAAGAAGAAGAAGAAGAAAGAATTAAGAAGAAGAAGAAGAAAAGGAAGAAGAAGAAGATAATAAAAAGAAGAAGAAGAAGAAGAAGAAGAAGAAGAAGAAGAAGAAGAAGAAGAAGAAGAAGAATGTTATGAAGGAGGAGCGAGGAAAGATGAAAAAATGGTGGAAAAATCAAATAAAACAACAACAACAACAACACCAACAATAATAAGAAGAAGAAGAAGAAGGAAAAGTTGAAATAGATAGAAAGAGAAGTAAAATGATGGAAGTAGGCAAAAAAGAAGAAAATAGAAAAGAGGAATGATCAAAAGAATGAAAAAGAACAACGAAAAGAGAAGAGAAAAAAGAAAAAAAACGATGAAGACTTAGAGATTGGGAAAAGGAGAAAAAAGCAGATGAATACAATGTGAAGTAGGAGGCAAAGAATCGGGAAAAAGAATGAAGAAAGGAAATAGAATGTAAGAAAGAAAGTGAAAAAGAGAAAAACGAATGGAAAATTGAAGAGAATATACACAACAAATAATAATAATAATAAGAAAAGACGGGAAAGATAATAATGGATAAATGATAGAGTTGGCAGTCAAGGGAAGCAGGAGAAAAAGAAAGAAAGACGAAAAAATGAAGGAGAAGGAGAAGAAGAAGAAAAACAGAAGCTGAAAAAGAAGAAAAAGAAAAGAAGAACAGAAAAAAAAAAAAAGTAAAAAGAAGAAGAAGGAGAAAAAAAAAATCCAGGACAAAGAAAGATTAAAAAAAACAACAAAAAAAGAAGAAGAAGAGAAAAGGAAAAAAAAGAAGAACAAAAAAAAAAAAAGTAAAAAAAAGGAAAAAGAAGAAAAAGAAAAAGAAAAAGAAAAAAGAAAAAAGAAAAGAAAAAGCGAAAGAAAGAAGAAGAAAAAAGAAGAAAAAGAAAAGAAGAACAATAAAAAAAAAAAAAAAAAATCTAAAGAAAAGATGAAAATAAGAAGAAGAAAAAGAAGAAAAAAAAAAAAAAAAAAGAAAAAGAAAAAAAGAAGAAGAAGAAAGCAAGAAGAAGAACAAAAAGAAGAAAAGAAGAAGAAGAAGAAAAGAAGAAGAAGAAGAAGAAGAAGAAGAAGAAGAAGAAGAACCTTAAAAAAGAAGAAAAGAAGAAAAAAGAAAAGGAGAAGGAGAAGAAGAAGGAGAAGAAGAAGAAGAAGAGGAAGAAGAAGAAGGAGAAGAAGAAGGAAGAAGAAGAAGAAGAAGAAGGAAGAAGAAGAAGAAGAAGAAGAAGAAAGAAGAAGAAGAAGAAAGAAGGAGAAGGAGAAGAAGAAGAAGAAGAAGAAGAAGAAGAAGAAGAAGAAGAAAACTTCCCTACTTTTGACATGAATAATGAGCCTAGAAACAACGGAAACAATTGTGCAGAAAATAAATGAATTGGAAATGAAGAAAACAACAGAAATATTAGATCAAAATATCTGAAAAATTAATATTAGTCAAATATCCATTATGTTATTAAGATTTGTCTTTGTTATACAAGGCGCGGAAGTTGGACGCCGAGAATCAGTGTCGC
>CAHIKZ030002620.1:345000-372500 GCA_903632075.3 Acanthosepion pharaonis
AAATATGAATAAAAAATGCTGCCTAAATACACACAATATATATATATATATATATATATATATATATATATATATATATATATATATATGGGTGTGTGTGTGCGTGTCAGTTTCATTGATTACTACTGTCAAGTTACGTCAGTTAAGTTTTTGTTTATTTTTGTGTTCTCATGATTTTCTTCTATTCTGGACATTATAAGTAAATTTAAGAACAATTAAATTCTAAGAAAAAATAAATGAAAACATAACTGCACTTTTGTAGGTTACAGATATTTAATTAAATACGCAATCATATATACATATATATATATATATATATATATATATATATATATATATATATAGTGAAGGTAACAAATCTGTTGGTATATAATCCAAGTATATACTAGTAATATAACATATTAACTCATATTGGGGAAGGGATAGATCTATTTCAACCGACGACAAAAACGTCAGTCTTATTCAATACCGCCGTATAAACTGAATTCGAGTCGGAATAAGAAATTTAACTTTGACAGCTGTCGAAAAATTGATAAGTAATTGATCTATTTCGAACTTTCAGTCAGACGAAATGCCCAAGCTGGTGGTTAGGGGAAGGTGGAAGTTATTAGCCTTAAATATAAGAGGTTTTATAAAATTATTACATGCACAAAATTATCAACTCTTATAATAACTATTTTTTAAGTAAGTTCTGTAGGATAAACAACAAACCTGATACGGAGACCCCCTGTAACTGTAGAGATAAAGAAAGTTGTCCAGTTGAGGGTAAATGCAGATCTAATATCGTTATTTACCAAGCAACCATTCCCTCTAAAGAAAATATGTTAAATTATCATGTTTATTTTGGGATTTCTGCGGGGGCGGGAATAGAAACATATATTTTATATCAATAGGAAATCTTTTACGAACACCTAAATTAAAACACCAGCTGTTTCAAATAAATTTTTGCAATTGAAAAGAAAGGTCCAAATCCATAAATAGACTGGAAAATTATAGGTTTCGCTTACACTCCTGATAATCTAAGAAATAGGTGTAACTTGTGTTTAAAAGAAAAAAAACTTACAATAATAAAGTACAATAATCAAAGGAAACTGTTAAATCAAAGGAATGGATTAGGTTTAAAATGTCGACATAGAGGCCGATTTAAACTTCTGTAATATTTATTTTACTTTATTTCTTTTTTATTTCTCTAAGTCTTCAAATTTTGAATGTATAACTATTTCTTATTTCTATATTTCCGTTTTTTACCATATTAATTATATCTTATAAAGTCTTATGGAGTTCAAAGAATTCTCTTTCTTTTTATCACTTACAACACTTTATCTAAAAATTTTTAAGAAGTTATTTTAGGTTTTTAAATAAAGTTTGTATGTTACGCTTTGTAATATAACTTGATTTAATTTATCTTTAAAGTTAAAATGGTATAATTTACATTAATATACATTTATTTTTAATTATATTTTTCTTCTTTAACATGAAATATTTTAAAATATATTCTTCCATTTAATATAAATTATCTAAATATGACTTATTTTCAATCTTTTGAATATATCTTATTTCTATGTATAATTTATTTTATTTTTAAGTAGAAACCTAACAAAACCTATATAATATATATATATATGTATATATATATATATATATATATAAAACTCCCTTTCCGGCCTTCTTTTACGTTCAAATTAACATATCATTCTTCATATAAACCCGGTTTAAAGTCATAAGGTTAATATCCGGGTTTAATTCCATAGAAAGTCTTCTCTCTAACCACAGTCTCGGGCATTTCGTCTAACTGAAACATTGAAATGAATATATTCTGTATCCACCTTTCGATATCTGCCAAAGTTAAATTTCTAATTCCGATACGAACTCCGAACACCGGGGTTGAACAAGACTGATGACATTGTGGTCGGTTGAAATAGATCTATCTACCCCCATATGAGGTAAAATTGTATTTTGTTGTGTAATATATATATATATATATATATATATATATATATATATATATATATATGAGAATTGATCGAACATAAATGACTGAAAATACGGTCAATATCGAAAAATAGAATAAAGCATTTAAAACCATCCACATAATTATTAAGACAAGAAAGCCAATAGACATATACTTATGGGATGTCTACTCAAAACCGTCAAATATAACGTTTGAAGTAATAAGAAATAATGTCGAATTCCAAATAAAATTCATTAGTTCAAGAAATTATATATATATATATATATATATATATATATATATATATATATATATATATATATATGTGTGTGTGTGTGTGTGTGTGTGTGTGTGTGTGTGTGTGCGTGATCGGTCCTGACATGGTATCTCGACTCCAGTCACTTTCTCATAGACGTGATGTGACTTCCCTCTGTCTTTTCTACAAATATTTTCCTGGCAACTGCTCTGACGAGATTTTTTCACTGATGCCCCAAATGCACGAATTTAAGCATGCTACTGGTTTGACATTTCGGCCCCACTCTTTTACTGTCGAATCAGTTAAATGTAACCGCCACTACTTATCCAACTGTTTCTTTTCACGTACTTCTCGACAGTGGAACTCGCATTCGCCTTAAACTGCTTCCCTGAAAACTATAAGACAAGGTACCTTAATATATATATTTAAAACATTTATATATATTTATAACATTTAAAACAACATGCCTGCCCACACACACAATTCCGTAAAATAATTGTCGAAAACACAATTATACTTCGACATGAAAACAATAGACAAAAACTAAAAATCCTTGAAGCATTATACATCAAACTGTTGAAACCCAACCTAAACAAAATCAATTATGGCATCTCTACAAATATTCTTAAATGTCTATAATTGGTAACAGAAGCCATTGGTTTATACAAACGGGTTTCCATACTTCATACTTCTCCAATTCACTCTCGTGTGGTCATGTGTGACGTCATGAGATGCGGTGCGATTATCGCTTCTAGCGTCTTATATGCGCGTGTTTATCGTTGCTTAGAAATCATCTATGTAAACATTGACAGACTATCATCACTGACTTGTCCGTATATTGCGTAATATTTTGTAACTGACATCTTTGATAATGGCTTATGTAAGCCGAAAGCGTAGATTGTATTAAAAAAAAAATATGGATCAATATTCTGAATTTCTTCCTTCGTTCAACGATAATGTTATTAAACTTATCAGACGTTACGAAAAAAAGTTTACATAAAATAAATAGACAAAACTTGTCTATATTATTTAATGAAACGTGTATGAATGAAAAGATGCTGCATAAATACACACACAATATATATATATATATATATATATATATATATATATATTATTATTATTATTATTTAAATTATTATTATTATTAGAATACACCTTTAAGTGCTGAATCTCGATGCGTCGTCAGTGTTCATTTGCTCCCATGTCACTAGAAGTTTCGGGTCTAAATAAACAACAGACTTCTTCGATGGGCGATCCGACCGAATATGATCAGTATTCGGCCCGCACCTAGAACAAAAATTTTTTACTAGCTTTTAGGAGTATAATTATATAAAGTTGCCCCAACAAAAAACAACCAATAAAGGCTTCACTTGGTCTATTCGAAGTTATAAATTATGTTTGCATGGCTGTAGTGATCACTCACGGCTTGAAGTCGTCAGTCTATGTTACCTGCAGACGTAATTGGATTATAATGCATACGTCTTCATCAAAATCGTGCCAAGCTTTCTTGTTGTTTTTTTGGAAATTTTTAATTGCTTAGAGACTTTCCTCTGTAGTAAGGTCTGAGTCCACACTGGGTGATGAAATTTCTGTGGTTTGTAATTATTTTGGAGCCTGCTGCACCTCCGTCTTATATATTGTAACACCTATGCGTTGTAAGTTCTCAGCTACTACCGCACATTTCATCTTGGCCTGGTGTATTTTTTAGGCCACGCTGGTTCTTGCACGTCTTTCTACAGTGGCATATCTTTAAAGAACTTTCCATGGGGCGTTTGCTCAGAAATTTTTGGCCGTAACCGTTGTATCCATCCTACTGGGGATCTCATCTCTATCTCTCTCTCTAATATCTATATATATATATATATATATATATAGATAGATAGATAGATAGATATATAGATATATAAACCTAGTATAGCCAGACAAGCCTACCTAGGTTTCACCCTAAACGGATTAAGGTGAAACCTAGGTAGGTTTGTCTGGCTCACTAGGTTTATCTAGGTCTGCTCTACGGTTGTATTGAGCTCTTTTGTTAGTTAGTTGTTTACTCGTATCGGGGTTTTTTTTTGGGCTTCAAACCTGCATCTGTGCGATTTTTTTCCACAGACTTTCATGTTTTGTAGCTCTTTCTTTTTTTTAAAACCTTTTTTCCCTCGAGATTGATTTGATTATTGGCAAATCAAAAAATTGAGGGTTTTTCGAAACGAGTATAGTTATCTATATTTATATATATATATATATATATATATATATATATATATATATATATATATATATATTAAAAAAATGGACAAAGTCCGACAATTTATTTATTAAATATATATATATATATATATATATATATAAGATAAACAATGGTTGAGAGATAGATAGAACAGTATATGTATATGTGAATGAATAATATTTTTACAAATGTTATTGCGTAATTTTAAAACCAAAACAAGGACAAAATTCCATTTTGAACACAAATTTTATAAATGAAATCTTTTCAGCTATTAACTTTAAAGGACACGATAGCCGCTGTTAAATGTACAATCTAGCACAGAACCGAAAAATACTTTTACAAAATTTTTAAGTGGATTTTGATATTACTAAAAAATTTAATTTGCCCATATAAACATATGAGAAAAAAACCATCGTTTGCAATAACTCATAATAAATGTTCAAAATATTATTATTAAATTCTGAATATTGAATATACATAAGACATGAGGAAAAATATCCGCTCCACAAATGTCGGTTGTATACATTTTTTTATTCCATCTTATAAAAAATGTTGCCTCATCCGTCAAAACGAAGAGAAAAAAAATCTAATGGCGGAAGGCAGTCTATGGAATAAACAATAGACAATTTTCTCCCCATCGAGAGTGATCAGAGGTCAAACGAAACATAAATATTGTAAATGATACGGATAAAGCTCATATTATACCCGCCATGAAGAAAATATGAGTTTCCAATTAAATGCAGAATATGGATCTTCTACGACATCTTGGAGAATTTATGTTTCGTGGTCAGGCTTACGAGCAGACGCATGTGTTTCTCGATCCGTAGTTTGTGGTGTCACTGATCCTGTTCATTTCATTGGCAATGATAAAAAAGCATAAAAAACCTAAAATGTTAAAAAATAGCTGCTTTCGTTCTGGAAATTTAATCTGATAAGCCCTGCAGCCTCTCGTCCATTATAATTCGAAATTTTCGTTTTTACCTTTTCACAATATGAATAATCCATTTTTGCCATTGTTAATCATTTTTGATTCTATATATATATATATATATATATATATATATATATATATATATATATATATATATATATATTCATTTTTAAAGGATCCACCTAATTTGCATAGTTGAAAACTTTTATCAAAAATAAATTTTTTACAGGGGGGAACACTGGGGAGGAATCAAGAGATTCAACCAGAGACTCTATATATATACTATATCAACACATTCTCCAGGAACGGTCTTACAGGAATATACAAAAGACTATATGTAAATATTGTGTAAATTTCGTGTTTCAATACATTCAAACAAGTACATTTTTGTGTTAAATTATTATTCCATGCATTAGTCAAGTTTTTCAACATATATATATATATATATATAAATATGTCAACATATCTGTGGCAGGCATATTATTCAATAGCAGTCACATAAAATATCTTATAAAAAAGCTCAGTATTAGTTAAGTTTAAAAAATTGATGATTTTATATATTCTAATATAATTATAAAATTGATGTTTACATATATATATATTTATATATATATATATATATATATATATATATATATATATATATGCTGTGTGTAATAATATCAACGTTTGCTTCCATACATAATCACACTATATATTAAATAAACAGTTCAAAACTGGTTCCATGTTATCAAGAAAACTTATGAAATAATGTGGTTTCTATTTTATTCAGGACTTATTTAATTCAATGCAAAATAAAGTTAATCATACATCAGTTCCTGTAAAAAAATATCCTACTAAATAGATTTTAATTTTAATATTCATCTTCATTCGATATATCTATGTTATTATGGAGAAGAAAAAAATGGATCACATTTGTATGAGCTGGAATATGTTCTTGTTTTCTCTCGTGTTTGTTTTTTTAATATATATTTATAATTCCAGCTGTCAAACCTGAGTGCCATAAACTATTTCTCCGGCTTCTAATCTAGTCTATTTTGTTATTATCTGTTTCTAATTTATTCTCATTCTAAGCAAAACTAATCATTCGTACATTTAATGTTGTTTGTAAAGTAATAAAGCGTAAAGTGTCAGATAAAAATAATTACAGCAATCCATTTTTTTTTAGCCACAGACAATGCGTATAGACAATGCAAGAATAAAGAATTGTAGAAAACATTAAATATATAAAGGATAATAAATATAGTGAAATACAGGATAATTAAATCTCTTTATGATCTTTGTTTACTTAATTAACGTATACGAGGGAAATGATATAGAAGTGACTGAGCTATAAAACCGTTTCGATATATATAGTTTCGTAACTATCCATGAATATAAAGTTAACAAATCGTCTAGAAATAATTGTTGTTCACTGAATATATTTTGAGTCTTACAGTCCCTGTTATACTTTACAGAAAATACGTGCTTAGAGATAAAGAACGAATACTTTGGCATTCTCTGCTCTCCATGACCCAATATAGACATTAGTTTATCTGTAATACCTCTTTCGTATATGTCCTGTCCTTTCAAAACGTTTCTGATAATGACTCTTCATTAATTTCACTTTTATCATTTTTTTTCTTTTTGCTATATCACATATCCTTGTCTCTGCCATCCATTTACATGTTTGTTAAATAGGTTACTCGATGCCTTTTTGTTTTAATCAGTTCACCCCAAGTAATCGGATAATGCCACTAAGATGTAAGGAATACTGGGAGTGAAAGAGAATGTAAAGACTTTAGAAGGAACCGGAAACCCAATCCTAAACAGGAAACAAGTGATAAAACCCTACTTCTGTTCAAGAGACCATTTTACCACCGATATATCAAATCACATAAAATGTTCCAAGCTTTATTTTTTATGATAGAAATCTTTTTTTGGTTCTATATAGAAATGTCTTTTCGCTCTCCATTTTCTTTAAGGATTCATCGTTGTTTATCTAGCCTGTTTCTCAGCATAGTGTAGAACAATATCTCTGTTGTTTTAAGTTTCTACCAGGAATTTATCCAGTATTCACTGCTAAAAAGGATTATTATTAAGGATTATTATTCCATTGCAGAGCAGTTCAGCACTTATCTTATTTTGTAACAAAATTTTATTTTTTCTTAATACTTAGTTTAGTTTTTAGAAGGCGGCTTTTGTTATTCCATGGCGCCTTTGTATTTCGATGTCACATTTTCAGTCATCTGTTAAAACGCCGCCACCCTCTTCTTGTAATTGTTTCATTTTTTACATCTCCAATTCGTACCTTGCATCTTGAGACTTACTGGCAACCATATATTCTGATTCTTATAATTCATGGTTAGTCCGTGCTTCCCCCTTTCCTTTATTACCTTATCTAGGAGTTCCTGTATGAAACACTTCCAAACAAAGAAAATAGAGCAGAATTGCTATGCAAGATCAAAATTTCCTCTATGTCAGTATATAGTGGACACCCTCCTCATATAAATCAAGAAAACACTTGAATTAACATCAGATGTGGTTCTACCGAAAGATGCTAAGAATACCGTGGACTGAGCTTGTAAATAACTGAAAAATGGAAACAAAAAAGGCAGTTATATTTAGAATAAGTTACAATGTATAGAACAGATACTGAGAAAGAAGGGGTTTGTAAATTTGACGCTTACACGGTACATTGAAGTCGAGACTGGAAGATATATATATATTATATATATATATATATATATATATATATATATATATATATATATATATATATAGATATTAAATGAGTGTGTAAATGGATTGAAACAGAAAGTGGGAATTATAATAAAAATGCTTCTTATTATGCCGTATTCCTTCAGGACTTATATCAAATCTAATTCGTAACCTCTTCGTCATATAAGAGCCATTTAAAAACAGTTGGTATGGCGTTTGCCTCCTATCGCATCTGTTCTTATTTCAATTCTAAGTTAGTTGGATGCATGTTGCTGATGAGAGAACCAAATTTCTGACAGAAACCTAGCAAGTGCTTTTGCATTCTGAAAAAATTTCTTCTAGACTCGATGAATTACTTAATTATGATTATTTCAAATCCTCCTAATTATTTCTCTCTCTCTCTCTCTCTCTATATATATATATATATATATATGTGTGCGAGGTTTTAATTTATATATAGCGTGTCTGATTGATTGATTCTTTTACTTATTCAAAACCTGAAAATATGTTTAGATTGTAATAATCTTTTTGGACATATTAATGGTTAAGTAATAAATCTTACTAATTAAGCTACAGCTGGGTGAGACGTAGCGAATTTTTAGCTTTTCCAAAAGATATTTGCGCGTAAATGAATATAAAGAACACAATGGTAATTGGAACACAGCTCCCCGGTTAACAATCCCAGATCATTATCCTTTACACGCCAGCATATCCAAAACCTACACCACCTGGTACGTTTAAATAATAATTTACTCTCAAGTTTCAAGAAAATTGCCACAATTGAAGATGACACCAAGAAAAAATCACATTGAGTATTAGATAACGAAAATTTAAACTAGTCGAATGATTATTTTGTCAAATGAAAATTAAATTATTCGGATATAACCAATGACATTACGGATGGATAAAATGGGAAATAAATGAATACAGCAGACGATATGAGAAATACCATTCCCCAAAGTAAAGAAATCATGGCAGTAAAAACATTTAGCTGTTGTAGCGAATTAATTTCTTAGAAACATGATGTTTGAGGGTAAAATATATTCGCTAAATTAACAGTCTATTCTTTCGAAATGTCATTAATCATTTTCTCTGAAGATGACAACTCGAAAAATGCTCCGAAAACCAGAATGTGTTAAGAAAAAAGAATTGAAGCAGGGTAATTCAAATGAAAGGCATGAACTGAAAATTGTTGTTCAAAAACCGAGACCATAAAAAATGAAGTGGCGATGCCAGTTGAATAACAGCACAAGACTTTAATTATTTCCTATTTACCATTAGATTTTATTTAACTTGTCTTCACGGTATTACAGGAAGATTATTTGTCTTAATACTATCATTCCTGAAATGAAGGTCGTCCTAAACGGGTTCCCCTCCCGCTCTTTTATCACAAACGTTGGTGTTCCCCAAGGCTCTATATTGGGCCCTACACTGTTGTTGATCTTCATTAATGACCTTCTCGATGTCATCAGTTGCCAAGTAGGCAGCTACGCTGACGACACTACTATTTACTCTTGCCTAAATAGCAAATCTGGCATCGTTGGCAAAACTAACATAGACGCTGATCTCGAAAAAAAAAACAATCTGTGGTTGACTGCGGCAGGAAATGACTTATAAACTTTAATGTCTCCAAAAGGAAACTGCTCTCTTTTACCCACCACAGAGAACCCTCCCTGACTTCTATCAGAATGGTTGATGTCCAACTCATCGAAAGCGCCTAGTTACGCTTGTTTGGTATCAGGCTATGCGCTGAAATGAGGTAGAACAAATACATTCAATCCGCAGTTTTATCTACTGCAAATAAAAGTTGGTTCCCTGTGTCGTGACAGAGAGTTCTTGGCGTCTGAGTCCATCCTAGAAATCTATAAGTCAACCATCCCGCCTTGCCTGTAATATTGTTGTCATATATGATCTGGTTCCCCCGCTGTACGTCTCGTGGTCCTCGACAAAATCCAGAGACGAATATGCAATGCGATAGGTTCTGATCTGGCATCTCGTCTAAAGTCTCTTTCGTACAGACGTGCAGTGGCTTCCCTCTGTCTCTTCTATAAGTATTTTCACGGCAACTGTTCCAACGAGCTACTTTCGCAGGTTCCCAGACTGTATGAATTTAAGCGAGCTACTAAGCTGGCATCTCGCTCCCACCATTTCCCTGTCAAAACGCTAAAAAGTAACCGTATCTTCTATTTAAACAGCTACTTCCCTCGCACTTTCAGTCTGTTGAACTTTCTTCCTCTTTCTTGCTTCCCGGATAACTATAATTTTTAAATATAAGAGTGTAATGTCAGTCGACATCTTCTGGTCTTGTTCTCCGCCCTTCTCTGTATCCCTTCCTCAGACATGCCACTTTACTCTTGTTCTCAATCCTCTGTAACCCCTTACGTGCTAGTGACACTCTCGACCTGTAGTGTATGAGAGAATTCTGAAATTCTCTCTGAGATTCTTGTAAATATTTACAGTTTCGTCTACGTTTACAAAGGTCAGGATATTTTGGAGAGCCATTATCAACGTCCTGATTTGACGACGGCACATAGGTGAAGTATATTTAATATCGTTCCCACTTACTGGCAGGTCTGTTTTAATGAGGTTCTCCATTCGGCGGCCGGGAGTAACCCCAGGTAAAGCCACTAGTGCATCTAGCTCCTTAGAAGGTCTACAATTTTTATTGTGGCCACATATTAGGCATCGAATCTGAACGAATTTAATCGGGAAATTTTTACACAGAAAAATTACTGGAAATATTATTCGATAGATGTAAAATCGCCATTGGAAAAGCGACATGGGATGAATAATATGTCCCCAGAGGGACATCAAAATTGTCATTAAGACACTTAGTCCAGGTTGAATTGTTAAGAGCTTGGAGTGATTTCCTAGCTGTTCGGATGATATTAGTCTCCTCATCCGTGATCTCCACATAGATTTTTCGCAAAGTTAATACTATTTACCAAGCGATCCGGGACATGGATGAATAGAAATCTATGATATCAAATTTGATAAATGTAGCTCTTTCATTATCACCAATATTGACAAACCATTGACAATATATAGGTGCATAAGATTCAGTCCAGGTTGCTGATTTAGTTTGTATTTATATTTTAGATACACTTAGACGAATAGTAGATCTCAAAAAGGTAGGCCTATACAGAGATGATGGACTCATTTTCATCCCCAATATTAATGGTTCACTAATCGCGAAGATACAAAAGAAAATCATTAAGGCCTTTAAATTACTGATGTTTAAGACTGAGATTTCCTCTAACCTTAAAATAGATGATTATCTAAACATCACCATTAACCTCAATATTAAAATGTTTAAACAATATTATAAAGGCAATGAAACCCCCAACTTATATTAATATTAATTCTATCCACTCAAATACCATTGTCAAACAGATAATCACCACCGTCGGCACTAGGATTAAGCGATTATCATCCAACATAAATATTTTTAATAGAAATAAAATAAAAGAATGAAAATTACCTAAAAAAAGTCGACTTAAAAATAAATTATATTCTGTACTATAAATAACACAGTGAAATGTAGATACAGAAAAGAAAAATTATACGATTCAATCTCTCTTTCTACAAACTGTCAAACATCGGACAGTATTTTCCCAAGTTAAAAAACACTTTAAAAAATAACCCTCGAAGTAGAAGTCAATAGGAAAAAGATTAAGATTTGCTACTCCGGTATCAACATGTATAAAATTGTCAACTCATTCAATAACCATATTTTAAGAAATTTCTATGGGATAAACAGCAAACTTAATATTGAACCTCCTGTTATTGTACATCTAAAGAAAATTGTTCAGTAGAGGGCAGATGCAGATCTACCAGGGTTAAATATCAATCTATGATTTCCTCAAAAAGAAATAGGAAAAAATTATAATGTTTACATTGGAATTTCCGCGGAGAAATGGAGACAGATGTTTTATATCCATAAGCAGTCATTTTCTAACCCTAAACTAAAACACGAGACAAAGCTTTCTGTTGAAGCTTGAATAAGCTTGGAATAATAATAATACAACACAAAATGTACGTAACAAAATGTATTGAAACAATTAAAAAAGGTACACAATATTTACAGGTAGTTTTGGTATATTCTTGGGAAGACTGTTCCTGCAGAATGGGTTGACTAAGTCGCAGTCGGGCAGAGTCTCTGGATTCGATCTCTTAATCTTCCCTCGTCTTCCGGTACCAACCCATATTTATATGGTCGGTACTCCACTTATGTAAATTAGGTGTATCATACACAACACTTTCAAAGAGATTTTGGGAATTGAAGGAGAAAGTTTTGAGCCCACAGATAGTTTTGAAGATTATAGATTCTGCACGTACTTCTAATATTCTTAGAGATAGGTATGAATTATGTTTAGAAGTAAAATTAGAATAATAAAATACATTAATCAAAACCCACTATTGAATCAGAGGAATGAACTAGTGTTAAAATGTCGGCATAAAACAAACTGAAATTTCAATTATTTAGGGTTAATTCATTAGCTACTGTATTTCCATAATATTTACTCCCCTCTAACTCTTCAAATGTCGAAAGTATAACCAATTCTAATTTCTATATTCTTCACTCTATAACCGCTCTACACTATATTTATAAATTTATTCTGCTCTATGCCCCCAACCCTCTTTCAATTAATCTTTTATGTCCTTTTATCTATATATTTTAAAGATAGTTTTAAATCCCTCTTTATTCCTCTTTTAATTTTAAATTAATATTTTATCCTTCATATAACCTCAAATTAATGTCATAAGGTTAGTATTCGGGTTTAATTTTAAAAAACTTCTTCCATTTAAGACAAATACCTTCCACCCTCCCTTGACCCCTGTCTCGTGCCTTTCGTCTGACTGAAACATTGAAACGGATACATTCTTTATTAGTATTTCAACAAATTGTTTTTTTTTTAGCTTTCTCAGACTGGGGATAATAAGACAGACAACCGATATTTCGTCTTCCGAAATAGACTATTCCCCATATGAGCTAATATTGTTTATTAATTATTTAATAGTTTTTCTTGTTCCCGATTAACCTGATGATTAACAAGAATGAAAATAGGGATAAATGTATGCAAAATGTGATGTTTAATTACGTTTCTCTGTGTGTGCGTGTGTGTGTATATGTCTCGGGGGGAGGGGAACAAATCTCTACTTACCACTTCAAGCCAAGCAAGCCGCCATATTCCTGATCAGATAGAAAGTGTGGTTGTGCTTCCTTCCTTTTTTTTATGGAAGAGCGAATACTGCTGGCGAACCGGAAGTTATCCGCGATTGGACAATAAATTGCCAAGATGAGTCTTATGGTGTGCATTTCGGAAGATTGAAAACGTTGTAGCTGACGAAAGGCAAACAAGACGATACCCTATTAGTATCAGCTGGGTTCCGTGGAGAGTTGGGTATGATGGTGAAAGGGATGGAAACCCTAATGAACCTCGGCTAGAAACGTCACTGATGATGTGTACTAAAAGCATCCAATAGATGTATGTTACGATATATATATATATATATATATATATATATATATATATATATATATATATATATACAGAGAGAAAAAAAGCCTAAAATACTAACAATTAGAGATGCAGTAAATGAAAGCGCTCAGAGCCTAGACCATCTAGACCATTTGTTCTTAACCAGAGACCACGTGGCCACAAGGGGTCTTGGTAAATTTTAGGAGTGGGGAAGGAAAGTAAAATTTTGATTTGTGGATAGCCATAATTTCCCTGAAATAGGTGACAGTGCTACAGGCATCCTGCCCTTTACATTTTAATTTTAATAAACTTAAATTATGTAATTGAAATTATATATTTGAGCTTTATTTACAAAAGAACATCAGGCTCAAGGATCCTATTATGGAATAAACAAATGACAATATTTCCCTCTTTATGCATTACCTATGTATTATCTAATAATTTTCGAGTGTCTTTTATGTTACTAGTGTATATCAATGTAAAATGTATATGCAAAACATTTTTATTTTGCAGAACCATTTTAATTTGTGTGTGCATTTAAGCGCAGAATTGTTTTGCCGAAATAAAAGTTTATCTCATTTCACTCTTGACGATTCAACCATGAAACGATTCACTCGGGAATCGGATCTAAGATGACGAGAAGAGAACAACGCTTTGCATGAGATAAAAAGAATTAAAATAACGAGGGCCTTATTGAAAGCTTTTCTTCATTCTGGTTTAGTTTACCTTAGATTCTTCATAATGAACGTTTGCAGGAAGTCAGTATTGATAGAACTTAGTAGTTCAGGTTGAGAAGAATTTTCAAAAGATATATTTCCAAATGGAAGATGGTCTTACTATTATTTGCATGTCTTAAAATTTAATTTCCATCGACTGGACTCTATTTTATCGCCTCTACTGTGGAGTAAGTAACACCCTCACAACTAGCACAAATGAACAAGATGCCTTAAATAAAGTACTCAAAGTGAGTCAGGGGAAGTCAGTTGGAGCAGTCGGAGAGAATTTTCGTGACGTCAAGGCAAGTGCCTACGCGAGGCATTACATATTATAACCGCGAGAATTGAGTTATAAGTGGCGACGAGGAATCGAATCTCATTCGGAGTAGGAAAAAAATACTTTTTTGCTACGGCGCAAATGATAACAATGACAACGAGGAATTAGAACATCGTTGATTAATTTTTTTCCTTTGGTGTATGTATAAAAAAACAAAGAAGAAGAATGAAAAAACAGATATTCTATAAATATGGAAGACTTATTTGCCCAAGTGGTAAAAATACAGTAATATCAACAATAGCAGTTGTTGCAACTCTAAAAACAACAAGTTGTTTCACTCCCGACGCGGTGGCAAATGCCATAAGTGTATTCACATACGATTCAGAATGTGGAATTACTTTTTCTGCTCATTTTAGAAGATACGATCACATTTTCAGAGAAGAATGCATTTATTGGGGAGACGAGAAAAAAACAAGACCTTTCTCAGAAATTTTCATTGGTAGAAAATAAAAAATACTTTGCTTTGAATAAACAGAAAATATTCCGTCTAAATTTTCTCACGAGAAACGTTCGTTATTAAATACACGTTGGAAGTATATGGATCTAACGAATAAAAAACACGGAGAATGTGTATCATATCTTGGAATCAAGGAGTTTGAATGATTCAAATTAAACAACCTGTTTCACCACAATTCAATCATTTCACCTCAAGCAAGGAGAGAATGTCTCTGTTACACAGGGTGTTACAGTGAATGAAGGAGTGAGAAAACGTGGTTTAAGAAGATAGAAGATGGCTATTGGCATTGCATTTAAATTTTTGAAGACGATAGTTTTCATGGAATCAAGGAAACGAACAGGATTTTCACAGGCGGGAAGTGCGAGAAAAGAAACTGTTCGAGTAGAAGTGGCTGTTATATTTAAATAATTCGACATTAAACGGGTAAGACCTAGATGCCAATCAAATAGCGCACTTAAACTCACGTAGTTCGGGGTACCTGGGGAAAAACCCGTCAGAGCAGATGTCATGAAAATATTTGTAGAAAAAATAGATGGAAGTCACGTCACGTCCGTGAGAAAGTGACTGAAGTACAGATGCCAAGTCAATTCACTGCAGATCCTTTTTTGGATTTTGTCAAGAACTTCAAGACGAAAAACAGGGGCACCGTACCAAATATGGCAACAGTATTTAATGCACGGACGAATGGTGGATTTGTAAATGTGCAAGTCTGACGAGAAAAATCTTCTGGCACGACACAGTGACCCAAGATCCCTTGCAGTAGATGCAGCTATAGATTCGATGCAGTCGTTCCACTTCATGTCAGTTAAAAACGTGTGGTCAATAAGCCACAAAGTCTTGCTCTGTATGAGTCTAGCCCCAGCCGTGCTGATGGCGTGCAGGAAAGATTCTCTATGTTGGTTAAATGAGAGCAGTTTCGTTTCGAAGGCATAAACATTTACGATTTATTTCCTGCCCCAATTAAACAGAGATTTGAAGTTCTTTTGAAGAGCAGTGGTCAGGTTAAATCTGGCGGATTTGCTACTGAGACAGTATTAAATGGTAATTTCATCAGCATAAATGCCTACTTGTGAATTGTTGTCATCAGGAAGATCAGAAACAGCGTAGGACCCACGATAGAGTCTTGTGGGACACCGGCTTTCGTGTGAATGAATCTGGAAGCGAGCCCGTTCAAAACGGCATTCATTTCACGATTTGTTAGGAAAGATTGGATTAAAGCAAACAACGTCTAATAATTCCGTAGCCCTGAGGTTTATGTAGGAGACCAGTCTGTCAAACGACTTCAAGATATTTAGCGCCACATCTAGAACTTCGTCATTATAACAAGAGCTTGGTATACATATTCGGTGATAGCCGTATCACGTCAGCAGTAGACCTGGCAAAACGAAAGCCATATTGTTTGTCAGAGAGTAGGTCATGAGAGGTAAGTAGCTTAACCGCTGAAGCATTGATTAAAGCCACGAATAGTTTGTCGAAAATAATAGGAGACTAATTGGTCGATAGTTTGAGGTGTTAGATAGTTCTTCAGGGTTCTTAGAAACAGGAACTATAGAGGAGGAATTCCAACAAGATGGAAAGCAGGAAGCAGCGAGGCAATAGTTGTAGAGTTTAGAGAGGACTGGGGCTAGCTGGGGAGCACAGTTCTTTAGGATGATGACTGTGATCCCAACACCTCTGTTTGCCTTATGAGAGTTTAATTTAGAAATGATGTCTGAGACCAGTGAAGGGTTAATACGCGTATCATTTAGTAGAACCGCTTTCCTATTGGGGAAATCAGGTGTTGGTTCTCCAAATGAGTCGAGTGTGGACCAAATTTGCCAAGAATGCAGAGCTGCGTAGAACGACAAGCGTTCAGGGTAGTGTAAGAAAGAGATCGAGAAAAAAAGCGAGTCTGACAGGGTTATTGTGGAAAAGTATGCGGAATTATACCACTTGCATGAGAGATTGAGCGATACAGACGATAAGGGTTTGGTTGCCAGTGAGGTCGGTAACAGTGTTTAAGCCAAGTGTTTAATTGTGAGGATTAAAGTTTAAAGGATTTATTTTCGTTCAAAGATTAACTGCGAAAAAAAAGACACAGAAATGCATGCTAGAATTCTAACATACATCAGGGCAAGTGTCTAAGCGAGACATAAAATTATACCCGCCAGGAGAGAATTTCCAAGCAAAACGTCCAACCTCATCTGCTGTAGACGCCGGGACTTCGAATTCATTGAATAGAGGAGGAATTGAGGACTTACTGTTGATTAGCCCACTCTTGCAGAGCCGCCAATAATCTCTAGCACCGAACTTGCGTGATGCTATGCGTTGTTTCATTCTATCAGAAAAAAAAAGAAGTAATTTCGCTTCTTCGAGGACACGCTTGCATTCACTACGAGGAGGGACAAAGAGATATCTGTTGCAAACACGTATCTCTCTTCGCACAGCCGAAAAAGTGATTCCTGTGGGCTATAGTATCCGAGCATGCAGGTGAGAACCAAGGAGATGAACGCAGTTTACCTTGGTACTTCCTTGTTGGAATGAAAGTATATGATGCCGGCTTTCTCCCCAGGAGGAGACATCAGACGCACATGTTTCAACAGGATGATTAAAAACTTCATTCAAAGGAGGGACGTCACGAAGGAAATAACGGGACGAGTCCCAATCTGCTTGTTGATAGCAGAAAGATAATCTGTTGGTAGGAGGTTCTTGGCTGGTGGGGGAGCGGAAATAGATGTTTTCAGACACAACTGCAGGACCAAATTTGCCAAGAGGGCAGAGCTGCGTAGTACGACAAGAGTCCGGGATAGAGGTAAAGAAGAGATCGAGAAGAAAAGCGTGTCCGTCAGAGTTATTGGGGAAACGCATGGGGAATTCTACCACTTGCGTGAGAGATTGAGCGATAAAGACGATAAGGGTTTGGATGCCAGCGTGGTCAGTGGGAGTGTTTAAGCCACCTCGCATGGTGGACATTAATGTTTAAAGGATTCATTTTCGTTCAAGGATTAACTGCAAAAAAAAAAAGACACAGAAATACGTGCTAGAATTCTAACAGCAATCACGGCAAGTGCCTAAAAGTAGACATTAAATTATAACCGCCGGAAGTGAGTTATAGCAAACACTTCTATTTGAAGCTGATCACTTTTTGAATTTATACAACATACAATGTCGGATGTCGGTCTGATCTAAATTCTTTTTAAATAGTAAAAATCGATATGAAATTTACCTGCGCTGAGAGTCTATTAGTTATGTGCTATGCGTGATACACCCTTAGGCGATCACGTATCTTTCGATATATGACTGACTCGGCATATTTTTTCCCCCGTAGTAAATTGCCATTTCTTTTTGCGGTGCACCAGTTGCCATCCAGGGCTATAGAACGCGGTCTGTCCTGCTATTTACCCATAGCGGGGGGAGAAGAAGATGATTCATACTTTTCCCAAGGGTATTAGCACGTAAGTAAATATAATAGATTCGACTGGGATTCGCTGAGAGTGGGTAATCTAAAGAGTAAAAGAAAGAGCATAAAAAAATGATCATTTTACCGAATCTATTGAAAAACGTACCTTTCAAAAGGCTGAGCAAAGTATTAAGAAACAGAAAATATCGTTGCAAACAAAGAAGCGACTAGTGAACTGCTGTGTAGTATCAGTCCCACTCTATATAAAGAATACTGGACAATCTCCTCGCAGATGAAGAAGAGACTTAAAACAACAGAAATGTGGTTCCACAGAAGGATGCTAAGAATATGGACCGTTCATATGAGCAACTACGAAGTACTAAAGACAATTGCAACGAGAAGGACACTTATACTTAACATCAGAAGGAGACTGATGAGGTTTTCGGGACATATAATGAGGAAGGAAAGCTTGGAAAATTTGATACTCACAAGACATGATGAAGGTAATAGAGACAGAAGAAATTATCTCTCAACCTACCCGGAGAACTTCGATGAATGGATGTCGGAGCAGAGTATGGGAAAAATTACAAAAAAGACAAAAGTTATTAAGAGCTACAAGAGAGAGAAAATTATAGCGGGCCATGATCGCCAACGTCCTAAAAGGATACGAAACATGGAACACTAATCCATAAACATGGTCATGACAAAATGTGATAGGAGTTTCTTTCTAACCTGACAGAGAAATGTAGCAGATTCGATCTTATGCTAACAGACCCAACCCAAACTAAATAAAAAAAAAAATCTAGAAAATACTTAAAGGCGCATATACGCAGATAGGCATATTGTAGTCTGATCATTGAAATATATCTGTTGAAATTTATTCTCTCTACTATAAAAATAAACTTACAAAGAAATGAAGTATTGATATTCTTTCTTTGAGTCTTAGCGCATAGAAATTCAAATAAACTTATTTAAATCTTACTTTTTCTTTGCACCCAAAAGCTGGCTAGTAATTAAGATTATGTTAATCGTTTATTCATTATTTTTTGTTTGTTTTGTTGCTTTCTTTTTCGTACTGATTTGAATTTAAGCTAATTAGTGCTAATTGATATGATTAGAGGAATGCATTAAATTGCAATCATGAGCAGAAATAAATTCAAATTAGAGCCCTGATGTGGAGCCACTGCCGACAGTCGCGCATATCATCCATGCCATTTTTGAATAAATTACAAAGAGAGATACCGTGAACGACTAATATTTCATAGAGGGCGACATAATGCTTTTTTATTTTAATTTTGACGAGCTCTTTGTGTAAAACAAGATATTTTCACAGACAAGTTAACATGCACTGAGACAAATGGACGAAAAATCCTAGAGCTGCATGACTGTGTGTGTATGCTTGTAGATGCACCTAGGCCAATCAGACTTGCTTATCGACAGAAAGTTCACAATCTCATGCGAATGTATTTACACAGAAACACCGACAGACGTAGATAGATAGATAGATAGACAGACAGATAGGAACAGGCAGTGATAGAAAGTACTAATATACAGAATTAGATAGGTACATAAATGCGAGTGGTATGGTTTCTTTTCACTGTTATGCGTATATATGCAGTCATTATATACGGTCCTACGGTTGCTGGTAGCCCTTCTATACGGTCCTACGGTTGCTGGCAGCCCTTCTATACGGTCCTACGGTTGTTGGCAGCCCTTCTATACGGTCCTACGGTTGCTGGCAGCCCTTCTATACGGTCCTACGGTTGCTGACAGTCCTGTAGTTGCTTTCATCCTGGGCAAGCTGAACTTTAGCACCCTTAAACGTATAATTTTATAACTTTCACTCAGAGAAAAATTGAAAATGTAGAATAAGGAGTTTAATACAATATAAACTTAATGCAAGCTAAATAAAATATTCATTCTCCCACCAAAAAAAAAAATATTTCCAAGAAAATATTTCCAGCACTTATCTTCTGTACAAGATCATTTTCTTTTGACACAATAGTCAGAGAATTTAATCTTTAGTCACAGACGAATGCAAGTATGTTTTCATAAGCTTTAGTTTTGGGAGATTCCAAACACATGACATGATGGTATGCTGGCGCACTCGGTCTTGATGGTGCCAGGTGATCTGTATTTGGAAAACAATTCTGCTTTTATATGATTTCTATTAAATGGCACTGACAAGGTACTGAGATTATGTGTTTTATGTGATATTTCTTGTGTTCGTATGAGTGAGATATTTTCCTCAGCAAAAAGGCTGAAAAACTGTCCTGATATTCTATATATCAAGGCGCTTTCGGTTATTCCTTTAGGCATTATCAAGTATGTTATATATTTTTATTTTTTAAATGAATGCGTATTTTTTCTATATGCATATGCAGTGATGGGAATGTTTTTTTTTTAATACTCCAAACACGGTTAGAACATGTTGGACGTGTTCCAAGATGATGTTACGAATATTGACTTTTTCCTTTTTTATTATTAGCTCTTTCATTATAATTAGCCTATTTTTTACATGTCGATGAGGCTATTATATTTGTATTTTCTACAAGTATGTTGCTGATGGAGTCTGGTTGGTTCCGTGTTTGTTCAAATGAGTCCTAATTGATCTATGGTCATAATTATATATATATATATATATATATATATATATATATATATATATATATATATAAGCAATAAAATCCAAAATCACATCATATGAGGAATAGCCTATTTCCGCAGACGAAAATATCGGTCGTCTGTCTTATCAATCCCGGTGTTGACTTAGTTCATGTCAGAAATAGAGATTTAACTGTGAAAGCTAAAAAAAATAAACCTATCGAACAAATAATAGAGAATGTATCGATTTCAATGTTTCAGTCAGACGAAACAAAATTATAAATATATAAAATTACATATATATATATATATATATATATATATATATATATATATATATATTATTTTTTATAAAAAAATTATAACGTAAGTATGTTATAAAATCACTACAAAAATAGCCATTTTGTTTCAACACACTCTGTGTCTTATCAAGTGATGATATTGCAACCGTAGGACCGTATAGAAGAGCTACCAGCAACCGTAAGACCGTATAGAAGGGCTGCCAGCAACCGTAGGACCGTATAGAAGAGCTCAACATCATCACTTGATAAGACACAGAGTGTGTTGAAACAAAATGGCTATTTTGTAGTGATTTTATAACATACTTATGTTATAATTTTTTTTAAAAAAATAATTATATCTGCTCTACTTTGTATTGAGCACTCTTTTAAGAATAGTAATTGTTGGTTATTGGAATTCATTCCGTATATACCAATTATATACTTTGATATATATATATATATATATATATATATATATATATATATATATATATATGAGACAAAAGAAAAATTTTTTCTGATCACAGAGGCGTTTGGTTCTCCGATGGACTTTATCAAAGCAAATGTGAAGATTTTATTTTGCAACAAGTATTTATAAACTGAAGTAAAATTATCGTTAAGACTTCAAAATTTTATTCAAGCTTATGCATATTCTTCAGGTTAATTGTGATAATCAAGGTAAACTATGGAGAAACTCAGGTAAACTAAGTGAAATACATTGCGTCTGATAAACGAAAGTCAGTAAATGATGTTGCTGTTGTCTATTTTTTTAATGTATTTATTATTTATAAATTCGTTTATATATTTATTTATTATAAACGATGTAAGTTTTTTTAATTTACAATATTTACATATAGCTCATCTCATAAATATAGACAGATATTGTTTACTCTTAACTTTTATAATTTTTATGATCATGTATGTTGATTTGTGAAAGTAGTATATCTTTAGAAAAGAAGTTATTTGAAAAAATCCGGAGTAGTGAGTTCGATCCTCAATGGGTGCCCCATACTTTCGGCCTTGTGCCACATCTAAGCTACGCTTGGAAAATCACTAGATAGATAGATAGATAGATAGATAGATAGATAGATAGATAGATAGATATGTATGTGATTATCTGTGCGTGTTTATAACAGGTTTTGTCATATATGATTTCACTTTGCGTTTATTAACTTTATTCTTCAAAAAATTATCTAATCACAAAAAATTGCAATATGAGCACTGGTAAAAATGATGCTGAAAACATTAGGTTTATAATACTCAGAAGTTCATACCCAGATGTGTCCTCAAGGACACATGGCACAGTGGATAAAGTCGTTGGTTAGATCCAGTGACAGACCCAAAGAAAGTGAGTTCAAATCCTGGTTAAGGCAGTGGAGAACTTTCAGAGGGAAAGTTAGCAGGAGATAACTGATAACTGACATCCGTCAAACGTGGAACTAGAACAGTCTACCCCAGTGATCGAAATAAAGGGTTCAGTTTGAAATTCCAACCACCTGAAGAATGCCGAAACGTTGTGACAAATATGGCGACGGAGATGAGGACAATAGTCCGACTAATGTAAATACTATTATCTAGTCACTTTTATTTGCAGTGACTTTTTGTCAATTTCAATGTCGCTCTTCCGCAGGTTTTGAGTAAAATTCTGCAGATTTTAATGTGATTTGCTTTCGCCGAAATCTTGGCTCGGGCTATCATTCGAGCAGTTTTTTGCAGCGATCGGCAAAATAATAATCGATTGGTGCGAGGTCAGTTGAATATGGCAGCAAACTCATTTTTCCCCTGTTTTATTCTTAAGTTGTCATGGAGTACAAAATAAAATATAGTTTAATCTACTGTTTACGCTGCCGGGAATCAACTACTTCAAACCACTTCTTCATTACCGCCTGACTTATCATCTCTTGTTAAATGAAAGAATTACTTAGGGGATAAAAGTTAAGATAGTAATGAAGAAGTGAAAACTGCTGTAAGGAATTGATTTAACTGATTAGTTTAATTAGAAGAAATTGAAAATTTTGTAGAATAGCTTATCTATACGAAGGTGTGACAAAAATTAATGGATATGAGAAATAAGAAATCCAACATGTCGTACATGAAGTTATAGGTAGTTTTATATCACAAGTCCAAATGCCTACTTCTCAAAATAGCAATCATCTCTTTCAGTGGCAGTGTTCAACCTACGAATAAGGTTATGTATCCTAGCTTCATAAAAATCAGCTATCTGCTGATATAGACACTTATTTACAGCAGTTATCATTTCATCACCACCTGACCTACAAGAAAAAAACACCATTAATTTTGTCCCTCAGTGTCGCTTTCATTGAAACAAAGAGTTTCATTTATTTGTTCCACCGAATTCCGGTGGTGAAGAGGAAGTAAAACTGCTGTAAATAATTCGTAGGTGAAACTCTGCCATTCGAAGATACGGTGGCCATATTGAGAATAGGGATAGAAACCTCTGATGTGTAGCTATGTCTTGATGTACGATATATTTGATTGTGTTCCTTATATAATAAACAAATTGCATTACTTGTTATGCACAACCTTGACATGCAGTTGGTTCACGAAAACGGAAATTACTTCAAAGTAATATATAAAGTATAAAAACAATTGTTGGGTTACATATTTAAATTTCCCGAGATCAAAATAGTAATTGTAAATTATTCTAAAACGCATTTGAAATTCTCATATTATATTTATCATATAAGTATATCAATATAATTGGCTTAATATCAATAATAGATGTCGAGAATTGAGATGCATAATACTTGCTATATAGAGTATGTTCTATTTGATATTTCAAATGAAACAAAGGGACAAATACTAAAAATTACTTTGATTTTTAACAGCATTACAGATAAAGAAAAGTGCGTATATGCAGAGCCTTATATAAAGGCTTTCTCCCATTCTGTACCTTTCAAGAAAGTCCTAGATATCTAATCTATACACAGGTAAACATAATCAAGCACTGCTGAATTCGGTATTATTTCACAAGGAAGCCGTTTGGTTTAAGGAAAGAGTTCGTATCCATTAGGCCCTACTCAGGGAAGTTATGATGGAGGTTGGGAAGTGAAATGATTGGAATATATTCACTGTAAACATTACAGAAATTATCCAAGAGGAATCCAGAGGTATTTTTGAAGGTGACCGATTGTTTTTTTAGGTGAGATCAAAATACCAAAAGAACATTTCATTAGACGCAGAGAAAAGAGTTCTGTGGTGTAATGAATCTTAATGTACGACAGTGAATTCTGATTTATTTCCTAAAAGATGAAAGCGGGGATATATGAGGGTTTCAAATGACGGGATATTTTAATTTTTCCTGTTTTCTTTTTTTTTTTCTTTTTTTTTTTTTGAATTTGAAGCCCATCATTAGTTAAAAAAAAGAAAGTCAACTTGTTTTATTTTTCTTTTTTTTTTTCAAGATTTTATTAACTTTTTATTTTCTTTTATTCAGACGTACTTACCTCACTACTACACACGTTAACCGTCAAGGACAGACGAGACACAAAGATACTTGAATGAAAGATGTAAGCTAGTCGATATGGCAACACTGCGTAAACCACCGTAAAATTTCTTTAAACTTAAGAACTCAAAATCGAAGGATTTGCGTACATATGTTTATATGGATTTTGTCATTATTTTGGTGTGAGAAAATCCCGAAAATTAAAGTTTGTAAAAGTATTTTTGATACATTGTATATATATACTAGCAGCATGGCTCGGCGTTGCCCGTGCTTGATTCAAAAATCGTACGACTCATACAGCAATCGCTATCACTTGACTTAAAATATTTTTGCCCTTCCTTGCCTTTAAATCAGTGCCCTTTGCCGTGCTGATGTTGCTACATGTCTTACTTCTTGCCTATCTCACACTGCGAATTTTTTCTATACTAAACATTACATCTGTTCCGAAAAAAAAAAACTAAACAAAATGAACACAAAACGATCATTTTAAAAAAAGGACTCGTAACTGGAAAGACAGAATGAAAAAAAATGTTAACAACAAAGGGATATTTTTCACACCCAACCCAGTTCTGCGGAATCAGAATCAACGTTGAGTTTAAACAAGCGAATAAGCCAGTTGGAGTAAAGTGGCATGCAGATTTGAATTTTTTTTTTTTTCCCCACTATTTTTTTTTTGCATTCTAGCATGCTAGTTAACATTCAAAGCTTCAGTCAGCTGTTGGCTCTCACTTTGGCCAAAAGAATATTCTGCCTATTCGGATAGCCAGCTATAATAATCTCACTCTGTATAATATAAAATGTATTATATAACTACATGAAATTTTGCCGTAGAAGCAGGAAAAAATCGATTCTTTCCACTATCGAAAAAAGTTGAGAAATGCAAAGACTGTGTTGGCCTCAGAACTCAGAAGCATGTGCATGTAATTTTTTGCAAAAAAATGTCGAAATTGCGTTTTGTGCATTTGTTACAAAACACACACACACACACACACACACATCATGCCTTATATATATATATATATATATATATATATATATATATATATATATATATATATATGTGTGTGTGTGTGAAAACATCAAATGATTGAAAATTTTTTTTGCTTTAATATGTTGCTGTGTGGGTTGATATATTAGTTTGTTTCTCTGTGTGTGTATATATGCATGTGCCTATGTGTGTATGTGCATGTGTGCATGTGTGTGTATATTCATACATATATATATGACTATATATGACATGTGTGTATATGCTTTGCATATATAGTTTTTGTGTTCTCTCTGTTTTAAAAAGAATGATAACACATATAGCTGTATGTAGTTTTTGTTTATTTTCTTTCACCTACTGTAATATTTTTTTACTTGTGTATGTGCACTAGTGCGTATATATGTATACATGAAATATATTTTGTATTTGTGTGTTTAGAGTTTTCTTTTTTTATATATTACATGGTGTTTTTTTCATGCGTATATATCTATTTTTCTATCCATGTCTATCTATTTTTAATGTCCTTTCTTTCCCTAATGTTTGTTTTTCTGTTCTGCACAAGTTGAATTTTATCTATTCTACCATTTTTATCTATGTATATTTGCCCGTATAAGTTATATTTTAATAAGTGGTTAGAATTTGTTTAATAACACTTTCAAACTTGAATATTGAATATGTATTGAATATGTATTTTTTTATTTTCTTTCACATAATGTTATATATTTGTACTCGTGTATATGTACTAGTGCGTATATAGGTGTATATGAGGTATCTATATATATATATTTGTGTGTTTGGGAGTTTTTTTTATATATTAGATGGTGTTATTTTTGTGCGTAATTATATTTTTTCTCTCCATGTCTGTATGTTTTAGTGTTCTTTTTCCTCATGTTGTTTATTGACGAATGTTTGTTTTTCTGTTCTGGCCATGTTGAACTTAATCTATTCAACTATTTTTATCTATATATCTTTGCTCGTATAAGTTATATTTTAATAGGATATTAGAATCCTTTTAATAACACTTTCAAAATTTAATATTTCTTGGTGGGTGTATGGGCGCGTCGTTTTCAATGTATGTGCGTGTATGTGCGCGTCTTTGTCGGTGTGTGTGTATGGTCGTTTGTGTGTGCCTTTCATTGTGTGTGCATGTTGTCGTTTTTTTTTTTGAAGGGTCGTGAACATATTTCATGTCTCGTCGCTTTTTGCGTGTTTATATATCCAAATATGTCTGCATGTTTGTGTATCATAATCTGATTGTGTATGTATTGTCTTTTGCAAGATTTCATCCTCCCTTGCTCATGTCCTCACTTCAAATGTATCTATGTTGTAACTGAGTTCAGAGCAGCATTAGATCTTAACGTTTATTCCAACTTAATTTCAATAGAAAAAAAAAATAAGTAGAAAAGCATATGTATTTTTTCCTCAGTTTCTTCTTTAAATAATTTTAAACTTAATATAGATTAAATTTAAAAATTAAAATTGGTAATGTTTAATTTTGAATATTATATTATAATTTAATATTTATTAGTTAGAATGAATTATATTTTAGTCTAACCCTAACATTAAAGCATTAAATAATTATTATAACCAAAGTTCGTTGTCAAGTTTTTTGAATTCTCATATACCTGTATTTTGATTGGTCATTCCAGCTTATAAAAGAGCGTTTCCCCTAGCAAGGGGTCTTTGATTGACTTGAACCTTTTAAAACCCTTTATTCTACATTTAAC
>CAHIKZ030002620.1:377500-390000 GCA_903632075.3 Acanthosepion pharaonis
TAGTTTACGTATTTCGATTTTAAACTTGACATTGCAAAAATAAGTGTTTTTTTTTATCATTCATTTTCATTCATTTTCTTATTTCTGTAAAGTTTAATCTTAATTGTCAATGGATTTATTTTTTTTTAATCAAATTCCTTAGGTATTAAAATCGAAAGATTTCCGGTCTTGGAAGCTGGAAACACTTCATTTTTATATAGTGGAGTATTTTATATATAAATAAATGTATTTTTATATAGTGGAGTACTCAGTGTTGGCATATTTAGTTATACATTTTGCAAATCTAACAACTTTAAATTTGCAAGGCAAATATTTAAGAACGTTTTAAGGCTTGCTGAAATGTCGACGCGTATAAAATGTCGGTGCGTCTTTTTCTGTCATCAATTACTGTAATTATATTTTGCTTAAATATTTTTCTTTCCTGATTCATAAACATTTCTTTCTTCATCTTCTATTTGAAACCCTTTTAGTCTTCTGATTTTAAAATTCTCTTCCTGGGTTCATTTACGTTTTTATCATAATCATTCTTGTTGCCGTTATCAACATCGTCATTATTGTTATTAATATCATCATTGTTATTATTAGCATCATCAGCATTATCATCATCATTATTGTTACGATTATCATCATCATTATTATTATTATCGTTATCATCATTATCATCATATGATTCATCATCATTGCTATCATCATCGATATCATCATTATCATTATCATCATTATCATTATCATTGTTATCATCATTATTATTATCATCATTGCTAATAGCATTTTCATTATTATCATCATTTTTGTTATTATTATTATTGCATCATCATCATCATCATCATCATCCTGAACATAATAATTATTATTGTTATTCTCATCATTATTATTATCATTATTAACATTATTATCATGACTATCAGCAGCAACACCATTTGCTTTGTTCAGTATGAGTTTCATCCAAGTCTCAACCAAAGACTTCAAGAGACATCTTTTATTTTATCAAATTAGACAAGCAGCTGATCAGTCATACACTCAGATAATATGTAACTAAGGCAACTGCATGGAAAGACACCTAAGCAATATATATGTACTCCAAAGTATGCATTTTTTTGTGCAACATATTTTAGGGAAGTCAGGTATTTGTTCCACATATATATTTATTATTATTATAATTATTATTGTTGTTGTTGTTGTTGTTGTTGTTATTGCTGTTGTTGTTGTTGTTGTTGTTGTTGTTGCTGTTTTATTTCCTTTGGTTTCTGGTATATACTCATTTCTTTCCGGGTCCCGACCAGAGACCAAAATCCAGAAATGGCATCATGACTTTTTCCACTGAGCAGTTTAAAAAAAAAACATCGAACATATTTTACATAGATGAAACCCTTCGTAACGTGTGGGCTGTACTTGTGAATGCATTTTTTTTTGTATTTCTTTAAGGCATTGTGAGACCAGGGATTCCTTCAATGAGTCTATTGTAATCTTTTCTAATCACTCCGAGGACTTCAACTACGACTAAAATTGTTAATGTCCTCATGTGCAACATTTTCGAGAATTCGATTTCAAGATCCTTGTATTTTGATAGTTTTTTGAAGATCTTCAACAATACATTTTAGACTTCAGGGACGGTCATGTCAATAAGGAGACACATTCTGTTTTTTTTTCGATCTCTAGACCCATAAAATTGTTACAGGTCCTATTTCTGTAACCGGATGTGGATGATGTTCATACCAATTTCTTGCCGTTTCCTTTCCATAAGCGTTGCTGATTTTCCAGTGCAGATATGGGACCACTCTGTCGTGCCGTATTTAATATTCAGTGGGTGCCAATATTGCACAACCTGTTACAAATTGATGATATTATTATTATTATTATTATTATTATTATTATTATTATTATTATTATTTTCTTTGATTTCTGGCGTTTCACATTTCTTTCCGGGTCCCGCCCAGGGACCTAAGGTTAGAAATGGCATCATGACACTTTCCACTGACAAAAAAAAAAAAAAAAAAAAATTAAATCGATATAAAGCCCTTCGTAAAGTGTGGGCTGTACTTGTCAGAACAATTTTTGTATCTCCTTGAGGCATGGACTTCCAGGAATCCTTCAATTAGTCTACTGCAATCTTTTCCAACCAGTCCTAGGGCTCCAACTACAACAGGGATTGTTGATGTTCCCATATGCCACATTTTCGAGATTTCTATTTCAATGTCCTTGTTTTTTGACAACTTTTTGAATATCTTCAAAGATACATTGCAGTCAGCAGGGACTGCCATATCAATAAGGAGGCACTTTTTTTTTGTTTGTGGTCTTTAATAACAATATCTGGCCGGTTGGCTTTTGATTGTTCTGTCAGTGTGTATTGTGTAGTCCCATAGAATTGTAACAGGTCCTATCTCTGTAACCGGGTCTGGGTGGTGTTCATACCAGTTTCTTTCAGTTTTCTTCCGTAGAAGTTGCAAATTTTCCAGTGCAGATATTGGCCCACTTTGTCAAAAACCGGGTTTTATCAATATTTTGGTGCGAATATCGTGCAACCTGATACAAGATGATCAATCGTTTCTGGATATTTATCACAGAATCTGCATTTTGGGCTGACACAATATTTTAGTATATGTGCTTGATAATTCCTAGTTAGCAAGCATTGGTCAAAAAAAAGCAAGGATAAAACCTTCAGTTTTTGCTTTCAACCCTGCACTACGTAGCCACTGATGGGTCCGGGTTTTGTCGACATCAGCTTGTTTGGTACGGGCAGATTATTGGCCATGAAAAGTTTATCTTGCCATCGCTTCTGTATCTGGAATACAATTGCATTCGTCTTTGCTATATTTTTTAAGTATTTTGCAGTTTCAGCCGGTGTATTGTGCTTTAGTTGCATCACTACGCCCATTTGAAACTCTATTTTGAATTTTTTATTTTTTTTTTATTACGGAGTAAAGACAAATTACTACTTTCATGTTCCTTGACGCATACCATCATCCAGTCTTCTGTAGTTTCCATTTATCTTTGGCCAATTGTTGTATTAAATTTTTATAACAATTGTTTGTATTTTTTTATTATTATTATTATTATTATAAAGATAAACCGAAATAATTTTTAGAATATTTTTGGGAAAATTTTGTGACTGTTGTTCAAATCATTACACCAGCTCTCTCTAAATAGTACTTGCCCAGATTCATAATTGCGTTGTCTGAATACATTTAATAATATTTTATTATTTTTCTGAAGTGATTTTAGAAATATTGTCTGGACAAATTATTATTATTATTATTATTATTATTATTATTATTATTATTATTATTATTTTTTTTTTCTCTTTCCTTCCATTTCATCTCCTGATGAAAACTATCATTTTTCTTGCAATTACTTATTTTTTTATTTCCTCTTCATCCTCATCTTGCTATTGTAATTACAGCCCTTATTCCAATTATTTTTTTTGCATCTATTTCTTATTGGAATTATGTTACATTTCATCATAATTCATACTGTCTTTTTTCTGATTCTTATTTTACCTGAAGTTGATTTTTATTTCGCCGTCTTTATTAGTAATGTTCGAAAAATTCTAAAGGTTTTAAAAAGCAAGCAAAGAAAGAAAAGCACATGAATTGTTTAACAAACAATATTAATAATAATTTTAATGATTTAATAATAATAATATATAATAATTTTAAAAAAATATAACATTAAAATTTGATAGAAAAAAATAGTAAAATTTTGTCTATATATTGACAAAACAAGCGGCAAAACGAAGAAGCGGCATCTTTCAATGTTTTAGTGCATATTTTAATTCCAGCAACATCTCACTACTCTTTTCGTAATGTCTGCCTGTCTTTCAAAATGAAACAGCAGAGCTATTTAGTAATTAACGCACATAACAGATGAGACAATAAATGTGATGAAAAATTTAATGGATTTTTTTAGAATTTAATGAACATAAAACCTTGCATCAATCCAAAAAATGAATTTTTAAATTACCTTGCAAAATAATTTTTTTTTTTTTTTTTAGAAAATCATTTTATTATTTATAAGATAGGAAAATGGCTGTTTTTATCAATAAAATGTTCAAGGGTTGGTAAATTAATAAATATAAAGAATGTTGAATTTTTATTTTAAAGAAATAGAACATAAATAATATTTTTCTTGCAATGTTTTTCCATAGGTTTAGCAAGGCATATCAAGAATATTTAAAACGAAATATTACATTTTATAAAACATTAAATTTAAGTTCCAGTAATCTATGTAGATCAAAATTGAAAACATTTCCCTTTACGAATAATAATAATAATAATAATAATAATAATAATAATAATAATAATAATAAGATTTAAAAGATGTTAAATGTGCACTGAAAAAAGCAAAAAAACTGGATCCTCCAGGAATAGATAAAATTCTAATTACTGGCTATATTATTTAAATACAGCACACAAAAACTCGCCAAAGAACTTCAAGAAATGGTTACCGATCCAACTAAAATTCTGCATGGATGACCAAAGGGGTTACCTTTCTTCTACCCAAAAATAGTGACACAAATATTCCCGAAAAACTATAGACCAAAACATGTCTTCCAACAACATACAAACTGTTAACATCTATTTTAACAAAACAGACATATTTCTTCTTGGAAAAAAAATGACATACTACCACTTGAACAAAAAAAGGGTGCAAACGAGAGGCTTTACGGATATAAAGACCAATTACTTATTAATAAGGATGATCCTGGAAAACTGCTTCCGTGGATAAAAAAAAATCTTAGTATTGCCTGGATAGATTATTATCGTAAAAGTCATTCGATAGTGTACCACATTCCTGGATCTTCTGGTTTTTTAAATATATACAAGGTATCACCCGTTATCATCAATTTCATCAAACAATGTATGTCGATATGGAAAACAACACTTTACCTCAATCATAAAAATGGAACCTATAAGAATGGTGAAATAAACATCAATAGAGGAATATTTGGAAGGTGATCTTTGTCTCCTTTATTATTTTGTATATCACTTTTAGCATTAACCAGCCAACTTAACAAGACAGAATGCGGTTACTAAAAATATAAAAAGAAAATAAACCATCTATTTTAAATGGATGACTTAAAATTGTATGCTAGGAATGACAATGAGCTGGAAGGTCTTCTGAAAAACTGTAAAATGCTTCAGTGAAGACATTGGAATGAAATTCAATTTAGATAAATGTACTAAAGCTACAATTTTACGAGGAAACTACAACAAACTTCCTCTATTAGTTTAGACCCTGCTGTAACAATAAAAGATTTAGAACAAGGAGAAGCTTATAAGTACCTAGGTGTAAATGAGAGTGAAGGAATTCACCATAAGAAAATGAAAGAAAATAGTGCGTAAAGAGTACTATAGAAGGGTACGACTGGTATTAAAAACTGAATTGAATTCTCAGAACAGAATTATGGCCATTAATAACCTTGCCATCCCAGTGGTCCAATATAGTTTCAACATCTTGAACTGGACTCTAAATGACATCAGACAAATGGATTCTAAAACAAGAAAGCTTCTTTTCTAAGTATAAGATGCATCATCCAAAGGCTGATGTAGACCGTCTATACATACCCCAAAAAAGAAGGTGGAAGAGGTCTTATTCAGCTAGAATTGTCATACAAGAAAACAACTATTGGCTTACTAACTTACATGGAAACAACAAATGACTGGATGATAAAATTAGTGAAACAACATGAAAACAGAAAAAAAAAATATTCAATAATAAAAGAAGGCAGTAAATACAAACAACATTTACATTTAGTAGATTCTGTAGTAAATCAAAACAGAAGCCAAGAACCAACTATTGCAGCAAAAGATATGAAAAAAAGAAAGCCAAGGATAAAGCCCTTTGAACAGATGAAACAACGCTGGCAAGACAAACCTCTGCATGGCCAATATCCAGAACGTGCAAATAAACCCAATGTTGATAAAGTTAATACTCATCGATGGTTACGAGCATCTGGATTAAAGTCTGAAACTGAAGGTTTTATTCTTGCAGCGCAAGACCAGAGTCTTTTCACTAGGAATTTTCAGGCAAATATCATACATAATAATGTGGATCCAAAATGCAGGTTCTGTGACAAATACCAAGAAACAATAGACCATCTAATCTCAGGATGTTCTATACTTGCCCCAAAAATGAATATAAAAATCGTCACGATAGAGTGGGGCAATACTTACACTGGACAATGTGCAAACACTTTGAAAAAAATGTAAGCAAACACTGGTATGAACATCGGCCAGCGCCGGTTACAGAAATAGAAGATGTCACCATTCTATGGGATTATACCATCCACACAGACAGAAAAATTGAAGCAAATAGGCCGGACATTATTGTCAAAAACCAGAAAGAAAAAACTTGCCTACTAATTGATATGGCTTGTCCAGCGGATTGTAACATAGCAACCAAGGAATTTGAAAAACTATCAAAATACAAAGACCTGGAAATTGAAAATAGAAAAATGTGGAAATTGAAAACAAGAATAATACCAGTGGTAATAGGTGCACTTGGAATTATAAAAAATGGAACAAAACAACACATTGAAAGAATCCCTGAAACCCCAGCTTAAGAGACATACAGAAAATTGTCTTATTAAGTACAGCACACACACTAAGGAGAACTTTGTCTATGTAACGCTAGCAACTTCATCGGAGGAAAAAAAAAAAAAAAAAATTAACATGAAATGTGGCCATAACAACACACCACGACCTGCCTTAGGTCTTTCCGCAGACTTGGTAGGTAGTGTGTCCATAGCAGAAATAATAATATAATAATAATAATAATAATAATAATAATAATAATAATAATAATAATGAAAATATAAAAATAAACATTATTCTTTTAAAAATGATAATAATAAAAAAAATAAATATATCCACAGACAAAACAAAGGTAGCATTCCAAATGTTTTTTTTTTTTTTTGCAAGATTTTGACAAATCAAAACCACCAAGAGATTTGATGAGCAAAAACCATACACAGGAACATAGATAACGATAAAACTCTGAAAACAGGCAAATGATAATATCAAACAGACAGGAAAAAAAAAAAGATCTTGATATTATCATTAAGATTAGGGAAAAGTAAAAAGAATATCAAATTTTGACATAAAAATACCATATCAGTAAAAAATTATCAAGAAATTGTCCAAATACAAATATTGGAATACTAAATAGAATAACTGGATGAGGAGAATGGCAAACAGAGACTGTACCAATTGTCAAAAGAGATATCGACAGTGAAAAAAAATGGACAATTTTAGAAAAAGTGTTCCAGATAACATCAGGCAAACAGTTGCATAGAAGATTGGGTAGAAAAAATAGATCTCGAACATCCAAACAGACAAAAAAAACAAGAAAAGTAATTTAAATTTCGGCATTCAAATAGGGCCTAAGGAGGCGGGTTTAAAACAAATCGACAGGCAAACAGAAACATAAAGAAGCCTAATAAAAATAATAATCGTCAGGCAAACATAAATATTTCATTAGATGTGTACAGTAAAAAACTTTGAAGTATAGGTGTAAAAAATAGAAATGTTAATTAAAATACATCTCGATTAACAAAGAATAATATTATTAAATTTTTTCTGTCAGATATCGATTGGATACAGATTTAGTAAATGAAATGTAAAAACAAATTTCGTTATGGGAACAGAAGTCATTAGGATAAATAAAAATAATGAAATGATCTCGTCAGATAATAGATGGTACATGGACAAATATTAAAAGATCTTAGAGAAATGCAAAAAAATATTATAAGACAGAAAAAGGTATATCACTGGCAAATGATACACGGACCCTCTGTAAAAAATAATGGTTGACACATTTACAATAATGAAATGTGAGGTAAAAACAAATCCAATAGAGTTGGGACAGAATAGGTATTAAAATAATGATGTACTACCTATTTTGAGAATTTGGTTCCCGATGGATAATATGAAATCTTACCAGGCATTTGGTTTTCAAATTATGGGACAGAAGTATAATTTTTTGAATCATTTATTTGTGATTAAGAAATAAACGTTTGTTTGGTATATAGAAAACCTTAAAAAATTTTTTTTATAGCTGAGAAATGGTTTGAAATTTTTTATTAATATAAATTCTGGTTTGTTAAATTTAATGTTCGCCTTTTTCCCAAAAAAATAAATAACAGAAAATTTTTTTGGAAATTTATATAGGATGAATAACATTAATATGAAATATCCAATATATAAGATGGAATTTATGAAAATCAATGTTTTGTTCAAGATGAACATCATTACATCATTTGAAAAAGTGAAGGGGAAAAATTCTTATTCAAAATTTTATAATATAGAAATGATTAATAAAAAAATATGGGAAAAAAAATATTTACATTTAAAAAATTAATCTTTATAATAAATGCAAATGTCAGGTGTCCCAAAATTTATTCAATAAAAAGGGAAAAAAATGAACTTAAATTCAGAGATGATTAATTATTATACCAAACATTATTTGGAGAAATTAGGGGAAGAAAAAATAATTTATTACAACGGAAGACCCTTACATAAAAAAATAAAAATAAAAAAAGAAAAGCCGGTATTATCGTTTTCTGACGGAAACTCGGACAAACAATGAATCATTGTTTATATTTTTAATTACAACGTTTTAACATGGCTGATTTTTTAAAAGTTTCCAAAATATTCCACTGTCTTATAAGACGTCCGTTTTTGGCACTTTTTTTTTTTTTGTAATCCTAAAGAGTTTGTTTTCAAGACCTGGTTAAGGCAATGGAGAAATTCTTCAGAAAAATTAAAAGAATAAAAAATAATGACATTTATTTTAGACATGGCAGAAGAAAAACCAAGAAATACCTCAGCGAGCGAAACAAAGGATTCAGTTCGACATTCCAACCACCTGAAGAATCATTCATGTACAAATGAAATGTTCTGGTAAAGCATGAAAACAAAGATGAGGACGAAAAAGTCCGAACAATATCTATAGTGGTTCTTGGAAACAATTTTAATTCTCTTCCTTTCACGTTTATCATGTTTAGAGATTTTTTGAATCGAAGAGGAATTTAGACTGGATTATTTTGGTGATTTTTCAAGAATTTTTTGTAAACCTTTTTTGTGTGATTCTAATTTTTATAACTCCTTTAGAAATAAAAAAAATAATTGAAATTTTTTCATCGAAATCTTTCGAAAGTCAATCGACAAATTAAAAATGATTTTTTGTACAGAAAGTAAGGATTACCTCAAGATTAAAATTTTATATACAGTGGTCTTTTGAAGAATTATCTTTATTGAACATTTTCAAAAGGTAAATTTAAATATTAATGCAATACGTAATACACTAGTCAATTTTGAGGTCTTTGGTAGTTTATTGTTGTATCAAATACCTTTTTAAACTCACAAAAAGAAATCTTGTTCAAGGGAAGAATAATTTCAATCAAAATTTTCAAATGTACTCATCTCTTCAATAAAAGAAATCATTGTTATTTTAAAACCCAGACCAAACTAAATGAGATTGTACATATATGAGGATGAAAAAAATTAGGATTTCAGAAATTATTAAACAATGACAATTAAAAATCAAGAACTGTTCGCATAAGAATATTTTATTTGATTGTTGAAGAATTTTTTTAAAAGTGGGTAAATATTTGTGAATAAAAAAAATTTAAGAACAAAGAAAAAATTAAATTAATGGGGAAATTTTAAATAAATGTAAAATTTTATTAAATAGGAATGAATAATTTCTGTAAAACCATAAGGATATGAACTTAATGATAACCCTCAGGAGAGGACTAGAATGACAGAAACAATCCCGGAAAAATTATTATATCAAAATATGACTCGCCTGTAAATTCCACGGTCATTTTGTTTTCGCTATAGCCACATGAAATCTGCAAAATTTAAATAATTAAAGTGAATAAAAAAATTTACTGTCCCAGATATCTCTTTTTTGTTTTTGTTTTCTTGAATGAATCGTCCTCATGTGAAGTAACCGTGATCCTTTTCGATCGAATATCGGAGAGGATTGACAGGACGAAATTTAACGAATGTCTTTCATAACATATGTAGAAAATAAAACAACAAAGTGGCTGAAGACAGACAACAAAACCGATGAGAAAGAAAAATATTGCAGAAGATCGACTTTTTCAAAATGAACTAAAAAAGATCATTGAAGGATAAAAAAAATTATGGATTCCATTTCTAAGAATTTGAATATAAACATGGTTCAAATTTTTAGTGCGCATATGTCATCATCAAAATGAGATAAAAATGAGTTGGCAAAATTTAATGGAATGAAATGGGTCATAACTAATTTACAAATTTGTCATATTTTTCATAGATATACGTATATATTTATATATATATATATATATTTGACGATGCGGTCTCTTAATATAAATCAATTTAATTAAATGGTTGTTTTGTTGTTATATAAAAATTATATATATATATACGACGTTATTAATCTTTAATTTGAATGATATGTTAACATTTTTAGGCATTTAAAATTTTAATAATGTTTTTTTTTACAAAAAAAAAAAAATATTCGTTGAAAAATATTTATATTTTTAAACATGAAAACAATAGAAAAACTAAAAATTAAAAGAAATATACATGTGTGTGTTGAAACAACCTAAACAAAAAAAATTTATGGACGGATTTACAAATAATTAAATGTCTACATTGGTAACAGAAGCGATTGGTTTATACCAACGACTTTTCCCATTTCCCAACCCTCATCGATAGTGGAAATAAGACGTCATGAGATGCGGTGCGATTTTCGCTTCTAGCGTCTTATATGCACGTGTTTATCGTTGCTTAGAAATCATCTATGTAAACATAAACAGACTATCATCACTGTCTTGTCCGTATATTGTTTAATATGTTGTAATTGACATCTTTGATAATGGCTTATGTAACCAAAAGCTTAGATTGTATTAAAAAAAAAATATGGATCAATATTGTGATTTTCTTTCTTCGTTCAACGATAATGTTATTAAACTTATCAGACGTTATGAAAAAAAATTTACATAAAATAAATAGACAACACTTGTCTATATTATTATGAAAATGAAAAATATATATGAATATATATATATATATATATATATATATATATATATATATATATATATATATATATATATATGCGTATTTATGTGATATATATTTTGTCTCAGTGTTCTATAAGTTGAAATAAATATAAGGTAAAAATATATTACATGTATTTCGAAAGATACGTTGAATTAATCCACCGTCCCTTATTGGATATCAGCTGAATGGAGAGACGAACAAACGAAAAATTCCATCGAATCTATTACATTCAGTTATGTTCTAATACCCTATAGAATAGTATAAATCCTCTTAAAAATAAAAGGACAGACTGGGTTCTTATATTGATGGTAACTGATCTTTTAAAAGAAAGAAAAAAAAACCTAATGCAAAGGAAAAGAAAATATGCCTCGTCAGTCAAATATAAATACATGATTCACTACCACGTAAAATAACGCAATTTCATAACTGATTTCTTCTCTTATCTCCTATATTTTTTAAAGAACAATATGGGCTATTTAGCCTTGATTAGCAACCAGTTTTAAAGATGGAATTTAGTTTCAACTTTACGAGAAGTTAATATGCACCATTCCACTGGTATTCATTTTTACGCAAAGTGCTGTTTGTTGACTATCCTTTACCCTGGTAATCAAATCATAAAAGATAGTTAAAAAACCGAACGAAATTTTTAAATGTCCAATATATATCAAATAATTTGAATTTCCATTTTACAGTTAGAATTAAAAATATCTATCTGTAAATATATATTATATCCGAACACGTACCGTGTTCAATATCCGACCAATAGAAAACATATAGACCTACGTATGCATTTAAATGCTAGCGGCGATGTGTGAGCGCGCATTTTGGGGTGGAATACGAGTAATGAATCGGTGAGAGAAAAGAAATTCAATTTCTTGACATTTGCACATTGGAAACCACGACTAAAAGGACAGGTTCAATCTGAATTTGGCAAATCTTGCTGTTAAAACTATCTTTATAATCGAAAAAAAACTGTGGAGAAAAATTAAAACATATTTAAAGCGATTTGGATTAGTGGCAAAAGTTTAAAAGCGTTGAAATAAAAATAAATCTTGAATTTCCATTAAATTAATGAAAAAGTATTTAAATACAAAAGATCTCTTCTGCGAACGCACGTCAGACTTGGGGATATGAATATTCTGAACCCAAATAAATTGAATTTATGCATGCCTTATCCATTATTCATTTTGAGTAAATGTTTACTTATGCTAAATCTACGAGACATCTACCGAGGCACTGGTACGGGCGGAATACGCGAAGAGAGTGTTTCTTTCGGAAAGCGATAAAATGATATTTTTCATCCTTCATGGTATGTCTATAAGATTTTTAACCAAAGACGTCTATATTTTACACACATTAAAAGCATTCCCAAAAAACTCATATAATATTAATCATCTGAAATGAAATTAAAGACAAGATTTTATATTTTAATTCTATATATAT
>CAHIKZ030002620.1:397500-460269 GCA_903632075.3 Acanthosepion pharaonis
ATGATTTTATATTGGATTACAGTGGTTGGAAAATATTGAATGAATAAACCCTTAAAAAAGTTATCGTTATATATTTTCTTTTTTTTTAAACATTCATACACGGATATTTGGGAATCAAAATACCGGTAAATGTTTATGTTCAATTAAATAAAATCATTTAATTAAATATATATATTAATATAAAAATAATAATAAAATATAAAATATATGAAATAATTGTCAAATATTCTTTATTTTTTTTATATATTATAATATTTACATTTTCAACACATATGACATATATATATATATATATATATATATATATATATATATATATATATATATATATATATATTCATAAATGTGTATAAAAAAAGGAGATATGAAAATAGGAAAAGAAAAAAAATTTAAATAAATAAAAAGTTTAGCCAATTTTTTTTAGTATTTTAAAAATAATAAAAAGATCAAAATAAATTAAAATATATCATATTTATTATTAAAAATAATAGTTATATTGTTTTGGAAATATTTTTAAATATATAAATATATATATATATATATATATATATATATATAATATATATATATATATGAATTAAAATAAAAAAAATAAAAAACAAAATGTTCTCTATTTAAAAAGATTTTTCATTTATAATTGATAATTGATAAAAATTGCGTTTATAAAAAAAACTAAAAGTTTTAAAGACATAAAAAGAAGAAAAATGTTCCGTTATATTTATTTAAACAATTAATCCTTGATTTGAATTTATTTTTAAATTTATATTCCTTAAATATTTAAATAATATATTTATATATATATATATATATAAAAATATATATTATATATATAAACAAAGTTCAATTTATATATATATATATTAAAATAATAGAACATTATTTTAAATATATTGTTAAAAATGGACAATGAATGTTAAAATATTTGATTAAAAACTTTTCATTTTTTATTATCAAAGTTGTTTTTAATTTCGAAAAAATTTTATTCATTTTTTGTTCATCATTTGTTCCCATTTTTTTAAAAATTAACCTGTTCCTGGATCCAAGATTTCGGCTATTTTGAAAGGTGATAGAGTTATAAATTTTTTGTATTTAAACAATAGATAAGCAAATCTATGTAAATTATATAAAATATCATCTTTGATGGTGAAAATACTTTATAGATAAAAATGAAATATATAATCAATTCCATATAAGAAAATGAATTGAACTTTTTTAATATATTGTTATTTTTTAGTATAAGAATTATCTGATGAAATATAGAATGATTTTTTTCCTATTTGATTTTTCTTTTCTGATGATTAGAACATTTATTTCAATTAGAGAGAACATTTCTGGATATATAAATAAATAAATGTATATTTTTTTTCAATTTTTAAAAAAGATCTCTAAATAAATAAGATCCTGACGATTGCACCGCACAAAAAACAGTAGCTATCTTCCATGTTTTTTAAATTTTTAAAATACGGTTTTTAGAGATTTTCGTTTGTTATTGTTTCAAAGGAATTTTTCTATGTAAAGCATTGTTCATATAAAGATATTGGTTATAGATTTAAAAATAGATGAAAATTTCTCAAAATAAGAAATACAAAAATGAAAAGGATATTATTTATGAAATGAAATATAAAATTTATAAAGAAAGATTGGATGGAACCTTAGAAGATTTTTGAAATTTTTTAATTGATTTTATCTATAAAGGATTTAATTCATAAAAATTTAATTTTTTTGGGAGGATTAAAAATAAGTTTTACAAAAATGTATTGCTTATAAAAATTTTTCCAATATGAAAATGTATTGTTGAAATTTTACTATAAAATATTTAAAGGTTTATACACAAAATGAAATATTCGTTCGATATGATGTCAAATATTTGCCAAAACTTTGGATATTTAACCATATACTATAAATGTGTGTTTCATCGTGGACCATAGAAGAACAAAATATAGAATAAGTTGAAAAGATATTTAAAAAACAATCACAACATTAAAGAAAATTCAAAATTTATAAAATAAATAAATATTCCTCAAAAAAAAAAATAAATAATAATTATTTAAAATTATGCAATAGATTCTTATATCTGTGTTACATTCCCATGAGGTTAACTAAAAACAGACAAGAAAAATGAAAATTGAGTTAAAAACCGTCTTTTATATATGATACCGTTGGAGAAAAATGAAATAATTTATTTTGATTAAGGACATTTAGATTTTTGGAATTATGGGATAAATACCAAAACATTTTGTTTATCTTTCTATGTTTGCTAATAGTTGATGAGATAAAACTTAATTAAAATGATATATTGTATGTAGGAATCATAAAAATTTGTTATTTAAATTTGGAATAAAAAAATGTAATGGTTGGAGAGCCAGGATCCATTATGGATTGTGACTTAACATTAATTTAAAAATTCCTCATATTTCCAAACATGCACACTAATTAGCTCTAGATTAAAATGTCTTTCAAAAAAAAATCAATAATTTTTGAGAAAATATATCAGAATATATGTTTTAACCAATTGCTGATAAAAAAATAAAAGATTCTAATATAGATAAAAAGTAAAATTAATCAATTAGAAAGAATTGAAGATTAAAAAGCGATATCTTTGTTTTTCTTGAATGACCTAGAAAGATAGAAAGATAATTTGGCGTCCAAGATACGAGGAAAATCTTATTGCGAACGTGGTTTATATAAAGATATCTTATGTCACCTGATGGGTAAATAGAGAGAGAGATAGAAAGAGAGAGATAAGGATAGATAGATAGACAGATAAATATAAAGTAAATGATAATAGATAGATAAACTGATAGAAAATGGCAAAAATAAAGAGAGAATCTAAATAAATAAAAAGAGAGAGAAAGAAAAAATAGATAGAGAAAATGGATATATAAACGAACAGAAAGATAGATAATAGAACATAGAACATGATAGATAGATAGATAGATAGATGAATAGATAAATAGATAGATAGAGATAGATAGATAGATATGATTTTGTTCAGAGATAGAAAGATTATAAAAATATACAAATTGGAAAAAGATGAACTTTACAGAGATAGAGAGATAGACGCAAACAAACATAGACAGAAACAGACAAAGATAAAGAGATAATAATAAATAGTGAGAAACAGAAATATAGAGAGACAGCCATATATACAGAGAAAGAAAAAGAAGAGTAGATTATTTTGAGAGAAAGAGAGGCTAATAAAGATAGAAGGAATTTAAAGGTTAATATAAATATATTAAGATGGAAAAGAGAGAGAGAAAGAAGACAACTCTTAGTTTATTTTATTCTTTATATAAAAGAGAGATTAAAACGTAGATACAATTTAGAAAAATGAAGAAGATGAACAGATAGAAAGTGAAATTAATATAAACAAAAAAAACAAGAAACACAAATGAAGAAAGAGAGAGAAAAAGAAAAAACATTGAATGGATAGATAAAGAAATATTGATAGATAGAGAGAGAGAGAGAGAGAGAGAGAGAGAGAGAGAGAAAAAAATAAATAGTATCAAAGAGAGAGACAGAATAAAAACACTGATTATTAGAGAGTTTATGAACTGAGAGAGAGAGAGAGAGAGATTGAATAATGTTATAGATTTTAAAAACAAGAAAAAAAAATCTTTACTGAAAGAAGAGAGAGAAATCAAACATAAACAATATCAAAGAGAGAGACAGAGTTTAAATACAGATAAAGAGAGAATAGAGAGAGAGAGAGAGAGAAGATGATGATGCAGAGAAAGAGAGAGAGATAAATGAATAGTTTAAAAGAATCAAAGAGAATTCTGAGAAGTAAACACTGATAGAGAGAGTTATAGACCGATTGCCCAAAAGAGAGAGAGAGAAAAATGAATATATATATCAAAGAGATATACAGAGATTTAAAGATTTGATAGAAAGATTCAATTAAAAGAGAGAGAGAGAGAAATGAACAGATAGTATCAAAGAGAGAGACAGAGAAGTAAACACCGATAGAGAGAGTTATAGACCGAATTTTCCAGAGAGATCTTTTGAAATGAATTTTATAGTATCAAAAGAGTTTGTTGGAGATGTAAACACCGATAGAGAGAGTCATTAACCGAGAGAGAGAAAGGCAAACACATAGACATAGAGAGAACCAACCATATAGATAAGAATATATACATATATAAAAAACAAATAGATATAAGAGACAGACACACAGACAGACATATATAGACAAAGCAAAATGAAAAAATTTCACCGAATGCGTCTGGTAACCTAATAATTTTGCATCCATAAATATATGCCAATATATGGACATATTTTTAACAAATTGTCAAAGATTTTATACTATTTGACTATGTTATATCTAGCAATTCAAACTTCCAAAGAAATGGACAGAAAAGGGAATTGAATTAGTCAAGTCTTCATTCTGCTGGCTACTTGAACATTCCTTCGATTTGGATAAGTCTTAAGGGGTTTTCTGCCATTCATATTCTGGGTATATTTTAAAAAAACTTTTATATAAATCCTATTCGATTCGCATCATAGATATTTTTCTTAATTGTGCAACTATTTTTTCCAATTGGCATATACAGCATATCACTGAAGGCTCTACCAAATGTAGCATACTTTGTTCGTATATCCTAGTTAATCCCCATCTTGTATTAAATAATTTCTTATATTCCCTGTTCATAAATTTACTTTCTTATTTTTGTTTCTTCGACATCCGCTGAGCCAACCTGTGGTTTATACGGAAAATATGCTGAGATAGTTGAGAAAAACAATGTGGTGTGATAAGCGTTTCAAAGAAGTTCAGTTCATTTAAAACCTCTGTCACGATGACTTGTGATTTCGTCCCAGCACAACTACTGATGCTTTCTACACAGATCCAGTTACCCATTCTCACGTACACGGCTTTGCTCAACCTATGTTATGTTTTTCAGGCATTCCCAAAGTATGCTGCATGGGGGATGGTTTTCCACCAAATTATCGATAATAAAAAAATTCGTTGAATTTGAGAAATTCTGGGTCAAATAATCAAATTCTAAAGTTCAAAACTCAACCATTTTATAAAATAATGCGTGATACAATTTAATGATCATGTATCATTCGATATATATGACTGAAAGATAATGGATTCAAGTAGATTGCCATATTTTTTTTGTTGCCATCCAAAAAATTCTGTCTTTATTTTACCCATAGTTGGGGGGAGAAAAAGAGGAGACATACGTTTCCCAAAGATATTAGTACGTAAGTGAATGCGATGGAAACGACTAGAATTCGAACTCGGCGCTTCGAAAAAATTTCCAGCCGAAATGCTATGATACTCCACCGGATTTCACCACATCGTATACAGAGATGAAAAAATTCGCATTGGAATAAATCTGAATTTCAAAAAGGTATTTCGTGAGAAACAAATTGAAAGTAATAAAATTCGATGTAATACCAATCATCGTATACATCAATAAATTCTTGACAGTCACTTCACAGAGGAAGAGAATGCATGAGAAAAACATTCATGGAAATTAAAAAAGGGTGGTGATAACAAATGGCCATTTGTGTAATTAAAAGGATGTAATAATGAAAACAGATACTAAAAAATAAATGAAAATTAAAAAAAAAGACCGTTCGGATTATTTGAACACATAGGTAAAAATGTTTAGACAAATTGACACTCACAGAAAATACGGAAATGAAGAGGAAAACAGTAGGTCGCCTACCTAACGACCTTGTGTACCTAGATGGCAAAACAGGGAGCAACGAGGGTAGTAAAGAAGATACATATTGCTAAATACTAAAAAAGTATAAGATTGGAAATTGTGGATCGCCATGATCGCAAAAGACGTGAAGGTGCATAAGAAGGAAAAATTCAAAACGTTCACGCTTACCGTATCACTGTCACTCCTACATATCATCTAATATTGTACATTATTCACTCTTACCCAAGAAACTATGAAATCCAACTTTCGCATTGTCAATCTCGTTGTCTTTCAGTTGATAACATCGGACCTAATGTTGTTTCAGTGAGCGGTCTTTTTGTGTTGGATCAGTGCATTTTCTTCGTTTCTCATGAAACCATGTACTTGTATTTTTTTTAATACAGTACACACATATACGCACAAGGTGTCAAGACAAGTTTTCTTTTCCGTTATGAGTTCAATAATTCTTTATCAGTCGTTTTTTTTTTATTCATTATAGGGAGGCCTTCAGCTTTTCTTATTTGTTTTTCTTGTAATTGTTTTTAGTTTTTTGTCGAAGTTTTGTTTCAAAATAAAAAAAAGGTTTGAAGCATAATCAAATGCAGGATCTTACGAAACTCTGAAATTCCTCAAGAGAAATCTTGTCATTTATCTCTGTCAAATTTTTAATATAAACGCGTTCACCCACATAAATATATATATATATATATATATATATATATATATATATATATATATATATATATATATATATATATATATATATATATATATATATATATATATATATATATATATATATATATATATTTGCATATTCAAAAATGCATTTCGTCCCAATCATGTAAATTTTTCTGAACATTTTAAGGGGCTACAATAATAGAAACAGGGTACTGTTTCGTACTTTTAAAAGGTTTTAAATAGAAGTTGGGGAAACAAGATCAAAGGTATCAGAAGATGTCGATAAACATTACACTTGAATATTTGAAGATTATAGTTATCAGGGAAGCAAGTAAGAGGACGTGAGTTCCGCAGACGGGAAATGCGAGAGAAGAAATTGCCAACCTAGTAGCATGCTTAAATTCCTGCAGTTTGGGAACCAACGAAAGTAGCTCGTTGGAGCAGTTGCCGTGAAAGTATTTGTAGAAAAGACAGAGGGAAGCGACGACACCTCTGTGAGAAAGTGACTGTAGACGATATGACGGATCAGGACCTATCATCTTGCATATTCGTTTCTGGATTTTGAATCAGAGGGGAAAAAATGATATAAATACTTTTAATAACCTGACCGTTAAATGACAGCAGTATTCCATGCAAGGACGAATGGTTGATTTATACATTTGAAGGATGGACACGTGGTGAGGAAAACTTTCTGGCACGACACAGAGAACCAACTTTCCTCGCAGTAGACGACGGTATTGATTCAATGTATTTGTTCCACTTCAGGTATTTTACTAGATGAAAAAGTTTTCAGGCCCAGCGATTTGGTCTCTTGATTTAAGCATCAGTTATTCTGATAATTAAAGGAGGGTTTTCTGTGGTATGTAAATTAGAGCAGTTTCTGTTCTGGGGGCATTAAAGTTTACAAGCCATTTTAATTCTTGTATATATATATATATATATATATATTATAAATTATATATATATAATTAATTCATCGAGTCTGATAGAAACCCGTACAGAATGCAGAAACACATACGTTTCGTATATATATTTGGGACTATATAGCAGTATATATCCACTAATGAGAATTGAAAATATACAGTTAGGTTGTCAAGCGAACATCATACAAATATATTATAAATATATATATATATATATATATATAAATATATATTATAAACTAATTGATTTAAAATATGTTTTTTTCCGCTACACAGTTCTAACCATGTTTCAAAAATGGAAGCTAAAAGCCACGAATTTAATTTTGCAATTAAATTAAAGACATTAGTTCCATTTCATCCTCAAGCGAATTTTGGTGTAACTTTTAAAATTACTGGGTTTTAAAGACACAGCTAAAATCACGTTTCCATGGTTACAGAATATTCTACTTCAACTGGACAAGTGTCTGGGTTTTCCTTATGTCTGTATCATTGTATCGGCTATTAGCTACATTTTGGTAAGGGGTATGGATGTATTTTTCAATGAAAACTGACATCCGTTGAATGCATGTCGTCTGGATTTTTTTTAAAAATTTATTGTTAAAAAAAAAATTCTTACGGCATTTTTTTTCTATTTGTAAATTTAAAGATTTTTAGGGGTGTTCAGATTAGAATACTTTTTATTTAACTACGATTTGAAATATTCTCATTTTTTAATTTTTATTATACTATATTTTTTTTTTTAAGAACAGTTAAATGTATTAGGATCCCTTATAGTATGTAGGATTATTTTACCTCAAGTATAAATATGTATATTAGGTTACATTTTTTATTTTATTTTATTTTTTTTTATTTTATTTTTTTTTATATTATTTAAGTAAAATTTATGACAATGACGTCAAAAATAGTTACTTAATTTCACTGATTTTATAAACTTTTATTTTTTATATATATAAACCTAGTAATATATTGTTTCTCATGTAAGTACAAAGGACATGGGTCATTCAAAAGCTTACATCTGGCATTTCATATTAATTTTGTTTTACTATAGGTGTTCTATTGGATTCTTTTAAGTGCGTGTAGTACTATATAGCGCCCATTTTGCATTATATTTTCATATGTGGAGTGTTAGATTTTTTCCTTCAAAGCCAGTAGCACGGATAGTGAATCCTAAAAAGTTAGGAAAATTTTTTTGTTTGCTCGCTGAAATAATATTAAGAACTAGTTCGATCGTATAAAACCCTATATGGAAAATAGAACTTCCTTTTGAGAGGCGCCTTTTTTTTTGGTAATATTTTCTGCACTTCCTATCTTGTCCTCACATTTTCACCCGTCAGCATAGATGAGTGTACGGTTAGGGAAGAATTGCCAATATGTCTTGAAAATTATCCTGGTATGTGACGGGGTCCGTTTTCTGTTTTGGGAGATTATCTAACTCTATCAGTACGTCTGGTTGCTTGGTAGTCCATGGTGGAATATCGGCTGCAGTTGTTTCTTGTATATTTGAGAGTGAAGTGCGTAACACTTCAGCAATGGATTCCATCCTGAGTCCGTAGGTTTGTCTAGCATTGTGTGAATAGATCACAGAAATTCGGTTCAAAGCTACAACTGTAAGCTGACTTATTTGTGCATGATTTTATTTTACGTATTACTCTGTAGTGCCAGTTTAGTGTACCGTAAATATGAAGATGTTTCATTAGCTTCTGTGTATAAGTTTTACACTAGGGATGTTCCGAATGTCCCTAGTAACAGTCTGAAAACCCCGAGTGCTTAAACGATAGGTTACATTGAGAATTTTTATGTACGACTTTCTGGTCGCTCCATATATGAAACTAGCGTAATCCAGGTTTCCGCTAAGTATTGATCTGCAATAACTTGATTAATGTTAGCCGTTCTGTTCTCCGTTCTGAATCTGCAGAAATCTAGGCATTTGGTTTTCGCTTTGGAAAACGTACACCCAATGCATTCGTGAATTTTCTTGAGACATTGTTGGATTTGTCTTTCAATGACATTCATATGTCAAGATCTATACATATTAGAAAATAGATAGCTTCTCACTCCTGGGCATAGGGTTGCAACAGTGGAGTTAATTTTTACGCAAAATAGCGTCACCGAATGAATGATGCCTTGTAAAGCCCCTTCTTGATCTTGGAGTTCCGACAGCGTACTTCAGATACAGACTTCTGACCTTCGGGAAATTTCCTATGAATTGAGTCAGCCTTCCAAAAAGACCCAGTCCATGCAGATCTTTCAAGATACCAAATTTACATGTTGTATCGTACGCCTTTTCTAAGTTAATACTGCAGTGAGATGTTCTTTCTTAATGAAGGTTTTCCCTTACAAAGGATTTGAGGTGTTCAGTGGTAGTTCCTTTTTCCTAAAAACACATTGATAACCCGTATATATATAAACAGTCGAGAAAAATAACAGCATATGTGGTCTGACGATTGCATATAGCATGAAACAGACTGTCGCGTCTAAGTGTTGACTTCTATGTTCACTTTTATATATTTACACGCTCTGTCTCTGATATTGAGCACTTTATTCCATAAATATAGCATATCTTAAGACTATATTTTTTATATATATATATATATATATATATATATATATATATATACGAGTTGCGTTCCAGATGTTTTGAGACACTGCTCTTCTTATAGCGCTCCAGCCATTCCGTGAATGCTCTATGGATGTCTTCGAAAATGAAAGTGTAGAAGATCCTTGTCACATTTTAATTCCTATTCTCAATGTCTGTCTAGATTTTTCTTCACTTTAAGGAACCACCAAAAATCGCAGGAAGCAAATTCTGGAATATAGGAAGGGTAAAAGACAGTTTTGATGACCAAAAACTATCCCCCTCTTTTTCCAAGTGCCGGGAACAAATTTTGTACATGTTCTGATCTTCATGAATAATTCTGTATGTTTATTGTCACGTTGTCTTTTAGTTGTTATCATCGAAACTAATGTCGTCCCAATGAGTTGTTTTTTTTGGCTTCTTAAGCAGTATTAAATGAAGAAAATTGCAACCTTTTTTCAACCAGCTTTGATTTTCTGACGTCCCCATCATCTCTCTTCCTTCCACACCGCTGTTGGTCTCTCACACCCCCTCCATCGTCCTTGAAACTCTTACGCCAGCGAAAATCATATGCTCGGCCCATAAAAGTTAATTCATAAGCAGTCTGCAACATTTCATAGGCATCTGTAGCATTTCTGTCCAGCTTAACATAAAGATTGATTGCATAATATGTTTACAAATTGTCTTCACGTCCTGATTGCATTTTGCAAAACTTGTCTACAGTCACAAACAGTATTTAGTAGGGTGTGTTCAAATAGCTTTTACAACAATCTCCTTCAAACTGGGACAACAAAGGTTGTCATGACAACATATTAGATATACAGTAATTATATACTTAAACTACAATAAATTAGGAAAATTATAGTTATAATTGCCTGTCCACTTCTAAATATATATATATATATATATATATATATATATATATATATATATATATGTGTGTGTGTGTGTGTGTGTGTGTGTGTGTGTGTGTGTGTGTGTGTGTGTGTGTGTGTGTGTGTGTGTGTCGACATTCCAACCACCTAGAGAATACCGAAACTTTGTGATAAATATGGCAACAAAGATGTATAACGAATAACGTAAATATTGTACATAATACCTCATGTCAGAAATATAGACTATATATATATATATTTTTTTTCTCTGTTGGTGATGATATCTTGACTGGCACCAAATTCCTCGGTTTCGATTCTAGCTTGAGGCATTCGGATGTCAATCGCACTGAGGAACTGTGATACATGAAACAGTAGTCTCAATTATATATATATATATATATATATATATATATATATATATATATATATATATGACAAGGAAGGTAAGTGTCAAAACAAATTCAACAAGCAAGAAATATAAAAGGAAATAAAGTAATTTTACGAATCATGTGTCAAAATTTAGCAGTTTTCTTTTTACTTCTAATCTGACAACAAATTAAAATGTGAGACGGATACGTGGTGAAAAAGTCCAATCAAATCTTTTTTGCACTGAACGAACCACACTAACTTACTCACAATTATGCGTACTGAGTCCGTGGCATCCATTATTTTGTGGGGAATTGTGGATATCGAAGGCTTGACATCTCCACCTCTTTCTGCAGTACACCAGGGTCGGTTACAGAGAAGTGATTGCAACTAATGTAAATTTTGATTCGAATAGCCGTCCGTCTTCAAGTAGAAACCGATTGTTTCGTACATAACACAAATAAACCAGGAATGGGTAGCCGGGACTATTCACGATGATTTCACCTCCAACTCGTGGCTTCAGAACGCTCCTGATTTGCATCGTCTGCGTCTTTGGCTTCGTCTAGATTGACAACAACATGCGACCCGACAACAGCAAAGATTCTATCAGGAATCTGAAACACTTGATGTGGACGTTGAATCGTTTACGAGGCTAAATTCTTTCAGGTGAAATTGTCATATTGCCCTGGTCTTCTGAATTATATCGTGCTGACTACGAAACAAATGCGAATAGAATTTATTCATTCATTTAAATTTTATTCATCCATTTATAAAATCGATATTTTTCGTTGGCACGTTGAAAATGTGTGAAATATCGAAGTGAAACCCTTGAAAAGATATGTCTGAAGGCCTCAGGTCTATAATATTGAAATAGATAAAGATATATCAATAAAATTGTATATCCAATAATAATATATATATATATATATATATATATATATATATATATATATACACACACACACACACACACACACACATATATATATATATATATATATATATATATATATATATATATATATCAATGATCATACATATTTTTCAAATACATATGTATAAAGAATACCACGTTAAGAAGTATATTTTTTATGGGATGGAATTTGGTGGAGGTAGTTTTCTGTGGGACATGAATATGAAAATACGTTTATAAATTTTAATGAGAGTACCACAGGGGACATTAAGTAGATGGTGAGAAAGAAATTCTAAGCAATCATGCCTTTCTTTCAAGTGTGTGTGTGTGTGTGTGTGTGTGTGTGTGTGTGTGTGTTAAGGGTAACTGCTTATATCCATAACTCAAGTCATTAATTTAACATAGAAATATATCAGAAATATTAACAAATATTTGATTTGTTGATTTTGTTTACGGCATATCAACATCTATGTTTTATTGAATGCCAAATTTTTTATGGAATTTTATACTTTCAGAGAAGTTAAATATATATATATATATATATATATATATATATATATATATATATATATATATATATAGATAGATAGATAGATAGATAGATAGATAGATAGATAGATAGATAGATAGATAGATAGATGAAAAAATTCTCAGTTAACCTATAGAAAAAGACAAAATATAAAGGTAAAAGACTATTCTAAACGACGCCTTTCTTAAAATGTGGACTTTTTCGTGGTAAAATCAAAATGAATTTATTGAAACTAAAGTGACTATTAACAATAAACAAAATAACCTTAGCAACTTAAAGAATTTAGAAAACGCTTTTGTATTCAATTTTCAGTTGAAAATATGAATACAATTGCGTTTATTTAATTCTTTTAGTTGCCACGGACATTTTGTTTGTTGTTAATAGTTACTTTGTTTTCAATAAATGCATTCCTAACATATTATGAAATAGAAATAATATCTTACATTGATTACAGAATTCGGAGTTTCATACATTCTGCATTCTGTTTATCGACAGATATTTTATTGCAATGGTGGATTATTATATTTGTTAAAATATTTAAACGCATTGAAGTTTTATTTTGGATTTGAATTCAGACCCATTTGATCATTAAATCAATCTTAATTGAAAATAATGTTGGAAATAATAATTATAAATTATATTTTGAAGTGACACTGTAGTAATTGAAAGAAAAAAAAACTTTTGAAAATCAAATAGAGTAACTCTTTGTTTTCCATTAAAATCAATAAAGTAATTAATAATATATTAATATTGTTAAACTAAATAAGAGAAGTGATATTAATAATAATAAAATATGCCGTGATAAAATAAAATTAAAGAACTAAAAAAATAATACATATACCTTAAAACAAATATAAAATAAAATAGAAACATATAAATATGTAAATAAATATTTAGCTACAGTTGTGCTAAAAACATCGACCAATATACAGCACTTCACAACTATTCCATTTTAAACAGATAAATCAGCAACCATGAAAACAACAACCTCCCCACAACTAATAATTGCAACTGAAGGAAAAACAAACACTGCTCATTAAATGGCAAATGTATGTAACCTATAAGTAATTAAATGCTTCAGTTCGGAATTCCCTGTAGGTTGCCTGGATTGATATAAACTTGAAGAAGGCAGGAAGAACAACGGCCGAAACTTTATCAAACTTTTTTGGGTTAATGCTAAAATATATTATGGATTGTAAACATGTTTTATGGGAGTGAATATTGCACTAATATTTTTTTCTGATGATAAATAATTTTGCCTCATAAATGCCTTTCTATATTACCCATAGCGAGGGGGAGCTGAATTCATACATCCCCAACTGTATTCATACATTCCAAACGGTATTTGAATGTAAGTGAATGTAATGAACCTCTCGACTAGAATTCGACGTATGATCACCTATCTGCTTTCTCTTGCCCTAACCGCAAGACGACATCCACTTGTAATTCGGCACGTTAACAGATGGTAAGTACTCAATTCAAGACCAACAACGAAATCTTCTCACACGATATATATTATATATTTGTGTGTGTGTGAAATTGGATACCGACCATGATAATATTCGTATGTTAATGAAAGACTTATCTACTGCAATTCTGGTAAAGTCAACAACATGTTATTTCTGATGGAATTATCATCTTAGTTTTTCCTATTTACAGATACCAATTTCCAAAATTTCGCATCATTCCTCGCATAATCTTCACGCGTCACTTCTCCTTTACGTGTGTGGTTATCGGATTATACAGTTTCCTTTTGTCTAATTTTACCAAGAAGGAATAAAATTTCGGATAATCAGATTTATCTACCAAGGATATCTATAATATTCCAAATTTGGAACTGAACAGCCGACAAATACACTGAGCCCACGTCCGCAATATCAACTTATTGGTTCGTTGTATAAATAATCACAGGGTGGGGCAACTATTGTACCTGATGGCGTCTACACAGTCGTTAGCCGTGGAGTTTTCTTTGTAAAGTTGCACGAATTACATCGTGGCTCGAAAGGGAATATTAAACCTACTTCAATGGCTGCTCGCTTAAATGTGTATTTTTTTGGATTGTTTGATTTTTTTCATGGACTAAAATTATTTTGCGATTGGTTGTAATATAATGTCTGATATTTTCACATTCGATTTCTTCACGATCGAGTTTAAGCGGCAAATTTTATATCGAATTTTTCTCCATGCCGGTTAAAAAGCCAAATTAACACATTCCTAATTTATACCCTGGTATAATTTAGCCTACTTATTACCTTGGTTAATAAAAATAGCTTTGGGACAAACTTGTAACCATACAACAGCAACCATATATCCATATTAATTGGGCACTTCGGCGTCGTTTATTGGTTAGCAAGCTGGTCTCGCTAGATCAATTACGATTATGTAGTGAGTTCGATCCTCAGCTAGTGTTTCATACTTCCGGCCTTGTGTCAAATCTAAGCCACACTTAGAAAATCATGAGGACACTCCGACGTCGTGTAATGGTTAGCAAGCTTGTCTCGACAGATCAATTAAAACTGAATATTGAGTTCAATTCTCACTAGGTGCCCCATAATTTCAGCCTCGTGCCACATCTAAGCCACGTTTAGAAAATCAAGAGGGTGCTCCGACGTGGTGCAATGGTTAGCAATCTTCCCTCGCTATTCTATTACGGATAGTGAGTGCGATTAGCCACATTAAGCTATTCCTAACATATACCCAGGTATAGTTTAATCTACCCTAGAATAATAATCCTGGTATAGAGTATACTTCATCTCCTCAGGTAATTGAAAATTACTGATGAGTGAAGGATTAATTTGGTTTCTAGAGCAAAATAGATCCTCATTTTTGAAAAAAAAATCTATAAGGCTTGAGGGATTTACCCTGATCAACCAACTGAATATAACATACGTTAAATTCAGACTAAGCCAAAAAAAAAAAAAATTAGTACTTATTATCTTCGAAATTTACCATGGCCAAAAGTCGAACATTAACAGCAGCCAGGCATTAACTTAAAGACTGATACAAATGGTTACAATAAATGTACAAAAATGAGGATGTATCTTGCTTTTGAAACCAAATCAATTATTCACTCGTCAGTAATTTACAATCGCTTGGCGAGACACATCGTTATGTGTTGAAAAATGACTGCAATTGTGTATCGATTCTTACATGTCTTGTTGTAACATGCTAAATGTATTCATGTACATATTAACAGTGCTGTTATAGGACTTCCCAAGAAAAACATAGACTGAGAGCCAATATTATTGATTAAGAAATCATCCAGTGACAGCGATCTATCGATACTTGGCTATTTTGTTAGTGATGAAGATTTCATTTCAGTGTTTGAGTAAGCGATACAGGCAGGAATCGAACAACATGGATTCTGTGGAGCGTGACTGTTGTCTTCAGTGGGTGAACTTGGAGTGTATTGGCAAGAGAACTAATCCCATCGGCAAATTTTGGATTTGCAAAGACTGTTATGCCTGACGTGCTTTTTCTTTTAATAACTGACGATGAATAAATGATTTTTACTTGTGTTTTAACACTTGATTGTGGAAAAGATTTTAAATTTTCTTAAAAACTGACGGTGAAAATAAACTTCTGTCTTAAATCTGTGTGTTGTCATTTTTAACATTAGCAGCCTTCATAATAATAATAAAAAATACTGGCAAAAGAGCCTGGGGATATATTTTATTGCGACGAATGAGATAAGCTGAAAAGCATGTTTGTCTCTTTTATCGGGAACGGCAAAATAGCTTCTTCCTTTAATATTAGTAACAAAAAATTGTGTTTTAAATGGAATATTCAAAGAAGTCGTCAGTCTAGAAACTTTTAATTCACCTGAAATCATACAAAAGCGAAAATATATCTCCACGTCTGTCGTACTACAACAAGGAAATCAGAATAAAATTGACGACTCTATAACGTATACTATCAGGTCATCCCATAAGTTCTGTCCGAATTTTGAATAAAGAAAACAAGTGACCAAATTTTACATTTAATTACAGATTCAATCAACAATGTATTTTCTCTGATTATCTATGACTTCCTTCCATCTATTAACAAGCGTACTAATTCCATTACTGTAAAATTCTTTTGGCTTTGATTCGAAGAACTCACAATGGCCAGTTTTAACCTCTTCTTGTGTTACAAAAGCTGTTTCTTCCAAATGATTCTGTAAGCTACGAAACAAATAGTAGCCTGAAGTAGCAAGATCGGGAGAATAAGGTGGATGAGTAATTTTCTCCCAACCAAGTTCTTCGATCATTTGTGACGTGATTCTTGCTGTGTGGGGTCGCGCATTGTCCTGATGAAACATCACCTCTTTTCGATTCACTAGAGCAGGTCTTTTTTCCTTAAAGCTTGGTTCAAAAGTTCTAATTGCTGACAGTATATTGGAGAATTAATTGTTGCATTAGGTGGTAAGAATTCAAAGTTGATTATTCCTTGGCGATCCCACCAGATTGAAAGAAGAACCTTTTGCCCATAAAGTTCCCTTCTCGGCTGTGGCTGGGGTCCTTCCCCTTTACCAAGCGACTGTCTACGACGTTTAACATCTCGATAAAAGATCGAGAGTGGAGAGAAGAGCAGATGTCAACTCGGGATTTGAGGTTGTTTTCAGACAATTCATGAGGCACCCATTTTCGAAGTTTAGGAACTTTTCCAAGTTGTTGAAGATGACGATGAACAGTTGTATGGTTTGAAATGAGAACCACTAAAAATTCCTCAACTGATAAATCTTCGATCTTTTGTGACGTGATTCTTGCTGTGTGGGGTCGCGCATTGTCCTGATGAAACATCATCTCTTTTTGATTCACTAGAGCAGGTCTTTTTTCCTAAAAGCTTGGTTCAAACGCTCTAATTGCTAACAGGGTAACAGGATACTGCATGATGCCACACATGTAGGAGAACCCACTCATGGCTGTCAGAGGATTTCTGCGACCACATCTCCCCCTACATCTGGTTACCTAACTCTTCAGGCTCTGAGGTTGTTTTCAGACAATTCATGAGGCACCCATTTTCCAAGCTTAGGAACGTTTCCAAGTTGTTGAAGATGACAATGAACTGTTGTATGGTTTGAACTGAGAACCACTGCCAATTCCTCAACAGTTAAAGCAAGATTTTCTTCAAGGGCCGCTTCAAGAAGCTTTTCATCAAACTCAACTGGACGTTCGGTTCGATCTCCATCTTCAAGGGTGAAATCTCCACCTCTGAATTTTGCAAACCATCTTCTGCAAGTTCTTTCATTCACACATTTCTCTCCATAAACTGAGTGAATGCTTCTAGCTGCTTTGGCTGCGAAGTTTGCTTTCTTGAACTCATAAAGCATTATGTGCCTCAAATGATTCTTGGGTACTTCCATATTAGCAGGGATTTAATCAAACAAAATTTAATTTTATTGTTTTCTGAAATAAAATTTGATCTGTTTAAATGCATCTAAACATAATAATAATGTTCAACTCCATTAGACATTATAAAATACTCTTTAAATTTCGTTCATTCTAACAAAAAGTTAAAATTCGGACAGAACTTATGGGATGACCTGATAGAAAACTGCGATACTGCGACAATGCACTACCCCTTGTGTACCGAACCCTTTGTGGATACAATCATATACATCAGGGATCCTGAAACTTTTTCGATCAGAGCCTCCTTTTCGTTTTTCTTTCTTCCCCAGCGATTAAAATATCTTTGAACCTCAAAACTTGCACTGATATTAGCAATTAAAATGTTAACTAAATGTTTCATACAAAAGTTAAGAAATTTGGATCAGGTTAAAAATACCCCACCCCAACGGTGTCATCAGTGACTGAATGTTCCCCGAAACCCCAATAAATCAATTAAATAAAATATTAAGTACGCCAAGTCTAAATACAGCCGATACTGTTGAAAAGAAATGCATAACCGCTAGCAATATCCAATTAATAAGGTATTGTATGAAAAGATGGTTAAAAATGGGAGTGAATTATTTCAAATACAAAGAAACTCTGAAATCTCCTCCAGCTCCTTTATCACGAACACCGAGGCTCCCCGAGCCTCTACCTTGGGTCCTACTCTGTTCCTGATCTTCATTGATGACCTTCATAATGCCATCAGTCCCCAAGTAGGCATCTACGCGTATGACACTAATATTTGCTCCAGGTTCAGTACTAAATCTAGTATCGTTGACAAAACTTAACTGGCCGCCGGTGTCGAGAAGGACCTCCAATCTGTTGCTGAATGGGACAGGAAATGGCTTGGAAAATTCAATTCCTCTAAAAACGAAACTGCTCCATTTACCGACCATAGAGGACCCTACCTGTCTCCCATCAGAATGGCTGGCGCCTAACTCCACGAGAGCGCCTCTTTGCGCCTGCTTGGTCTCACGCTGTGCGCTGATAAGAGGTGGATCATTTACATAGACTCAATAGATTCATCTACCGCAAGGAAAGTTCGTTCTCTGTGTCGTGCCAGAAAGTTTTTCTCGCCTGAGTCCATCCTTCAAATCTATAAATCAACCATCCGTCCTTGAAGTGAATATTTCTGTCATAAATGGTCTGGTGCCCTCGCTGTACGTCTCGAGGTCGTCAATAAAATCGGTAAATGGATATGCAATGAAATATGTCCTGATCTAGCATCTAGTCTACAGTCGCTTTCTCACGGACATGCCGTGGCTTCCCTCTTTCTCTTCTAGAAGCATTTTCACGGCCACTGAACGACGAACTACTTTCACTGGTTCACAGACTGCATGAATTTAAGCAAGCTACAAGGGGGGGCATCTGTGTTCCACCCTTTCACTGTCGAAACGGTTAATTGTAACTATCTTTTCTACACAGTCAGTTTCATTTCTCGCACTTCCCGTCTGTGGAACTCCCTTCCTCTTGCTTGCTTCCCTGATAACTATAATCTTCAAATATTCAAGTGTAATGTCAATCGACATCTTCTGATATTTGATCTTATTCCCTGCCCTTCTATCTAAGCTAACCCCAAACACGCCTCTTTACTCTTGTTCTCCACCATCAGTCACCTTTTCTCTGGTAGTGGCACTCTAGCCTTGCTTGGGGTGAAATGCTTTAAAAGAAATTAGTGCCCTATAAACAGGTCAACGATACGTATGTGTAATATGTACAAATTATACGTAATATTCATTCATCACTATCGTCGCCATCATCAGTATCATCCATTTCATTCATGCAACTTTACAAAGAAGGTTCCACAGCTCGGTAAATTTTGGAAGCATATAATCTAACAAAAGGTTAACTATATTCAAAAACCTGGAGAAGACACCGTAAAATCACGCTGCTCTCTTTTTCCAAAATCATTTTAATTTAAAGATAATAAGGAAAATGACCCTATGGAGAGCCATGATTATTTTATGCTAATATATAAATTTTACGCAATTTTTATTTTACAAAAGCGTTGTCCGCCTTCCCACATATCAATATACCACCCGTCCAATTGTTAAATAAACTATTACGTTTACCAGTCTCCTCGTTGACAGCTAAGTGTGCAAGACGCTATTTCGTCTCTCAGGATTTTCTAAAGAATTTGGATTGCAGATATCAGTCATAATAATTCCCTTGCTTTCACTTGTCTGCGGTGCGTGTAAAATCTTTAATGCGTGCTGAAATTTTTCCTCTTCGCTGTCATGGTCGCCTACCTGCGCCTGCACGTAGGAAAAAAGATAATGAATATCCTCTCCCAACCTGTCGGCTGGGCATCATTGATAGTAAATAGGTGTGACGGCCAGACGGAATTTAATCAAGAGCAGATATGCGGACAATTAAGGAATATTATGAAGACGTCCGCACTTTGAAGGAGATGGCTTCGAGAAAGAGATAACGAGAAAGCTTCATTGTCGTTATTGATATTTATCAGCCAGTCTTTTTTTTTTTTTTGCAAGTACGTCAATGGCTACAGAATTATAAAGGACAGTTTGACCAGATTTGGACAGGAATTGTTTATTTCGAGACACGGTCTCTGAGCTGTGACACTTTATACTTTGTCTATCAGATAAATTATTTCTTAAGCTAGATTTTTTTTTAGAAATTTTCAATGCAATTGTTTGAAAGATTCTTTGCGAGATTTGAATTATTTATATATATATATATATATATATATATATATATATATTTATATATCAAATATATATATTCAATATAATTTTATATATAATATTATATATATATATATATATATATATATATATATATATATATATATATATATATAATTAGTTAGTTAGTTTATGAAAAACTAGGTAATCCGTATGGGTAGACACAAGGAGGATAAAATCCAGAGAGCTCAATGTAAATCAAGAGCAAATAAACAGACCACTGTAATAATGTAATAAATTATTTCACCACAGCCCTTTTAAAGGACTACAGATCATCAGACTTTACTTCAAAGGATTGAAATGAAACATGAAAAGAAATTTACACATTTTTGACGGGCCGTATTAAGCATAAGTAAATTAACGAAGTTAAGGGGGAGAGAGAAGACATGAGTGAGTTAGATTTTATTTAATATTTCTATTCTTTCATACTTAAAATTACTTGAGCAGGTACAGACATTGACACATTTAAGTAATTTTAAGAATAGAAATAAATTATATCTAACTCGCTCATGTCTTCTCTCTTCCCCTCACTTCCACACCACTTCGTTAATTTACATATGCTTAATACGGCTTGTCAAAAATGTTTAAATTTCTTTTCATTTTCGTTTCAAAAAGTTAAAGTTGATGACCTGCAGAAATTTAAAAGTTATTTGGTGAAATAATTTATTACATGGAACCTTAAAGTTGCCTGTTTTTATTTAAATTATATATATATATATATATATCGTCGTTTGGGGACCTTTTGCCACTTAGTGCACCAGGTCTCTGTACTCAACCCTTCAAAAGTGTGGATGGTCCTGCACGAAACCTTCACCAATATAATCAAATCTCATGTGCTGTTTTCGGGCTGTCGGTTTCCTGAAATTGATCTTCTTCTTAGCCTCATACGTCGAATTTTACGGGAGAGTAATGATATATATATATATATATATATATATATATATATATATATATATATATATATATATATATATATATATATATTTCGGCTCGATTAATATTTTGTAATGATTAAGGGATATTTTGATCCGATATTTTCTATCATTTTTATTATTTTATTTTATTTCCTTTGATTTCTGGCGTGTACTCATTTCTTCCTAAGGTCACATCATGACATTTTCCAAAGAGCAATAAAAAAAAAACACATATATTTTACATAAATATAAATCCCTTCATAAGGTGCAGGCTGTATTCGTGAGAACAAATTTAAATAAGGCATTAAATAACATTAAATAAGGCATTGGATACCAGTAATTCCTTCAATGTGTCTATTGGAATCTTTTCTAATCAATCCGAGGACTCCGACTATAACAGGGATTGTTGATACTCTCATGTGCCACACATTTGAGATTTCGATTTCCAGCTTCTTTTATTTCGATAGCGTTTTCAGGATCTTGAAAGATACATTGCAGCTTGCAAGAACTGTCATATCAATAAGGGGTACATTCTGTTTTTTTGCGATCTCTAATAATAATGTCTTAGCGATTACTTTCGATTGTTCTGTTTGTGTGTATTGTTTAGTCCCATAAAATTATTAAAGATTTTATCCCCCTAACAGGATCTGGGTGGTTTTCAGACCAATTTCTTTCAGTTTCCTTTCTATAAAAGTTGCAGATTTTCCAGTGAAGTTATTGGCCCAGTGTTTCATCTTAACTGGGTGCCAATACCGTGCAACCTGATACAAGATGTTCAATCGTTTCTGGATATTTGGCACAGAATCTGCATTTGGGGCTAGCAAATATTTTCATATGTGTGCTTGATAATTTCTAGTTAACAGACATTGGTCCTGTGCAGCAAGGATAAAATCTTCTCTTTCAGCTTTTAACCCTGTACTACGTAGCCACTGATGTGTATAGTGTTTGTCTACATCAGCTTGTTTGGCCATGAAGCGGTTTCTCTTGCCATTGTCTCTGTTTCTGGTCGGTTGCATTTGTCTTTGCACTCTTTTTTTAAGTATTTTGCAGCTTCACTCGATGTATTGTGCTTTACTTGTATTTCTTCACCCATTTGAAACTCCATTTTGAACTTGTTGGCTTCTTTTATTACGGAATAATTTTTTGACTACTTTCATGTTCTTTGACACATGTCGTTATCCAGTCTTCTGAGTTTCCAGGTATCTTTGAAGGCCAATTGTTATAGTTTTGTAGGACAGTTCTAGTTGAACTAATCCTCTGTCCCCTTCGCATCTGGGTACATACAGACGATTAACATCAGCTTTGGGATAATGGATGCGGTAGCAAGTGAGAAGCTTTCTCGTTTTGGCGTCCATTCGCTTAATGTCAGCTATGGTCTAATTAAGGATGTTAAAACTGCATTGCACCGTACCGTTTTTTTTTTTTTTTTCTTCAGCTCGGTATTTAGTACCAGACACTCACGACTGTAATACTCCTTTCTTAACTTCCCCTTCATTTGGGTATGTTGTCTACCTTCTCGCTAATTTCTAGGTACTTATAGGCTTCATCATGTCCGAGTTCCCTAATCTTTGTGACAGATTCTAAATTTACTGAGGGTATTTCTATAATTCTTTTTTTTTGAATGTTACTTTTCTATGTCACATTTATCTAATTTATTATTATTATTATTATTATTATTATTATTATTATTATAACAGTTGGATTTCGTTGGTATACATGTTAGAGTAGGCATTTGTCTTTTTAATAATAATGAAATTAATGTCAACCGGTCTTGAGATCAACAACTCCAACTGTATGAAATACGCGTCTAGACAGAAATCGCGAGCATATTCCTTTTATCATCATTGGGGATGAAACTGATTATATTCGATAAACGTGTAACGCAATCATTACTGCATTTTTTGAATGGGATAGAACTATGAGATATATAGATAAATCTTAATTTTTTAATCGATTTCATCACAAGGAAAGAAGTGAAGCCACAGAGACACAAGGGGTCACTGGGTGTGGAAAAAACTAGGAACAAAAACATGACTAATGAGCGGGAAGAGAAAAATTAATCAGTAGGAAAGACGATAGCGATAGTCATTTCATTTAAAGTTTTGGCGATTAAAGTTGTCTGGAAGTCTTGGAGCCGGGATGGAGTTCCACAAGCGCGAAGTGCGAGAAAAGAAACTGTCAGCATTTAACTTACAGCAAAATCTAACCATCTCAACAGTAAATTGATGAAACGCCATTTAAAAAAGTCTACGTAGCATAGCGAATAGCTAATCCGAACAATTATTATGATTTTTTTATTAAAAAACACAGGGAGTGTTATATAGGAATAAAGCGTCGCTGCCAGCATTTGAGTTTGAACATAGATCGCTAGTGAGCAAAACACAGGCGATCCCATTATTGAATTAAGTAGACCACGTGACCATTAGAGGAACGTATATATGGAAGGTAGCGAGATGTCTAATTGCCCGACATTTCTAGTCTATCCGCAATAATATTCTGATTAGCACTTCTCTATTACTATATGAACCGCTATTTTCTACTCAATTCACTGTACTATTTCTCTATACGGATTACTATTCGAGCGAGTATTATCGAGCAAGTACTATTAGTGAGAGATTATTCAAAGGCGTCTGACACCAGTATTGTTCAACAGCGTTAATATAGTATTTGAAATTACAAAGTTTCTACTACAATGAGTATTACGAAATGACAGCGAGTATTCGTTGACATCACAATGTTCTTTGACATCACAAAGTGGCAACGAGTGTTCATTGACTTCACAAAAGGGAGGTAACTTAAGATAGATCTATAAGATAGATTGTGTGTATGTGCATAATTAGGTTTATATGTTATTTTTTGTGTCTCTTTGTTATTTCTATTCTTCTGGGTTTCAGTATTGTAGCCATTGTCTTTGATTTTTGAATATTCGAAAGACTTGGGGAGTTGGGACATATAGTACGAGGAAGCTTCCTTCTTTCTTATTTAACCGACCATGTGAATAAGGTATAAGCAAAGGGATTTTCTTCAATGATCTTTTTTTTCTTCTATGTGTAAAGTCACTTTCTTCACGTGAACGATCATAGCTCTTCACAAATTTGAATCTTTTGCTGCTCAAATTAAAGTTACTGGATTTAGCAATTTAACAATGTTTCACTGTTCTGTCGTTCATTTACACAATGGCTACATGCTCGTTTTCTCTGGTATTCAGACATACCGTGAGTACATAATTCTGTTATAAAACACTATATTTATTTATTTTCGTCTCGAAAATTTAGGTTAGTAGAAGAAAATGAATATAATTTTCAGTAAATAAAGGGAGAGTCTATTCAAATTTGAGTATCCTCTAAATATAACGGTTAAGTAATACGACGGTCATTCAATAAATAAGGTGAATTTTTCGGTATAAGGACTTCTAATACAGATAGAAGCTTACATTTTATTTTATTTTTTTGTGTTACTTCTTTTTCACATGGATTTAATTTCTTTTGCAGATAAAAAAAAACCTTTGAGAGTTTTGGCGATTAACAAAGATGGCCGACTAAGAAGCATACTCCAGGTATGTCTACAAGTGGGCTAAATTGTTTAAAGAAGGACTGAGCAGTGTTGAGGATGAAGACAGGCCTGGGAGGCCTACAGAAGTGAGGTCTCCTGAGTTGATCGAATCAGTCAATGACCTCATTTAGTCTAACAGAACAACTACTGTGAACTGCTGAGGCAGGTCAAGAAAGACATAAAGAACAAACGCAGGGGTCATCAGTCAGAAGGAGTCACCTTGCATCATGACAACGCAAGGCCTCACACATCAGCACAAACCGTTCAGACTATTAATGAGCTAGGTCGGGAACTGCTCCCTCATCACCCTTACAACTCAGACCTTGCCCCTTCAGACTTTCACCTGTTTGGTCCCTTGAAAGCTTTCACGAGAGGCACGAAGTTTAAAAGTGACGATGAAATCAAAAGTGTTGTGAGCGACTGGATGAGACATCAGTCCAAAGATTTTTACGCTGAGGGAATACGGAAGCTTGTATCTGTATTAGGAGTCCCTATACTGAAAATTTCACCTTATTTATTGAATGACCCTCGTATATATATATATGTGTGTGTGTGTGTGTGTGTGTGTGTGTGTGTGAGAGAGAGAGAGTGTGTGTGTGTTTGTGTTGTGTTCAAATTAAATATTATACAATTTGTATATTACGGTGTTTACTCGTTCCCCTACCAGAACAAGATATGACACAAGGTCGTTTTAAAGTGGGGACCCGAGCGCTTACACTCGTGCAAGGGACAAAAATTCCCCACAGCCCCTGCAACCGTCGGTTGCTCTTGCCTCGGTGCGAGCACAGATCCCGCCCTATTGTGCAATGGGAGGACGCGGCCTCGGGCAGCTGTTCCCCAGGGCTTGGCACCTCTCAGTGTTATTTTCTCAGTTGTCCCTTTGTCCTTTGACAGAGAAGCCCAAAAGCAGAGTCGCAACTGATAGATAATAAGCCTGCGTTACAATCCCTCCAAGGAGGAATTTGTATATTACTACGTGTTTGAGGTAGGACTATAGGATTTATTTAGTTTGTAAGAAAAACATTTGATGGGCTTGAGTCAATGGTTCGTAGAACAGAGTTTTGGGGGGAAATAGCAAAAAGACAATTTATTAAGAGCTACAAAAGACACGAAGATGTGGAGGTCCATGATTGTTTAACGTCCTGAAGGCACACAAGCGTTAAAGATATACTGACTTAAGAAACACCATAGAGACAGTGTATCAAAGAATAGGCTCTCGGGTGTCTTAAAATACTTTTATTGCGTTCTCATCTCGATTGTTTCTAGAAAAAGTCTGGATGCCGTAATCGATAATCTCTTTGAGAAGTTCCACCATGACGTATCTGAAAGGAAATCAAAGTATTAAAGCCGGTTGAACTGTAGCAAAGTGTTGATTCCTGATGGTTTCTACAATCTAGAATCAAGAACAATATCCAAATACACACATAAATGCCACAAATATTTCTCTCGATGAAACTGCACCCCCAGCCGTAGAGTGATTTTTTTTATATTAATTTCCAATTGTGTGTTATTAAATTTTCTTCAGTAAGAAGAAGGAAATTACTGGAAAGTAATTGAAACTCACCTGAAGCGAGCTGAATGTGTAATGCTCCTCATGCCAATGACACTTCCACCGAGCTTCTCTACGGCATATGACTTCACTGAATTTTGATGTGTTCCTCTAGATTTAGAATTTTAAATTTTCTTCAGTAAAAATATACTCTTCGGTAGTGTTGCTCTTTTTCTTTCATATGCTGTCTCACCGCAGAAGGTGATCATGCGTCTCCACAGCTTCTGGTTATTTTCTAAGCAAGATTTTCTCTACGGCAGTCAATTTAGATTTACTTATTAGGCAGGTCCTTAGCTATTTTCCAAATGCCTCCTCACTGGATCTACCCAACGCTTTTATCTACTTGACCACAAAAGTTGTGCGTACAATACCAAGCTACAGTATAGATGAACAAAAAGGGAGATAACTGATATTGAGATATCCGTATGGGGCATGGAAAGTGGAACTAGAAAAATCTAAGCCGGGTGGACGAAACCAACGGTTCGGTTCGGAGAGTACAACGGTCAAAACATCGTGAATATGGCAACAAAGATGAGGACAACTGTAGAAGTATCATTTTCGTTCTCACTTTTTTGAAAACTTCATCGTTGCCCAAATATTCCAAAACATGTTGAGGATATATAGCTCACTTGACATTGTTTCTTATATTTTAATCTTTGTTTCTCATCTGGAAGGTATCTTACGCTATTCAAATTAGGATTCTGATCTCTGCGTCACATTTTCCGTTGTCAGTTTTCCGCTACATTCTATATTTGTTCAAATCCGTACTAATACAATGTTTATATAATACTTTCTTTGAACATAAAATATTTCATGCTCATATCGGAAAAGAATATGCAAAACTATTTCTGATGCAGAGACAGCGCAATCGAGATTGTCTCATTCAACATCATTTATTTGAATAGCAAATATATATTTTTACTGCACAGTTTAATAACTTCAGGGACCGTGAACACATGAAGTTAATTGTCCCATCATAGATATATAACGATTGGAATATCGGGAATATATTTTAATGGATGAATCGAACCTAATGAAACAAATAGAATAAACAGAAATAATGCCTAACCGTCTGTGAAAACATTAATGAATCTAAGCGTTATGGCATAAAAAACAGAAAGGAAACTCCACGGCCAAGCCAAGTCGGAATTCGAGTCACTCATTTAAAGTTTGCTATGAACCACTCTCCTTAAAGAAGTTTAACAGAGAACACAATGTATGAAAACGAAACTCAAAGACACAATGGAATAGGAAAAATTACTTTCGAAGACCTGAGAAAACTACTGAGAAAAAGAAATATTTCTTTATAAAGAAAAGTGAAGAACTGCTATGTAATAATCCTCTTTTAGCGGTTAAGGTCAAACAATTTCCTCATAGATGGAGAGAAGACATGAGGATAACAAACTTGAGATGTGATTCTAAAGAAAGATGCTGAGAATATTATGGACGGAGCAAGACAAGCAATGAAGAGATTTTAAGGAAAATGGAAACTAAAAGAGAACACTTATACGTAGTATAAGAGACAGTTGAAATTTCTGGGACACGTGAAGAGGAAAGATGGTTTGAAAATTTTGACATTCACAGAACATGTTGAATGCTAAACGGACAATCAGTCTGTGAACTACTGACGAGATGACGTGAATGAATGACAGAATAGGGAATGGAAGAGATGGTAAAGACACAAAGATGTGTAAGATCCCTAAATGATAATACTAATATTAACCGTTTCCCTACAAGGAAATATCTGGTATACATTGACCGCACAGTCAGTGATGGTTTTAGTTAAAATCTACACAATCTTTCTGTTAGAACAAATTTTAGGAACGCGTTTTTTTTTCACGTTCAGTAGCTGTTATAGCTCTTTACAATAGTGACAGGGTGGTTAAATACTGAATCTTCTACTTTATGTTGTATTGAATGTCAATATTTGGATTATGTGGCCATTTTCTCTTCGAGTTTCATGTGCTATCCATTTTAGTTGTTACCACTTTTGGTAGTCTTCAAGTGCTGTAGTTTCTGCTATATGGTACATTCATTTGTTTGTAATTCTGATGGGACAGTCCATGCAGATACTGACAGTTTAGATATTTTTGAATAGCTTTAGCACCATACATGATATCTCAATGAAAGCATAAGAAGATATGGCGGACCATGATCGTCACTTCCCAAAGGGAAAAGGCAGGGTGAAGTAATGAATTACTTCCGTTAACTAGATCAAACATTTGACTTTTGGTAGCCTTCATGTGCTGTAGTTTCTGCTATATGTTACATTGCTTTGTAATTCTGAGGCGCCAGTCCATGCTTATACAGACGCTTTAGATATTTTAATAGCTTTAGCACCATACATGACATCTCTATGAAAATATAGGAAGATATGGAGAACCATGATCGCCACTCCCGAAGGGAAAATGAAGGGATAATTAATGAACTACTTCCGTTAACTAGATCAAACATTTGACTTAATGATTTAGTGAATATACAGGATTCTATTGAAGAAATGAAAAAAAAAACAAAAAACTAAAGATTCAGTGTGGATAAATGCGCTTTCATGTATTCATATGTATATTATTAGTTACATTTCTACGTCGTTCCAAAACGCATGGTTTTATGGATATACGTATTAGCATATGTTATATAACCACTTGACCATTTGCGTCACTGTAGGTATGTGTCCGTCTGACCACTGGCTAAAATACGCCTCTGTAAATATAGTCATGTGCCAATCAGTGATTCAGTTATTTGATTTACAATGGCTCACTTCTTAGCCCTGAGCGCCATTTACGTTTATTGCTATTTATAATTCTTGCCAAATCTGTCAACAATGATTTGGCGCAAGAAGATAGAATTACATTACTGTCGAGTTGGGATTCTGTTCTGCTTTCTCCCTTTCTGTATTTTTCATACATATTTGTCACAGATTTTAGCAATTTCTTTCTCCTCTTTGATCCGAGATCTTTTTTTTTCTTTCTTTCTTTCATCGGTAAAGTAAGTTATAGATTTTTGATATATTTCATTATTTCCATTATTATTCTTTTATTTGCATTCTTTAAACCTGCATTGCTGTCCGCATATTTGTTGTTGTCATATCTGTACCTTCCGTCCTTCACACGGTCGGAATCTTGTTGTAGAAGTTCGAGAACAACCAAAGGCATTATACTTTTTGGTTCAGGGAGATAAATAGGGCTGTACCTTTTAGGTTTAGATGGGTAAATAAGATAGTACCGATTTGTCTATGTTAAGTCGAATATAAATAAAATGTAAAGTAAGAATCAGGAAGAAGTTGACTAGTGATCACGTGTCGTGGAACAAAACAATATAACAAAATCACAAAGATGTGAATCAGGGTTGATTTTAGATGATTTTTTTTTTTTTTTTTTGGTCGAGTAACTTGATAATTCGCATCGGGACCAGTGACAATTGTTGGGCCCTATGCTGAAGCAAAATGTCTTCAATTCTGAGTTTATGGGGAGTCGTGGCTGTAAAACTTAAACAACAAGGACTAGCAATTGATATTTCAGTTGGAAACCTTGCAGGGTTTGAAGGTGTTGATATTTCAGTAGAGGTCAGTGGATATAATCAATTGCATATTTAATCATTTTGTTTCCAAAGATATAGGTATCGATAATTTTTTATTCGATTCTAAAAGATTAATTGCCAATTCTAGAATTCATGACGTTACTATATATTAGGATTCCTTCATTTCCAGGAATGTTTGGCAGAATAGAGAGCTGGAAGAACAAAAAAAAAATGAAGAGAACAGGAAAATACTGCTATGTCTGTAAAGATATTTCTCTAAGAGAAATTAGTTGATAAGAGGTGACAACTTTTGTACTAAAAAGGTATGACTCCCATTGTGCACGGAATGTATAAATCTAAAGTTTGTTTTTATTTTATAATCTAAAAGATATTTGTATTTATTTGTAAAGAATTAAAGCGTAAAACAAAACTATAATCTAAAACAATATATTTTTTTACTCGTTTCCATCTTCAATTTCCTTATCTCCTATAAAATTTGAGTGAAATTGAAGTGTTTAGTATTTGTTAATACTACATTTATGATCAATTCAGTGTATGTGGCATTACTGCTTTTCATATATTTTCAGTTTAGAGTTTATTTTTTGGAAATATTTTGGAGCACTCGTTAGAGCATGATGACTTTTTTTGCAAGATTATTTTTAGAGATATGAATCCCTATATGTGCAACAAATCACCTCCCCATCATCAGTATTGTGGCTTCGAGTGGAAAAACAGGAATGCTATTTTTCTATTCATAAATTATTTTGGTGTGTTGTATGAAAGGCTTAAATGATCCGTGTCCTTTCTAGGAAGAGATTAAATAGGTTGGATTTCTCGTTTACTCCATAATAATCCTAATAAGATTTTAAATTAGTCAGACATGATTCAATGGCGTCAGTGTTTCGAAGACGGTTTCTAAAGGATGAAATTGTCTACTGATGCAGTCATACGACGCTACAAGATCAACCTAGCCGTTATTCACGCTTCTATTCGATAGGTATGCGATTTTCTGACTTGCTTAATGATATATATATATATATATATATATATATATATATATATATATATATATATATATATATCTTATCATTGCATCCCTTACTAGAACGAAAGCCATTTTGGGTATCTATCTGCATACATTTTTCTATATCAGTGTTGTATGGAAATTGCCAGTAGACTAATTGGCCATGGTTAAGTGTAATTGACAGAAATAACCAACAAAGCGAAATGAAAATTGTTTACAATTAAATCAAGAAATGAAAATGAAATCCTTCATGCAAAAACCAACAGGGGGACCTACCAAAACGCGCCCCAAACCATAAAAATTTAATGATAAAAATATAAAAATCTAATAATGATACAATGGAGGGGAGGGAGATGAACCCCGAAAATAACTAAAATATACACAAAATACAAAATAAACATAACGTATGTTAGTAGGGACCGTCCAACCCTCAAAACAGAGAGGCCGCTGTATTCTGCCCAAGGACAAAATCAAGAAGCGCTCTCTCGCTAAGGGAGTGGGAAAGGATAAAATATTATGCCGGAATGGGTAATATAAAACTGACCCAGTCAAGATAAAAAGAGGACCAAAACAAACTGGGGAGGTTGGGAATCTCGACTTGGACCATAACCAAAGAGCAGCCGGGATACAGGCCAGGAACAAACTTACTCACATTAACTAGGTACACTGAAGCTTGTCTAATAACCAAGGGAACAGGAAGCCACCCCGATGTCTATAGGTTGACTAAAAAAAGAAAATCAAGGCTAGCCCCGGTCACACGAACCAGGCTTGCTACTTTTACCCATTTCGCTGAAGACTGTCGAATTCGTTTTCTATCAGATCTAATCTTCATCTTGAGCTGATGCTCAAAGAATTGGATTAGATGCTGATAAGAAAGACGGTTGCCCCGCAAGACTTCCTCCATTCGCGTCGTCCAAATCACCATTCGAGCCGTGGCCATCAGCATCAGAAACACCATTCGTTTCTCCCCGGAATACGGGGGCGACACATTGTCACACGCGTATGCGCGATCCATGGACACAGCTGTTCGGGAGCGAGACGAGCCGTCAGCTCGCCGACATGGAACGGACATGAAGGCGTGTTTCTTCTAAACCAAGACCACACCGTTCACAGTCTGGCATTGTGAAAGCCTTGTCATTGAGAGGCAGCCGATTCCGAGCCAATCGCCAGGTAAGCGAAAACTCAGGGTTTAAATCCGCCGCTACCAAGACCAATAGAAGCGATACTCCTCCTCCGACAAAGCGTATCGTAGTTTATCCTTCGCGCGACCCTCCACTAAACCACGATAGAAGACCTTAGCAGGCCGTGAAAGGTCACTGGACCGGGGAATGGCCCTCAAGGCCAACCGACACTCGTGGATGAAATCCGACTCATCCCGGAGCCTACAACGGCGCTCGGCCCTCGAGATGGGGGGACTTTAAGGCTGGGGAAAAACAATCCCCTCCAGAATCGGATCTCCCCTAGTCAATGCGCGGCGTAGGAAAGCCAACCTAGAGTTGACTCTAAGTTTGCGGCATTCCCAGCCCCCCATTTTTTTTTTTGGTGCAGACTCGTCTGTCGACCCTGTTCACGCGTCCCCTCCATAAAATGGAGGATAATACCTTCCTGCGGTCTTTACAGAGAGGAAGTACGGACAACCGATAAAGAATCAGGGGGAAAATGTATGTAACACACACCTCCGCCCTGCCCTTCACGGACAACCGCCGTCGATTCCAAGTCTGACCGGCAGAATCGACTTTTTTCAGACCAATTCTTCTCCAGCTGGAGGTCGGGCCCAAACCACACTCCAAGAATGCGGACAGGACTTATACCTAGCTAATAATCTGATTCACGACCCATTCATACGTTACAATTAACCCATTCACCACAAGAACTTGTCCATCACCACTCAATCCTTCATGCACCATAATACCAGATTCTCACCAAGGGGACCTACCAAAACGCGCCCCAAACCATAAAAATTTGATGATGATGAAAAATATTCTATACATAAAAATCTAATAATGATACAATGAGAGGGGAGGAGATGAACCCCGAAAATAACTAAAAATATACACAAAATACAAAATAAACATAACGTATGTTAGTAGGGACCGTCCAACCCTCAAAACAGAGAGGCCGCTGTATTCTGCCCAGAGGACAAAATCAAGAAGCACTCTCGCTAAGGGAGTGGAAAAAAGGATAAAATATTATGCCGGAATGGGAAAATATAAAACTGACCCAGTCAAGATAAAAAAGGGGACCAAAACAAACTGGGGAGGTTGGGAATCTCGACTTGGACCATAACCAAAGAGCAGCCGGGATACAGGCCAGGAACGACACTTACTCACATTAACTAGGTACACTGAAGCTTGTCTAACCTAACCAAGGGAGGGTTCCGCAGGAAGCCACCCCGATGTGCTATAGGTTGACTTAAAAAGAAAATCAAGGCTAGCCCCGGTCACACGAACCAGGCTTGCTACTTTTACCCACCTTTCGCTGAAGACTGTCGAATGCAATCGTTTTCTATCAGATCTAATCTTCATCTTGAGCTGATGCTCAAAGAATTGGATTAGATGCTGATAAGAAAGACGGTTGCCCCGCAAGACTTCCTCCATTCGCGTCGTCCAAATCACCATTCGAGCCGTGGCCATCAGCATCAGAAACACCATTCGTTTCTCCCCGGAATACGGGGGCGACACATTGTCACACGCGTATGCGCGATCCATGGACACTAGCTGTTCGGGAGCGAGACGAGCCGTCAGCTCGCCGACATGGTCCCATAAGGGGCGGACCGGGGGCAATGGTAGAAGGCGTGCGCAGCCGTTTCTTCTAAACCAAGACCACACCGTTCACAGTCTGGCAAATCCGCCAAACCCCATATGAAAGCCTTGTCATTGAGAGGCAGCCGATTCCGAGCCAATCGCCAGGTAAGCGAAAACTCAGGGTTACTGAGGTAATCCGCCGCTGGCGCCCAAGACCAATAGGAGCGATACTCCTCCTCCGACAAGCCGAGCGTATCACGTAGTTTATCCTTCGCGCGACCCTCCACTAAACCACGATAGAAGACCTTCCTAGGCCGTGAAAGGTCACTGGACCGGGGAATGGCCCTCAAGGCCAACCGACACTCGTGGATGAAATCCGACTCTTCCCGGAGCCTACAACGGCGCTCGGCCCTCGAGATGGGGGGACTGATAGTAAGGCTAGGGAAGGCGTCCCTAACAATCCCCTCCAGAATCGGATCTCCCCTAGTCAATGCGCGGCGTAGGAAAGCCAACCTAGAGGCACGGATGTGACTCATAAGGTGCGGCATTCCCAGCCCCCCATGACACGGACGTTTGGTGCAGACTCGTCTGTCGACCCTGTTCACGCGTCCCCTCCATAAAATGGAGGATAGCGATCGCTCGAGCACCTTCCTGCGGTCTTTACAGAGAGGAAGTACGGACAACCGATAAAGAATCAGGGGAAAATGTATGTAACACACACCTCCGCCCTGCCCTTCACGGACAACCGCCGTCGATTCCAAGTCTGACCGGCATAATCGACCTTTGCACGTACTTCAGACCAATTCTTCTCCAGCTGGAGGTCGGGCCCAAACCACACTCCAAGAATGCGGACAGGACCGTCCGTCCAACCGAAGCGGCCCGGAAGATCGACCCCTTCCAGGCACCTAACCGCAAGCCGGACGACTTGTCGCGGTTTATCTTGGCCCCTGTCACCTTCTCGTACCGATCAAGCGCCTTCTGTACCGCCTCAATGTCGCTGCGGGACGACACGAAAGCAGATACGTCATCGGCGTACGCGGAAACCCTGGCTCGAGACCCTCCAGGCACGGCAATTCCACGTAGGGCCGGACTGCCGGTCTCGTCCTTCAGCCGGCGAAGGAGAGGCTCCAACGCCAAAGCATAAAGGAGAGGCGACAGCGGACAACCCTGACGAACCGACCTAGACAGCACGAACGCGTCCGACAACCTTCCGTTCACCTGTACCACAGCACTGGGGGAGCGATACAGGAGGCTAATCCAGCGGCAGAAGTTGGCTTCGAATCCAGCGGCCTGCAGGACAGTAGCAAGGTAGCGATGGTCAACCCTATCAAATGCCTTGGACTGATCCAAATTGATCAGCGCGGCTTCTTCGTCGTCTTTTACACCCTCTATGATCGTGCGGATCAGATGCAGGTTGCTCTGAATTGTTCGGCCCCTCACAGAACAAGTCTGCTCAGGTCCCAACAGAGACTCGGCAACTGACTGCAAACGCTCCTGCAGGATCTTGGCCATAATCTTTAACTCTGTGTTTAGCAGAGTTATGGGCCTGTAATCATCTAGGTTCCCCCACCACCTTTGCCCTTTTTCAACAGAGTGATCACGCCCCTGGTAATCCGATTGGGGATGGACCCCGACCGAAACCAGTTGTTGAACACTGCTGTCAAAATCGGAACAAAGATGTGCGACAGCCTCAAGTACAATTCATAGGGCAAACCATCCAGACCGGGCGACTTGCCTCTGCCGACCTTCTTCAAAACCACGTAGACTTCGCCCTCCGTAATCTCTCCCTCGCAGCTAGCCGCTTCAGTCGGCGAAAGCCGAGGAAAGTCAGCCAAATAGCTGCGAAACTCCTCCTCACGGAGACCAGGCTCCTTGGTAAACCGGTTCCCGAAATGGCGCCGAAACGCCTCGCACATGTCGTCAGTGGCCCGAAGAGTGTGCCCCTCCGGGGATTTGACTTCACGAATGAAACGATCGCCACCTCGACGGACCTCTTCCCTGCGCAGATCTGCGCCCAAGTTCACAGCTTCGGAAGACATCTTACTTAGCTTATGTCTAATTACCTGGCCCATGTACCGCTCGCTATTCAAACGATCCAGGGCCGCCCTAGCTAAGGCTATCTCTAGGGGATCCCCCCCAGCCACCGCCCGGGTGTAACTAGCTTTAAGTGTCTTCACCTTTTCAGCTCTATCTAGAGCGAGCCGTTTGCTGAAATCAGTGGTGAAAGACCTAATCCTAGACTTAAGGCGTTCCCCCACCACTTATTCCCGATAACCGCCCCCACTAATTCCCGCTGCACTAATCTAGTTAGCTGCTCCCGGAAGTCCTGCCTGTCCAGTAAAGACAGATTGAACTTCCAGTAGCCAGCCATTCTAGGCCTATGATCTAACGCTACACGGGCACAAACGAGTTTGTGGTCCGTGTAGCCTACCCAGTGGAACGTAGGGCAATCTAACAGATCTATGTCGGCTCTTCTCACTAACATTCTGTCAAGGTAGCTAACCACCTTTCAGAAGGCCAACTAAGAGCCCACGTCCACATGTTCCCCCGGGATGATCGACCCGGTATCTATCGACGAGACCATAATCGTCGATCAGATCAACCAGGCTACGATCGTCCCTTCTCCCACTAGCACCCCCGCCCCCTGTCTAAGTCGGGGTCCAGAATGGCATTCCAGTCCCCCATTAAAACTAGGCGCGTTGAATCAACCAGGAACGGCCCCAACCGCCGAAAAAACGAGACCCGCTCCTCCTGGTCATTGGGCGCATAAACCGCAACGACTCGGAACGAACCACTTTTCACGGCAATATCGGCCACGATCAACCGGCCCTCGGCATCGGTATGCACAAGGTCCACCTTCGCATCAAGAGTCCGTCTGACTAGCAAAGAAACTCCTCTGGCAAACCGGTCCCCATATGCTGAATAGACAACAAAATCATCCTCCAGCACACACGCATCGGCACTGCAAACAAAGTGGGTCTCTTCGATCGCGGCGACATCCACATCCAGGGACAGAAGGTCCCGGAGCAGGCGGGCAGCCTTACCCCGATCCCTTAAGCCCCTCACATTCAGAGTCGCTAACTTGGTTTCCATTTTTTAAGCCTGCAAAAAAAAAAAGAGAAGAATAAGCGCAAAAACCTATTCACATACGGGGCGGAAATCTGAGGGTGAAAGGACCCCGACGGATTGTCCCAGGCTCCCTGTGCCCACCTCCGTCGTCATCCGACCATCCAGGACAATCCCGCCAACGTCCATAGGGTAAGTTAATTTAACAGCCCTATATAGGGAGGGATGGAGCAATACTGGGGACCCTCCCTGAGCAAAAATGCCTTTTTTTTTTGAGGTCTTCATTGTTCTCTTCTGCTACCCGTAGTTCCGGGTATGCCTCCTGAGCCTCATAGATATGGCTCCAAACTTTTAAGCATGCCCCAGTGTCTCTTATAACCGTAATGACCCCCGGGGCTTTGGGGAAGTTTCTAGGATCTTCAATTGACTTTCCGTCAACTTCTTCCATCTTCAATAATTGCCCTAACAGGGCTTTTTTTTGTTTTGAGAGGCCTTTCTTGGTCTCCTCTCTGTCCACCTTACAAATGTCGTCAGGCCCTGGAAAAATTTTTTTTTTTTTTTTTTCTTCTCCCTAGCCCGATGTGGAGGGGAGGAGGTGGAGGGGTGGGGAGGAAGTGGCTGGCGAACTTATTGGGGTAATGGGGGAGAGGAGATTTTCAAACGGGGGGGGGGAAGAAGGGAACGCTCCAAACTTTGGGGAGCTTGAATGCCTTGTTGGCGAAGCCAGGGAAGGAGCGCCGCCTGGTTCTGTCCATGTCTTCTTCGCTCCGCCCTGCTTCGGTCCGACTGTTCTGGTTCTGTCTCTTCCGGATCCTCCTCCCTGCTCCTCTTCAGAGACGTCGCTCTCGGCGGAGGCATCTTGTCAACCTCCATTGCTGTCTTTTCCTCCACCCGCTTCTGTTTTTGTTGTTGTTGTTGTTGTTTCTTCTGCTGCCCCTGTTCTGGTTTCTTCTGCTGCTTTTGCTGCTGCTTTTGTCTGCTGGGGTTTCTCAACAGGTAGTTGTTGCTCTTGCTGCTGCTGGGACTTCTCTTTTGGTTTCTGCTGGGGTTTGGGTTGATCTCTCTGCTTCTCCGAGTTTTGAAGAAGCTGCTTTTGCCCCCTTTTTTGACCTCCGTCCAGGCATCCGGGCCAACTTTCTCCTTTGTTGGAGCCACCTCTGTCGCTGTTGTTGCTGCTACTGCTGGCGCATCTTTTGTTTTTGGTTGGGCCTTTTTCCCAGGGCACTCCTTCGCCATGTGCCCGACTGCACCACATGCCCAACAACACGGCCTCCGCCCTTCCACCACCACCAGCATCTTCTTCTGACGGCACGTCAGGACGTTGGGCACGTCCGGAAATTGTCCTTATCCAGGACTACTTGGAGCACCATATCTCCGGTGGCTATCCCTGACTTGCTTCTAACCGAGTTCACCTCCTCTACCTGGCCGAATTTTGCAAAGAACGCCCCCATCCTATCCAGGGAAATGTCGGCCGGAACACCATGGACCGTGTGATTTTTTTTCGCGTTCCCATATATTCCGTTTGCAGCCGTAAGTTGGCTGTGGATAGAATGGTTCCAGCCAGCTTTTTGCCTCCTGCTCTGAGCCCAGTAAAATGTCCCACATGGCATTGCTCCTGCGGGCCAGCATTTTGGGGAAAATCTTTAGCGTCTTTAACGCCTCTTCCACGTTTTCTCTGCTGACTCCAATCAACTTATGCGTCTTGACATCTGTTGTCAGCAGAGAAATCACTTTAACTTTGATAGCGTCGAAAACCTCCGGGATAGTTTTAAAATCATTACCATCCAAAAATTGTTCGTATTTGGTTCTCTGCTGTTCATAAAATGCAGAGTCTTTCTTCTTTGGTCCACTTTCGGACCAGGCCTTCGTTTTTTACTGGTGACAATTTTTTTCGATTTGCACCGGCGGTGACTCCGTCGACATGTTTATGTTTGTGTCGTCGGCCATTTTGGCCGCGACTAAACGAACTGTATTTTCTTTTCTCTTTTTTTTTTTTTTTTTTTTTTTTTTTTCAAAAGTCATAAAAAAAAAAAAAAGGCAGTACAAAACCAAGGATAATCAAAAAAAATGCAAACAAAAAAGAAAACAAAAAAAAAACAAAAAAAATAAACCAAAAAATACAACCAAAATAATACAAACAAAACGGTGGGGAGGGAAAAATACACGAAAGAAATCAAAATAAAAAAAAAAAAAAAATTAAAGAAAAGGAAACAAACTCAAAAAAAATCAGTCAAAAACTAAAGAATCAAAAGGTTTTTAGCAAAATAAATGAAACACTTATCCGTTCTTCCAAACAATTCTCAAACGCTTGTCGAAAAAAAAAAAAGCCAATATATATATACCTATATATATATATATAACTAGGATATTTATTTGTAAAATATACAAATTGTGGCACAAGGCCGAAGGGGGGGGGGGTAGAGGCTGGTCTTCACTAACTATCTTATACCTAGCTAATCTGATTCACGACCCATTCATACGTTACAATTAACCCATTCACCACAAGAACTTGTCCATCACCACTCAATCCTTCATGCACCATAATACCAGATTCTCACAAGGGGACCTACCAAAACGCGCCCCAAACCATAAAAATTTGATGATGAAAAAATTCTATACATAAAAATCTAATAATGATACAATGCAAGGGAGGAGATGAACCCGAAAATAACTAAAATAAACACAAAATACAAAATAAACATAACGTATGTTAGTAGGGACCGTCCAACCCTCAAAACAGAGAGGCCGCTGTATTCTGCCCAGAGGACAAAATCAAGAAGCACTCTCGCTAAGGGAGTGGGAAAAAGGATAAAATATTATGCGGGAATGGGTAAAATAAAACTGACCCAATCAAGATAAAAAGGGACCAAAACAAACTGGGGAGGTTGGGAATCTCGACTTGGACCATAACCAAAGAGCAGCCGGGATACAGGCCAGGAACGACACTTACTCACATTAACTAGGTACACTGAAGCTTGTCTAACCTAACCAAGGGAGGGTTCCGCAGGAAGCCACCCCGATGTGCTATAGGTTGACTTAAAAAAAAAGAAAATCAAGGCTAGCCCCGGTCACACGAACCAGGCTTGCTACTTTTACCCACCTTTCGCTGAAGACTGTCGAATGCAACCGTTTTCTATCAGATCTAATCTTCATCTTGAGCTGATGCTCAAAGAATTGGATTAGATGCTGATAAGAAAGACGGTTGCCCCGCAAGACTTCCTCCATTCGCGTCGTCCAAATCACCATTCGAGCCGTGGCCATCAGCATCAGAAACACCATTCGTTTCTCCCCGGAATACGGGGGGCGACACATTGTCACACGCGTATGCGCGATCCATGGACACTAGCTGTTCGGGAGCGAGACGAGCCGTCAGCTCGCCGACATGGTCCCATAAGGGGCGGACCCGGGGGCAATGGTAGAAGGCGTGCGCAGCCGTTTCTTCTAAACCAAGACCACACCGTTCACAGTCTGGCAAATCCGCCAAACCCCATATGAAAGCCTTGTCATTGAGAGGCAGCCGATTCCGAGCCAATCGCCAGGTAAGCGAAAACTCAGGGTTACTGAGGTAATCCGCCGCTGGCGCCCAAGACCAATAGGAGCGATACTCCTCCTCCGACAAGCCGAGCGTATCACGTAGTTTATCCTTCGCGCGACCCTCCACTAAACCACGATAGAAGACCTCCCTAGGCCGTGAAAGGTCACTGGACCGGGGAATGGCCCTCAAGGCCAACCGACACTCGTGGATGAAATCCGACTCTTCCCGGAGCCTACAACGGCGCTCGGCCCTCGAGATGGGGGACTGATAGTAAGGCTAGGGAAGGCGTCCCTAACAATCCCCTCCAGAATCGGATCTCCCCTAGTCAATGCGCGGCGTAGGAAAGCCAACCTAGAGGCACGGATGTGACTCATAAGGTGCGGCATTCCCAGCCCCCCCATGACACGGACGTTTGGTGCAGACTCGTCTGTCGACCCTGTTCACGCGTCCCCTCCATAAAATGGAGGATAGCGATCGCTCGAGCACCTTCCTGCGGTCTTTACAGAGAGGAAGTACGGACAACCGATAAAGAATCAGGGGGAAAATGTATGTAACACACACCTCCGCCCTGCCCTTCACGGACAACCGCCGTCGATTCCAAGTCTGACCGGCATAATCGACCTTTGCACGTACTTCAGACCAATTCTTCTCCAGCTGGAGGTCGGGCCCAAACCACACTCCAAGAATGCGGACAGGACCGTCCGTCCAACCGAAGCGGCCCGGAAGATCGACCCCCTTCCAGGCACCTAACCGCAAGCCGGACGACTTGTCGCGGTTTATCTTGGCCCCTGTCACCTTCTCGTACCGATCAAGCGCCTTCTGTACCGCCTCAATGTCGCTGCGGGACGACACGAAAGCAGATACGTCATCGGCGTACGCGGAAACCCTGGCTCGAGACCCTCCAGGCACGGCAATTCCACGTAGGGCCGGACTGCCGGTCTCGTCCTTCAGCCGGCGAAGGAGAGGCTCCAACGCCAAAGCATAAAGGAGAGGCGACAGCGGACAACCCTGACGAACCGACCTAGACAGCACGAACGCGTCCGACAACCTTCCGTTCACCTGTACCACAGCACTGGGGGAGCGATACAGGAGGCTAATCCAGCGGCAGAAGTTGGCTTCGAATCCAGCGGCCTGCAGGACAGTAGCAAGGTAGCGATGGTCAACCCTATCAAATGCCTTGGACTGATCCAAATTGATCAGCGCGGCTTCTTCGTCGTCTTTTACACCCTCTATGATCGTGCGGATCAGATGCAGGTTGCTCTGAATTGTTCGGCCCCTCACAGAACAAGTCTGCTCAGGTCCCAACAGAGACTCGGCAACTGACTGCAAACGCTCCTGCAGGATCTTGGCCATAATCTTTAACTCTGTGTTTAGCAGAGTTATGGGCCTGTAATCATCTAGGTTCCCCCACCACCTTTGCCCTTTTTCAACAGAGTGATCACGCCCCTGGTAATCCGATTGGGGATGGACCCCGACCGAAACCAGTTGTTGAACACTGCTGTCAAAATCGGAACAAAGATGTGCGACAGCCTCAAGTACAATTCATAGGGCAAACCATCCAGACCGGGCGACTTGCCTCTGCCGACCTTCTTCAAAACCACGTAGACTTCGCCCTCCGTAATCTCTCCCTCGCAGCTAGCCGCTTCAGTCGGCGAAAGCCGAGGAAAGTCAGCCAAATAGCTGCGAAACTCCTCCTCACGGAGACCAGGCTCCTTGGTAAACCGGTTCCCGAAATGGCGCCGAAACGCCTCGCACATGTCGTCAGTGGCCCGAAGAGTGTGCCCCTCCGGGGATTTGACTTCACGAATGAAACGATCGCCACCTCGACGGACCTCTTCCCTGCGCAGATCTGCGCCCAAGTTCACAGCTTCGGAAGACATCTTACTTAGCTTATGTCTAATTACCTGGCCCATGTACCGCTCGCTATTCAAACGATCCAGGGCCGCCCTAGCTAAGGCTATCTCTAGGGGATCCCCCCAGCCACCGCCCGGGTGTAACTAGCTTTAAGTGTCTTCACCTTTTCAGCTCTATCTAGAGCGAGCCGTTTGCTGAAATCAGTGGTGAAAGACCTAATCCTAGACTTAAGGCGTTCCCACCACTTATTCCCGATAACCGCCCCCACTAATTCCCGCTGCACTAATCTAGTTAGCTGCTCCCGGAAGTCCTGCCTGTCCAGTAAAGACAGATTGAACTTCCAGTAGCCAGCCATTCTAGGCCTATGATCTAACGCTACACGGGCACAAACGAGTTTGTGGTCCGTGTAGCCTACCCAGTGGAACGTAGGGCAATCTAACAGATCTATGTCGGCTCTTCTCACTAACATTCTGTCAAGGTAGCTAACCACCTTTTCAGAAGGCCAACTAAGAGCCCACGTCCACATGTTCCCCGGGATGATCGACCCGGTATCTATCGACGAGACCATAATCGTCGATCAGATCAACCAGGCTACGATCGTCCCTTCTCCCACTAGCACCCCCCCCCCCTGTCTAAGTCGGGGTCCAGAATGGCATTCCAGTCCCCCATTAAAACTAGGCGCGTTGAATCAACCAGGAACGGCCCCAACCGCCGAAAAAACGAGACCCGCTCCTCCTGGTCATTGGGCGCATAAACCGCAACGACTCGGAACGAACCACTTTTCACGGCAATATCGGCCACGATCAACCGGCCCTCGGCATCGGTATGCACAAGGTCCACCTTCGCATCAAGAGTCCGTCTGACAAGCAAAGAAACTCCTCTGGCAAACCGGTCCCCATATGCTGAATAGACAACAAAGTCATCCTCCAGCACACACGCATCGGCACTGCAAACAAAGTGGGTCTCTTCGATCGCGGCGACATCCACATCCAGGGACAGAAGGTCCCGGAGCAGGCGGGCAGCCTTACCCCGATCCCTTAAGCCCCTCACATTCAGAGTCGCTAACTTGGTTTCCATTTTTTAAGCCTGCAAAAAAAAGAGAAGAATAAGCGCAAAAAACCTATTCACATACAGGACGGAAATCTGAGGGTGAAAGGACCCCGACGGATTGTCCCAGGCTCCCTGTGCCCACCTCCGTCGTCATCCGACCATCCAGGACAATCCCGCCAACGTCCATAGGGTAAGTTAATTTAACAGCCCTATATAGGGAGGGATGGAGCAATACCGGGACCCTCCCTGAGCAAAAATGCCTCATTTTTTTGAGGTCTTCACTGTTCTCTTCTGCTACCCTTAGTTCCGGGTATGCCTCCTGAGCCTCATAGATATGGCTCCAAACTTTTAAGCATGCCCCAGTGTCTCTTATAACCGTAATGACCCCCGGGGCTTTGGGGAAGTTTCTAGGATCTTCAATTGACTTTCCGTCAACTTCTTCCATCTTCAATAATTGCCCTAACAGGGCTTTTTTTTTTTTGTTTTGAGAGGCCTTTCTTGGTCTCCTCTCTGTCCACTTTACAAATGTCGTCAGGCCCTGGAAAATATTTTTTTTTTTTTTCTTTTTCTTCTCCCTAGCCCGATGTGGGGGGAGGAGGTGGAGGAGGTGGGGGAGGAAGTGGCTGGCGAACTTATTGGGGTAATGGGGGGGGAGGAGATTTTCAAACGGGAGGGGGAAAGAGGGACGCTCCAAACTTTGGGGGAGCTTGAATGCCTTGTTGGCGAAGGGGGGGCAGGAGCGCCGCCTGGTTCTGTCCATGCTTCGCTCCGCCCTGCTTCGGTCCGACTGTTCTGGTTCTGTCTCTTCCGGATCCTCCTCCCTGCTCCTCTTCAGAGACGTCGCTCTCGGCGGAGGCATCTTGTCAACCTCCATTGCTGTTTTTTTCCTCCACCTTTTTGTTTCTTTTTTGTTGTTGTTGTTGCTTCTGCTGCCCCTGTTCTGGTTTCTTCTGCTGCTCCTGCTGCTGGTTTGTCTGCTGGGTTTTCTCAACAGGTAGTTGTTGCTCTTGCTGCTGCTGGGACTTCTCTTTTGGTTTCTGCTGGGGTTTGGGTTGATCTCTCTGCTTCTCCGAGGTTGAAGAAGCTATTTTTCCCCCCTTTCTTGACCTCCGTCCAGGCATCCGGGCCAACTTTCTCCTTTGTTGGAGCCACCTCTGTCGCTGTTACTGCTGCTACTGCTGGCGCATCTTTTTGTTTTTGGTTGGGGCCTTTTTCCCAGGGGGCACTCCTTCGCCATGTGCCCGACTGCACCACATGCCCAACAACACGGCCTCCGCCCTTCCACCACCACCAGCATCTTCTTCTGACGGCACGTCAGGACGTTGGGCACGTCCCGGAAATTGTCCTTATCCAGGACTACTTGGAGCACCATATCTCCGGTGGCTATCCCTGACTTGCTTCTAACCGAGTTCACCTCCTCTACCTGGCCGAATTTTGAAAAAGAACGCCCCCATCCTATCCAGGGAAATGTCGGCCGGAACACCATGGACCGTGATGTTTTTTTTCGCGTTCCCATATATTCCGTTTGCAGCCGTAAGTTGGCTGTGGATAGAATGGTTCCAGCCAGCTGCTTTTTGCCTCCTGCTCTGAGCCCAGTAAAATGTCCCACATGGCATTGCTCCTGCGGGCTAGCATTTTGGGGAAAATCTTTAGCGTCTTTAACGCCTCTTCCACGTTTTCTCTGCTGACTCCAATCAACTTATGCGTCTTGACATCTGTTGTCAGCAGAGAAATCACTTTAACTTTGATAGCGTCGAAAACCTCCGGGATAGTTTTAAAATCATTACCATTAAAAAATTGTTCGTATTTGGTTCTCTGCTGTTCATAAAATGCAGAGTCTTTCTTCTTTGGTCCACTTTCGGACCAGGCCTTTTTTTTACTGGTGACAAATTTTCGATTTGCACCGGCGGTGACTCCGTCGACATGTTTATGTTTGTGTCGTCGGCCATTTTGGCCGCGACTAAACGAACTGTATTTTTTTTTTTTTTTTTTTTTTTTTTTTTTTTTTTCAAAAGTCATAAACAAAAAAAAAAAGGCAGTACAAAACCAAGGATAACCAAAGAAAAAATGCAAAAAAAAAAAAAAAAAAAAAAAATAAACCAAAAAAAAATAAACAAACAAAATAATACAAAAAAAAACGAAAAAAAAAAAAAAAAAAAACAGGAAAGAAAAAAAAAAAAAAAATTAAAAAAAAGGAAACAAACTCCAAAAATCAGTCAAAAACTAAAAAAAGAATCAAAAGGTTTTTAGCAAAATAAATGAAACACTTATCCGTTCTTCCAAACAATTCTCAAACGCTTGTCGAAAAAAAGCAATAAGCCACCATATATATATATATATATATATAACTAGGATTATTTATTTGTAAATATTACAAATTGTGGCACAAGGCCGAAAGGGGGGGGGGTAGAGGCTGGTCTTCACTAACTATCTTATACCTAGCTAATCTGATTCACGACCCATTCATACGTTACAATTAACCCATTCACCACAAGAACTTGTCCATCACCACTCAATCCTTCATGCACCATAATACCAGATTCTCACCAAGGGGGACCTACCAAAACGCGCCCCAAACCATAAAAATTTGATGATAAAAAATTCTATACATAAAAATCTAATAATGATAGGATGAGAGGGAGGAGATGACCCCCAAAAATACTAAAAAAATAAACACAAAATACAAAATAAACATAACGTATGTTAGTAGGGACCGTCCAACCCTCAAAACAGAGAGGCCGCTGTATTCTGCCCAGAGGACAAAATCAAGAAGCACTCTCGCTAAGGGGGAGGGAAAAAGGATAAAATATTATGCCGGAATGGGAAAATATAAAACTGACCCAGTCAAGATAAAAAGAGGACCAAAACAAACTGGGGAGGTTGGGAATCTCGACTTGGACCATAACCAAAGAGCAGCCGGGATACAGGCCAGGAACGACACTTACTCACATTAACTAGGTACACTGAAGCTTGTCTAACCTAACCAAGGGGAGGGTTCCGCAGGAAGCCACCCCGATGTGCTATAGGTTGACTTAAAAAAGAAAATCAAGGCTAGCCCCGGTCACACGAACCAGGCTTGCTACTTTTACCCACCTTTCGCTGAAGACTGTCGAATGCAACCGTTTTCTATCAGATCTAATCTTCATCTTGAGCTGATGCTCAAAGAATTGGATTAGATGCTGATAAGAAAGACGGTTGCCCCGCAAGACTTCCTCCATTCGCGTCGTCCAAATCACCATTCGAGCCGTGGCCATCAGCATCAGAAACACCATTCGTTTCTCCCCGGAATACGGGGGCGACACATTGTCACACGCGTATGCGCGATCCATGGACACTAGCTGTTCGGGAGCGAGACGAGCCGTCAGCTCGCCGACATGGTCCCATAAGGGGCGGACCGGGGGCAATGGTAGAAGGCGTGCGCAGCCGTTTCTTCTAAACCAAGACCACACCGTTCACAGTCTGGCAAATCCGCCAAACCCCATATGAAAGCCTTGTCATTGAGAGGCAGCCGATTCCGAGCCAATCGCCAGGTAAGCGAAAACTCAGGGTTACTGAGGTAATCCGCCGCTGGCGCCCAAGACCAATAGGAGCGATACTCCTCCTCCGACAAGCCGAGCGTATCACGTAGTTTATCCTTCGCGCGACCCTCCACTAAACCACGATAGAAGACCTTCCTAGGCCGTGAAAGGTCACTGGACCGGGGAATGGCCCTCAAGGCCAACCGACACTCGTGGATGAAATCCGACTCTTCCCGGAGCCTACAACGGCGCTCGGCCCTCGAGATGGGGGGGACTGATAGTAAGGCTAGGGAAGGCGTCCCTAACAATCCCCTCCAGAATCGGATCTCCCCTAGTCAATGCGCGGCGTAGGAAAGCCAACCTAGAGGCACGGATGTGACTCATAAGGTGCGGCATTCCCAGCCCCCCCGCATGACACGGACGTTTGGTGCAGACTCGTCTGTCGACCCTGTTCACGCGTCCCCTCCATAAAATGGAGGATAGCGATCGCTCGAGCACCTTCCTGCGGTCTTTACAGAGAGGAAGTACGGACAACCGATAAAGAATCAGGGGAAAATGTATGTAACACACACCTCCGCCCTGCCCTTCACGGACAACCGCCGTCGATTCCAAGTCTGACCGGCATAATCGACCTTTGCACGTACTTCAGACCAATTCTTCTCCAGCTGGAGGTCGGGCCCAAACCACACTCCAAGAATGCGGACAGGACCGTCCGTCCAACCGAAGCGGCCCGGAAGATCGACCCCTTCCAGGCACCTAACCGCAAGCCGGACGACTTGTCGCGGTTTATCTTGGCCCCTGTCACCTTCTCGTACCGATCAAGCGCCTTCTGTACCGCCTCAATGTCGCTGCGGGACGACACGAAAGCAGATACGTCATCGGCGTACGCGGAAACCCTGGCTCGAGACCCTCCAGGCACGGCAATTCCACGTAGGGCCGGACTGCCGGTCTCGTCCTTCAGCCGGCGAAGGAGAGGCTCCAACGCCAAAGCATAAAGGAGAGGCGACAGCGGACAACCCTGACGAACCGACCTAGACAGCACGAACGCGTCCGACAACCTTCCGTTCACCTGTACCACAGCACTGGGGGAGCGATACAGGAGGCTAATCCAGCGGCAGAAGTTGGCTTCGAATCCAGCGGCCTGCAGGACAGTAGCAAGGTAGCGATGGTCAACCCTATCAAATGCCTTGGACTGATCCAAATTGATCAGCGCGCGCGCGGCTTCTTCGTCGTCTTTTACACCCTCTATGATCGTGCGGATCAGATGCAGGTTGCTCTGAATTGTTCGGCCCCTCACAGAACAAGTCTGCTCAGGTCCCAACAGAGACTCGGCAACTGACTGCAAACGCTCCTGCAGGATCTTGGCCATAATCTTTAACTCTGTGTTTAGCAGAGTTATGGGCCTGTAATCATCTAGGTTCCCCCACCACCTTTGCCCTTTTTCAACAGAGTGATCACGCCCCTGGTAATCCGATTGGGGATGGACCCCGACCGAAACCAGTTGTTGAACACTGCTGTCAAAATCGGAACAAAGATGTGCGACAGCCTCAAGTACAATTCATAGGGCAAACCATCCAGACCGGGCGACTTGCCTCTGCCGACCTTCTTCAAAACCACGTAGACTTCGCCCTCCGTAATCTCTCCCTCGCAGCTAGCCGCTTCAGTCGGCGAAAGCCGAGGAAAGTCAGCCAAATAGCTGCGAAACTCCTCCTCCACGGAGACCAGGCTCCTTGGTAAACCGGTTCCCGAAATGGCGCCGAAACGCCTCGCACATGTCGTCAGTGGCCCGAAGAGTGTGCCCCTCCGGGGATTTGACTTCACGAATGAAACGATCGCCACCTCGACGGACCTCTTCCCTGCGCAGATCTGCGCCCAAGTTCACAGCTTCGGAAGACATCTTACTTAGCTTATGTCTAATTACCTGGCCCATGTACCGCTCGCTATTCAAACGATCCAGGGCCGCCCTAGCTAAGGCTATCTCTAGGGGATCCCCCCAGCCACCGCCCGGGTGTAACTAGCTTTAAGTGTCTTCACCTTTTCAGCTCTATCTAGAGCGAGCCGTTTGCTGAAATCAGTGGTGAAAGACCTAATCCTAGACTTAAGGCGTTCCCACCACTTATTCCCGATAACCGCCCCCACTAATTCCCGCTGCACTAATCTAGTTAGCTGCTCCCGGAAGTCCTGCCTGTCCAGTAAAGACAGATTGAACTTCCAGTAGCCAGCCATTCTAGGCCTATGATCTAACGCTACACGGGCACAAACGAGTTTGTGGTCCGTGTAGCCTACCCAGTGGAACGTAGGGCAATCTAACAGATCTATGTCGGCTCTTCTCACTAACATTCTGTCAAGGTAGCTAACCACCTTTTCAGAAGGCCAACTAAGAGCCCACGTCCACATTTCCCCGGGATGATCGACCCGGTATCTATCGACGAGACCATAATCGTCGATCAGATCAACCAGGCTACGATCGTCCCTTCTCCCACTAGCACCCCCCCCCCCTGTCTAAGTCGGGGTCCAGAATGGCATTCCAGTCCCCCATTAAAACTAGGCGCGTTGAATCAACCAGGAACGGCCCCAACCGCCGAAAAAACGAGACCCGCTCCTCCTGGTCATTGGGCGCATAAACCGCAACGACTCGGAACGAACCACTTTTCACGGCAATATCGGCCACGATCAACCGGCCCTCGGCATCGGTATGCACAAGGTCCACCTTCGCATCAAGAGTCCGTCTGACAAGCAAAGAAACTCCTCTGGCAAACCGGTCCCCATATGCTGAATAGACAACAAAGTCATCCTCCAGCACACACGCATCGGCACTGCAAACAAAGTGGGTCTCTTCGATCGCGGCGACATCCACATCCAGGGACAGAAGGTCCCGGAGCAGGCGGGCAGCCTTACCCCGATCCCTTAAGCCCCTCACATTCAGAGTCGCTAACTTGGTTTCCATTTTTTAAGCCTGCAAAAAGAAAAGAAGAATAAGCGCAAAAAACCTATTCACATACAGGACGGAAATCTGAGGGTGAAAGGACCCCGACGGATTGTCCCAGGCTCCCTGTGCCCACCTCCGTCGTCATCCGACCATCCAGGACAATCCCGCCAACGTCCATAGGGTAAGTTAATTTAACAGCCCTATATAGGGAGGGATGGAGCAATACCGGGACCCTCCCTGAGCAAAAATGCCTCATTTTTTTGAGGTCTTCATTGTTCTCTTCTGCTACCCTTAGTTCCGGGTATGCCTCCTGAGCCTCATAGATATGGCTCCAAACTTTTAAGCATGCCCCAGTGTCTCTTATAACCGTAATGACCCCCGGGGCTTTGGGGAAGTTTCTAGGATCTTCAATTGACTTTCCGTCAGCTTCTTCCATCTTCAATAATTGCCCTAACAGGGCTTTTTTTTTTTTTGTTTTGAGAGGCCTTTCTTGGTCTCCTCTCTGTCCACCTTTACAAATGTCGTCAGGCCCTGGAAAAATTTTTTTTTTTTTTTCTCCCTAGCCCTGGGGATGTGGGGGGGGGGAGGTGGAGGAGTGGGAGGAAGTGGCTGGGAACTTAGGGGGGGTAATGGGGAGAGGAGATTTTCAAACGGGAGGGGGAAGAAGGGACGCTCCAAACAGGGGGGGAGCTTGAATGCGGGTTTGTTGGCGAAGCCGGGAGGAGGAGCGCCGCCTGGTTCTGTCCATGCTTCGCTCCGCCCTGCTTCGGTCCGACTGTTCTGGTTCTGTCTCTTCCGGATCCTCCTCCCCTGCTCCTCTTCAGAGACGTCGCTCTCGGCGGAGGCATCTTGTCAACCTCCATTGCTGTTTTTTCCTCCACCTGCTTCTGTTTGATTTGTTGTTGTTGTTGTTGCTTCTGCTGCCCCTGTTCTGGTTTCTTCTGCTGCTCCTGCTGCTGTTTTTTGTCTGCTGGGGTTTCTCAACAGGTAGTTGTTGCTCTTGCTGCTGCTGGGACTTCTCTTTTGGTTTCTGCTGGGGTTTGGGTTGATCTCTCTGCTTCTCCGAGGTTGAAGAAGCTGCTTTGTATTTTTCTTGACCTCCGTCCAGGCATCCGGGCCAACTTTCTCCTTTGTTGGAGCCACCTCTGTCGCTGTTACTGCTGCTACTGCTGGCGCATCTTTTGTTTTTTTTTGGTTGGGCCTTTTTCCCAGGGCACTCCTTCGCCATGTGCCCGACTGCACCACATGCCCAACAACACGGCCTCCGCCCTTCCACCACCACCAGCATCTTCTTCTTCTGACGGCACGTCAGGACGTTGGGCACGTCCCGGAAATTGTCCTTATCCAGGACTACTTGGAGCACCATATCTCCGGTGGCTATCCCTGACTTGCTTCTAACCGAGTTCACCTCCTCTACCTGGCCGAATTTTGCAAAGAACGCCCCCATCCTATCCAGGGAAATGTCGGCCGGAACACCATGGACCGTGATACGCGTTTTTCGCGTTCCCATATATTCCGTTTGCAGCCGTAAGTTGGCTGTGGATAGAATGGTTCCAGCCAGCTGCTTTGCCTCCTGCTCTGAGCCCAGTAAAATGTCCCACATGGCATTGCTCCTGCGGGCTAGCATTTTGGGAAAAAAATTTTAGCGTCTTTAACGCCTCTTCCACGTTTTCTCTGCTGACTCCAATCAACTTATGCGTCTTGACATCTGTTGTCAGCAGAGAAATTGTTTTTAACTTTGATAGCGTCGAAAACCCTCGGGATAGTTTTAAAATCATTACCATCCAAAAAAATTGTCGTTATTTATTTGGTTCTCTGCTGTTCATAAAATGCAGAGTCTTTTTCTTTGGTCCACTTTTTCGGACCGTTTTTTCGTTTTTTTACTGGTGACAAATTTTCGATTTGCACCGGCGGTGACTCCGTCGACGACATATGTTTATGTTTGTGTCGTCGGCCATTTTGGCCGCGACTTTTAAAACTTATTTTTTTTTTTTTTTTTTTTTTTTTTTTTTTTTTTTTTTCAAAAGTCATAAACAAAAAAAAAAAAATAAAAGGCAGTACAAAACCAAGGAGAAACCAAAAAAAATGCAAACAAAAAAGAAAAAAAAAAAAAAAAAAAAAAAAAAAAAAAAAACAACCAAAATAATACAAACAAAACGGTGGGGAAAAAAAAAACAAAAAAGAAAAAAAAAAAAAAAAAAAAAAGAAAAGGAAACAAACTCCAAAAATCAGTCAAAAAAAAAAAGAATCAAAAGGTTTTTAGCAAAATAAATGAAACACTTATCCGTTCTTCCAAACAATTCTCAAACGCTTGAAAAAAAAAAAAAAGCAATATATACCTATATATATATATAACTAGGATATTTATTTGTAAAAATATACAAATTGTGGCACAAGGCCGAAAGGGGAGGGGGTAGAGGCTGGTCTTCACTAACTATCTTATACCTAGCTAATCTGATTCACGACCCATTCATACGTTACAATTAACCCATTCACCACAAGAACTTGTCCATCACCACTCAATCCTTCATGCACCATAATACCAGATTCTCACAAGGGGACCTACCAAAACGCGCCCCAAACCATAAAAATTTGATGATGAAAAAATTCTATACATAAAAATCTAATAATGATACAATGAGAGGGGAGGAGATGAACCCAAAAATAACTAAAAAAATATACACAAAATACAAAATAAACATAACGTATGTTAGTAGGGACCGTCCAACCCTCAAAACAGAGAGGCCGCTGTATTCTGCCCAGAGGACAAAATCAAGAAGCTCTCGCTAAGGGAGTGAAAAAGGATAAAATATTATGCCGGAATGGGAAAATATAAAACTGACCCAGTCAAGATAAAAAAAGGGGACCAAAACAAACTGGGGAGGTTGGGAATCTCGACTTGGACCATAACCAAAGAGCAGCCGGGATACAGGCCAGGAACGACACTTACTCACATTAACTAGGTACACTGAAGCTTGTCTAACCTAACCAAGGGAGGGTTCCGCAGGAAGCCACCCCGATGTGCTATAGGTTGACTTAAAAAAGAAAATCAAGGCTAGCCCCGGTCACACGAACCAGGCTTGCTACTTTTACCCACCTTTCGCTGAAGACTGTCGAATGCAATCGTTTTCTATCAGATCTAATCTTCATCTTGAGCTGATGCTCAAAGAATTGGATTAGATGCTGATAAGAAAGACGGTTGCCCCGCAAGACTTCCTCCATTCGCGTCGTCCAAATCACCATTCGAGCCGTGGCCATCAGCATCAGAAACACCATTCGTTTCTCCCCGGAATACGGGGGCGACACATTGTCACACGCGTATGCGCGATCCATGGACACTAGCTGTTCGGGAGCGAGACGAGCCGTCAGCTCGCCGACATGGTCCCATAAGGGGCGGACCCGGGGGCAATGGTAGAAGGCGTGCGCAGCCGTTTCTTCTAAACCAAGACCACACCGTTCACAGTCTGGCAAATCCGCCAAACCCCATATGAAAGCCTTGTCATTGAGAGGCAGCCGATTCCGAGCCAATCGCCAGGTAAGCGAAAACTCAGGGTTACTGAGGTAATCCGCCGCTGGCGCCCAAGACCAATAGGAGCGATACTCCTCCTCCGACAAGCCGAGCGTATCACGTAGTTTATCCTTCGCGCGACCCTCCACTAAACCACGATAGAAGACCTTCCTAGGCCGTGAAAGGTCACTGGACCGGGGAATGGCCCTCAAGGCCAACCGACACTCGTGGATGAAATCCGACTCTTCCCGGAGCCTACAACGGCGCTCGGCCCTCGAGATGGGGGACTGATAGTAAGGCTAGGGAAGGCGTCCCTAACAATCCCCTCCAGAATCGGATCTCCCTAGTCAATGCGCGGCGTAGGAAAGCCAACCTAGAGGCACGGATGTGACTCATAAGGTGCGGCATTCCCAGCCCCCCCATGACACGGACGTTTGGTGCAGACTCGTCTGTCGACCCTGTTCACGCGTCCCCTCCATAAAATGGAGGATAGCGATCGCTCGAGCACCTTCCTGCGGTCTTTACAGAGAGGAAGTACGGACAACCGATAAAGAATCAGGGGAAAATGTATGTAACACACACCTCCGCCCTGCCCTTCACGGACAACCGCCGTCGATTCCAAGTCTGACCGGCATAATCGACCTTTGCACGTACTTCAGACCAATTCTTCTCCAGCTGGAGGTCGGGCCCAAACCACACTCCAAGAATGCGGACAGGACCGTCCGTCCAACCGAAGCGGCCCGGAAGATCGACCCCCCTTCCAGGCACCTAACCGCAAGCCGGACGACTTGTCGCGGTTTATCTTGGCCCCTGTCACCTTCTCGTACCGATCAAGCGCCTTCTGTACCGCCTCAATGTCGCTGCGGGACGACACGAAAGCAGATACGTCATCGGCGTACGCGGAAACCCTGGCTCGAGACCCTCCAGGCACGGCAATTCCACGTAGGGCCGGACTGCCGGTCTCGTCCTTCAGCCGGCGAAGGAGAGGCTCCAACGCCAAAGCATAAAGGAGAGGCGACAGCGGACAACCCTGACGAACCGACCTAGACAGCACGAACGCGTCCGACAACCTTCCGTTCACCTGTACCACAGCACTGGGGGAGCGATACAGGAGGCTAATCCAGCGGCAGAAGTTGGCTTCGAATCCAGCGGCCTGCAGGACAGTAGCAAGGTAGCGATGGTCAACCCTATCAAATGCCTTGGACTGATCCAAATTGATCAGCGCGGCTTCTTCGTCGTCTTTTACACCCTCTATGATCGTGCGGATCAGATGCAGGTTGCTCTGAATTGTTCGGCCCCTCACAGAACAAGTCTGCTCAGGTCCCAACAGAGACTCGGCAACTGACTGCAAACGCTCCTGCAGGATCTTGGCCATAATCTTTAACTCTGTGTTTAGCAGAGTTATGGGCCTGTAATCATCTAGGTTCCCCCACCACCTTTGCCCTTTTTCAACAGAGTGATCACGCCCCTGGTAATCCGATTGGGGATGGACCCCGACCGAAACCAGTTGTTGAACACTGCTGTCAAAATCGGAACAAAGATGTGCGACAGCCTCAAGTACAATTCATAGGGCAAACCATCCAGACCGGGCGACTTGCCTCTGCCGACCTTCTTCAAAACCACGTAGACTTCGCCCTCCGTAATCTCTCCCTCGCAGCTAGCCGCTTCAGTCGGCGAAAGCCGAGGAAAGTCAGCCAAATAGCTGCGAAACTCCTCCTCACGGAGACCAGGCTCCTTGGTAAACCGGTTCCCGAAATGGCGCCGAAACGCCTCGCACATGTCGTCAGTGGCCCGAAGAGTGTGCCCCTCCGGGGATTTGACTTCACGAATGAAACGATCGCCACCTCGACGGACCTCTTCCCTGCGCAGATCTGCGCCCAAGTTCACAGCTTCGGAAGACATCTTACTTAGCTTATGTCTAATTACCTGGCCCATGTACCGCTCGCTATTCAAACGATCCAGGGCCGCCCTAGCTAAGGCTATCTCTAGGGGATCCCCCAGCCACCGCCCGGGTGTAACTAGCTTTAAGTGTCTTCACCTTTTCAGCTCTATCTAGAGCGAGCCGTTTGCTGAAATCAGTGGTGAAAGACCTAATCCTAGACTTAAGGCGTTCCCACCACTTATTCCCGATAACCGCCCCCACTAATTCCCGCTGCACTAATCTAGTTAGCTGCTCCCGGAAGTCCTGCCTGTCCAGTAAAGACAGATTGAACTTCCAGTAGCCAGCCATTCTAGGCCTATGATCTAACGCTACACGGGCACAAACGAGTTTGTGGTCCGTGTAGCCTACCCAGTGGAACGTAGGGCAATCTAACAGATCTATGTCGGCTCTTCTTCTCACTAACATTCTGTCAAGGTAGCTAACCACCTTTCAGAAGGCCAACTAAGAGCCCACGTCCACATGTTCCCCCGGGATGATCGACCCGGTATCTATCGACGAGACCATAATCGTCGATCAGATCAACCAGGCTACGATCGTCCCTTCTCCCACTAGCACCCCGCCCCCTGTCTAAGTCGGGGTCCAGAATGGCATTCCAGTCCCCCATTAAAACTAGGCGCGTTGAATCAACCAGGAACGGCCCCAACCGCCGAAAAAACGAGACCCGCTCCTCCTGGTCATTGGGCGCATAAACCGCAACGACTCGGAACGAACCACTTTTCACGGCAATATCGGCCACGATCAACCGGCCCTCGGCATCGGTATGCACAAGGTCCACCTTCGCATCAAGAGTCCGTCTGACAAGCAAAGAAACTCCTCTGGCAAACCGGTCCCCATATGCTGAATAGACAACAAAGTCATCCTCCAGCACACACGCATCGGCACTGCAAACAAAGTGGGTCTCTTCGATCGCGGCGACATCCACATCCAGGGACAGAAGGTCCCGGAGCAGGCGGGCAGCCTTACCCCGATCCCTTAAGCCCCTCACATTCAGAGTCGCTACCTTGGTTTCCATTTTTTAAGCCTGCAAAAAAAAAAGAAGAATAAGCGCAAAAACCTATTCACATACGGGACGGAAATCTGAGGGTGAAAGGACCCCGACGGATTGTCCCAGGCTCCCTGTGCCCACCTCCGTCGTCATCCGACCATCCAGGACAATCCCGCCAACGTCCATAGGGGGTAAGTTAATTTAACAGCCCTATATAGGGAGGGATGGAGCAATACCGGGACCCTCCCTGAGCAAAAATGCCTCATTTTTTTTGAGGTCTTCATTGTTCTCTTCTGCTACCCTTAGTTCGGGTATGCCTCCTGAGCCTCATAGATATGGCTCCAAACTTTTAAGCATGCCCCAGTGTCTCTTATAACCGTAATGACCCCCGGGGCTTTGGGGAAGTTTCTAGGATCTTCAATTGACTTTCCGTCAACTTCTTCCATCTTCAATAATTGCCCTAGGCTTTTTTTTTTTTTTTGTTTTGAGAGGCCTTTCTTGGTCTCCTCTCTGTCCACTTTACAAATGTCGTCAGGCCCTGGAAAATATTTTTTCTTCTTTTTCTTCTCCCTAGCCCGATGTGGAGGGGAGGAGGTGGAGGAGTGGGAGGAAGTGGCTGGCGAACTTATTGGGGTGCGGAGGGGGGAGAGGAGATTTTCAAACGGGAGGGGGGAAGAAGGGACGCTCCAAACTTTGGGGGAGCTTGAATGTTTTGTTGGCGAAGCCGGGAAGGAGCGCCGCCTGGTTCTGTCCATGCTTCGCTCCGCCCTGCTTCGGTCCGACTGTTCTGGTTCTGTCTCTTCCGGATCCTCCTCCCTGCTCCTCTTCAGAGACGTCGCTCTCGGCGGAGGCATCTTGTCAACCTCCATTGCTGTCTTTTCCTCCACCTGCTTCTTTTTGTTGTTTGTTGTTTTTTGCTGCTGTTTTGTTCTGGTTTCTTCTGCTGCTCCTGCTGCTGCTTTTTGTCTGCTGGGGTTTCTCAACAGGTAGTTGTTGCTCTTGCTGCTGCTGGGACTTCTCTTTTGGTTTCTGCTGGGGTTTGGGTTGATCTCTCTGCTTCTCCGAGGTTGAAGAAGCTTTTTTGCCCCCTTTCTTGACCTCCGTCCAGGCACCCGGGCCAACTTTCTCCTTTGTTGGAGCCACCTCTGTCGCTGTTACTGCTGCTACTGCTGGCGCATCTTTTTTTTGGTTTTTGGTTGGGCCTTTTTTCCCAGGGCACTCCTTCGCCATGTGCCCCGACTGCACCACATGCCCAACAACACGGCCTCCGCCCTTCCACCACCACCAGCATCTTCTTCTGACGGCACGTCAGGACGTTGGGCACGTCCCGGAAATTGTCCTTATCCAGGACTACTTGGAGCACCATATCTCCGGTGGCTATCCCTGACTTGCTTCTAACCGAGTTCACCTCCTCTACCTGGCCGAATTTTGCAAAGAACGCCCCCATCCTATCCAGGGAAATGTCGGCCGGAACACCATGGACCGTGATACGCGTTTTTCGCGTTCCCATATATTCCGTTTGCAGCCGTAAGTTGGCTGTGGATAGAATGGTTCCAGCCAGCTGCTTTGCCTCCTGCTCTGAGCCCAGTAAAATGTCCCACATGGCATTGCTCCTGCGGGCTAGCATTTTGGGGAAAATCTTTAGCGTCTTTAACGCCTCTTCCACGTTTTCTCTGCTGACTCCAATCAACTTATGCGTCTTGACATCTGTTGTCAGCAGAGAAATGTTTTAACTTTGATAGCGTCGAAAACCTCCGGGATAGTTTTAAAATCATTACCATCCAAAAAATTGTTCGTATTTGGTTCTCTGCTGTTCATAAAATGCAGAGTCTTTCTTCTTTGGGTCCACTTTCGGACCAGGCCTTCGTTTTTACTGGTGACAAATTTTCGATTTGCACCGGCGGTGACTCCGTCGACATGTTTATGTTTGTGTCGTCGGCCATTTTTGGCCGACGACTAAACGAACTGTATTTTTTTTTTTTTTTTTTTAAAGTTTTTTTTTTTTTTCAAAAGTCATAAAAAAATAAAAGGCAGTACAAAACCAAGGATAACCAAAGCAAATGCAAACAAAAAAAAAAAACAAAAAAAGAAAACAAAAAAATACAACCAAAAAATACAACCAAAATAATACAAACAAAACGGTGGGGGGGGAAAAAATACAGGAAAGAAATCAAAAGTAAAAAATTAAAGAAAAGGAAACAAACTCCAAAAATCAGTCAAAAACTAAAGAATCAAAAGGTTTTTAAAAAAATAAATGAAACACTTATCCGTTCTTCCAAACAATTCTCAAACGCTTGTCGAAAAAAAAAAGCCATAAATATATATATATATATATATATATATCTAGGATATTTATTTTGTAAAAATACAAATTGTGGCACAAGGCCGAAAGGGGAGGGGGTAGAGGCTGGTCTTCACTAACTATCTTATACCTAGCTAATCAGATTCACGACCCATTCATACGTTACAATTAACCCATTCACCACAAGAACTTGTCCATCACCACTCAATCCTTCATGCACCATAATACCAGATTCTCACCAGGGGGACCTACCAAAACGCGCCCCAAACCATAAAAATTTGATGATGAAAAAATTCTATACATAAAAATCTAATAATGATACAATGAGAGGGGAGGAGATGAACCCCAAAAATAACTAAAAATAAACACAAAATACAAAATAAACATAATATATGTTAGTAGGGCCCGTCCAACCCTCAAAACAGAGAGGCCGCTGTATTCTGCCCAGAGGACAAAATCAAGAAGCGCTCTCGCTAAGGGAGTGGGAAAGGATAAAATATTATGCCGGAATGGGTAATATAAAACTGACCCAGTCAAGATAAAAGGGGACCAAAACAAACTGGGGAGGTTGGGAATCTCGACTTGGACCATAACCAAAGAGCAGCCGGGATACAGGCCAGGAACGACACTTACTCACATTAACTAGGTACACTGAAGCTTGTCTAACCTAACCAAGGGGAGGGTTCCGCAGGAAGCCACCCCGATGTGCTATAGGTTGACTTAAAAAAGAAAATCAAGGCTAGCCCCGGTCACACGAACCAGGCTTGCTACTTTTACCCACCTTTCGCTGAAGACTGTCGAATGCAATCGTTTTCTATCAGATCTAATCTTCATCTTGAGCTGATGCTCAAAGAATTGGATTAGATGCTGATAAGAAAGACGGTTGCCCCGCAAGACTTCCTCCATTCGCGTCGTCCAAATCACCATTCGAGCCGTGGCCATCAGCATCAGAAACACCATTCGTTTCTCCCCGGAATACGGGGGCGACACATTGTCACACGCGTATGCGCGATCCATGGACACTAGCTGTTCGGGAGCGAGACGAGCCGTCAGCTCGCCGACATGGTCCCATAAGGGGCGGACCGGGGGCAATGGTAGAAGGCGTGCGCAGCCGTTTCTTCTAAACCAAGACCACACCGTTCACAGTCTGGCAAATCCGCCAAACCCCATATGAAAGCCTTGTCATTGAGAGGCAGCCGATTCCGAGCCAATCGCCAGGTAAGCGAAAACTCAGGGTTACTGAGGTAATCCGCCGCTGGCGCCCAAGACCAATAGGAGCGATACTCCTCCTCCGACAAGCCGAGCGTATCACGTAGTTTATCCTTCGCGCGACCCTCCACTAAACCACGATAGAAGACCTTCCTAGGCCGTGAAAGGTCACTGGACCGGGGAATGGCCCTCAAGGCCAACCGACACTCGTGGATGAAATCCGACTCTTCCCGGAGCCTACAACGGCGCTCGGCCCTCGAGATGGGGGGACTGATAGTAAGGCTAGGGAAGGCGTCCCTAACAATCCCCTCCAGAATCGGATCTCCCCTAGTCAATGCGCGGCGTAGGAAAGCCAACCTAGAGGCACGGATGTGACTCATAAGGTGCGGCATTCCCAGCCCCCCTCCCATGACACGGACGTTTGGTGCAGACTCGTCTGTCGACCCTGTTCACGCGTCCCCTCCATAAAATGGAGGATAGCGATCGCTCGAGCACCTTCCTGCGGTCTTTACAGAGAGGAAGTACGGACAACCGATAAAGAATCAGGGGAAAATGTATGTAACACACACCTCCGCCCTGCCCTTCACGGACAACCGCCGTCGATTCCAAGTCTGACCGGCATAATCGACCTTTGCACGTACTTCAGACCAATTCTTCTCCAGCTGGAGGTCGGGCCCAAACCACACTCCAAGAATGCGGACAGGACCGTCCGTCCAACCGAAGCGGCCCGGAAGATCGACCCCTTCCAGGCACCTAACCGCAAGCCGGACGACTTGTCGCGGTTTATCTTGGCCCCTGTCACCTTCTCGTACCGATCAAGCGCCTTCTGTACCGCCTCAATGTCGCTGCGGGACGACACGAAAGCAGATACGTCATCGGCGTACGCGGAAACCCTGGCTCGAGACCCTCCAGGCACGGCAATTCCACGTAGGGCCGGACTGCCGGTCTCGTCCTTCAGCCGGCGAAGGAGAGGCTCCAACGCCAAAGCATAAAGGAGAGGCGACAGCGGACAACCCTGACGAACCGACCTAGACAGCACGAACGCGTCCGACAACCTTCCGTTCACCTGTACCACAGCACTGGGGGAGCGATACAGGAGGCTAATCCAGCGGCAGAAGTTGGCTTCGAATCCAGCGGCCTGCAGGACAGTAGCAAGGTAGCGATGGTCAACCCTATCAAATGCCTTGGACTGATCCAAATTGATCAGCGCGGCTTCTTCGTCGTCTTTTACACCCTCTATGATCGTGCGGATCAGATGCAGGTTGCTCTGAATTGTTCGGCCCCTCACAGAACAAGTCTGCTCAGGTCCCAACAGAGACTCGGCAACTGACTGCAAACGCTCCTGCAGGATCTTGGCCATAATCTTTAACTCTGTGTTTAGCAGAGTTATGGGCCTGTAATCATCTAGGTTCCCCCACCACCTTTGCCCTTTTTCAACAGAGTGATCACGCCCCTGGTAATCCGATTGGGGATGGACCCCGACCGAAACCAGTTGTTGAACACTGCTGTCAAAATCGGAACAAAGATGTGCGACAGCCTCAAGTACAATTCATAGGGCAAACCATCCAGACCGGGCGACTTGCCTCTGCCGACCTTCTTCAAAACCACGTAGACTTCGCCCTCCGTAATCTCTCCCTCGCAGCTAGCCGCTTCAGTCGGCGAAAGCCGAGGAAAGTCAGCCAAATAGCTGCGAAACTCCTCCTCACGGAGACCAGGCTCCTTGGTAAACCGGTTCCCGAAATGGCGCCGAAACGCCTCGCACATGTCGTCAGTGGCCCGAAGAGTGTGCCCCTCCGGGATTTGACTTCACGAATGAAACGATCGCCACCTCGACGGACCTCTTCCCTGCGCAGATCTGCGCCCAAGTTCACAGCTTCGGAAGACATCTTACTTAGCTTATGTCTAATTACCTGGCCCATGTACCGCTCGCTATTCAAACGATCCAGGGCCGCCCTAGCTAAGGCTATCTCTAGGGGATCCCCCCCAGCCACCGCCCGGGTGTAACTAGCTTTAAGTGTCTTCACCTTTTCAGCTCTATCTAGAGCGAGCCGTTTGCTGAAATCAGTGGTGAAAGACCTAATCCTAGACTTAAGGCGTTCCCACCACTTATTCCCGATAACCGCCCCCACTAATTCCCGCTGCACTAATCTAGTTAGCTGCTCCCGGAAGTCCTGCCTGTCCAGTAAAGACAGATTGAACTTCCAGTAGCCAGCCATTCTAGGCCTATGATCTAACGCTACACGGGCACAAACGAGTTTGTGGTCCGTGTAGCCTACCCAGTGGAACGTAGGGCAATCTAGCAGATCTATGTCGGCTCTTCTCACTAACATTCTGTCAAGGTAGCTAACCACCTTTTCAGAAGGCCAACTAAGAGCCCACATCCACGTGTTCCCCCGGGATGATCGACCCGGTATCTATCGACGAGACCATAATCGTCGATCAGATCAACCAGGCTACGATCGTCCCTTCTCCCACTAGCACCCCGCCCCCTCTCTAAGTCGGGGTCCAGAATGGCATTCCAGTCCCCCATTAAAACTAGGCGCGTTGAATCAACCAGGAACGGCCCCAACCGCCGAAAAAACGAGACCCGCTCCTCCTGGTCATTGGGCGCATAAACCGCAACGACTCGGAACGAACCACTTTTCACGGCAATATCGGCCACGATCAACCGGCCCTCGGCATCGGTATGCACAAGGTCCACCTTCGCATCAAGAGTCCGTCTGACAAGCAAAGAAACTCCTCTGGCAAACCGGTCCCCATATGCTGAATAGACAACAAAGTCATCCTCCAGCACACACGCATCGGCACTGCAAACAAAGTGGGTCTCTTCGATCGCGGCGACATCCACATCCAGGGACAGAAGGTCCCGGAGCAGGCGGGCAGCCTTACCCCGATCCCTTAAGCCCCTCACATTCAGAGTCGCTAACTTGGTTTCCATTTTTTAAGCCTGCAAAAAAAAAAAGAAGAATAAGCGCA
>CAHIKZ030002621.1:0-215000 GCA_903632075.3 Acanthosepion pharaonis
GTATATCACCATTGGGTACTTGTTCACCCCATCTTGTTTACTACTAACATTTATTTATGACGTTAGATAAGATTTGCACGCCCCAAACTTGACAGTACCATCCACCCTACTTAACAGCGGACGAATATGTCATCACCACCTCACCAGGCTTTACTCGCTGTATTTAACTCGGTTATCGAAAGCAAATTTGTTATACTGCAACAATGACACCAAACTTGATGTTGTCAAGCAAACAATAAAATGAAATTTACAAAAAACTGACCGAGATAAGATTCGTTCTTCTTAGCGGAAATTTTGATAGTTTTTTCCCTCCCAAACATTAAATAATATTTTCTTTTTGTGTATCTTAGGGAAAAGGCGCGAAGTGAACACATAAGTCTTGTTTATTTAAATATTTCATTTTAAGAAAAAAAAAAAATGTCCATACTTTTCTTTTTTATCGATTTGATTAAATATTGAGAAAATTCTCACAAAAAATTTCGAAACAAACAAAAAACTTCTTTTTAAGTAATATAAAGTTATTTGATGTGTTTATATCTTGAATAAACGAGTTCTGTCAGAAAAGTATACAGCTATTTTTAATATCTCGGTGACCGTTTGCATTCAACCATCCTGTGTGAACATATAATCATCCGTAGTCAGTAGTGTGACGACAAGGAATGAGCTTGTATATTGTGTGACCTTCGTAATCACAATGGCCGAGTGAGATATGTTTCGTGTAGGATTTTGTAGCAGAACATTGAAAGTTTAAGCCAAAACTGAAACAAACCACGGAAATCGTATATGAATATTTATTAATTAAGGGCTTAAATAATTTCTTTATTTGTGAAATAACTTTCTTGTACATTTCATTGTATATATTGGATATTATTACGATTGTCTTAATTTGACATTAAAATTTGAAATATAAGTTACTTCAGTTTCCTATGTTATATTTGTTTACAATGTAAATAGTGTATATTTACATTGTTCGGGCAGTTGTCCTCATCTTTACTGTTACATTCACGACATTTCGGCCGTTGTACGCTCCGGCCTTCTTCAGGTGATATTTGTTGGATTTTAGAGCTGAACCCTTTATTTAGTCCACGGGAGTAGATTGTTCTAATTCCACTTACCATTTTTTTACTCAATCGCCATTTTCTGTTCAACCCTGGATGTTTCCAACGTCCTTAAAGGACGGGACCACCCACTTTGGAAATCCCAGGGCTAAACATATCTTTGTTACTGCATTGAGTTTTTTCCTTACTAAGTCCCTCTTAATTGTAGCCTTGTGTCATACTAAATTTACATTTATAAATCCTCTGGATGCCAGTTCACAAATTGCTGTTACATAATTTGAGTGATATGCGACCTTGCTCTAAGCAAAAGAAAAAGCAACTGAGCGAACAGAAAACTGATTGAAGTCTTAAAAAACGTAGCCTCGAAAAAGGAAAAAAAAGAAGAGGAAGACGCGATCTTGTAGTCCCAAGGAATTCGTACAATCACCGAGCCGCTAGCAATTAATCCAATATGGCTAGCCTTACTCTCGCCTGACGAATGCTGGCATTAGGCTCAGTTGGGTGGGTTTGGTGAAGGCAGTTAGGTAGGCATACAATTCTACAAAGTTCAGTAAAGAACATGATGGATTGGCGCTTTAGAGGAAAAACGCATTTCAGTGATATGCACGTGGATTACACTTTCCGTCATCTATTACTAGACCTAACAGTATGGATGCAGATATCAACACTGCAATGTAACTGGGAGTTTTACGCTTTAAACAATCGTCAGATCATATTTGAACAATCTTTCCCCGCGAACACAGCAAATTTTAGGAAGTGGGGAATGATGGCTCTCCACAACGCCCTGTTCCTTGTAGCACTAATAAACGGTTGATTCTTTACCATTCTTCCTTTGTCACCGATCTACCATCCATTTAGATTGACTGATTAGGTAAATTATTGACTGCTTTCCTATACTCCACCTTCCATTAGTAGGGTATGACAATTGAATTTTCTTACTATCTTTCTGATTTTAAATATAAGTACCCTTGTAATTCCCCTTTTCATTAAAACTTCCTCGTTGCTTACATGTCCCGTCCATGATATTTTTATATATATATATATATATATATATATATATATATATATATATATATAGATAGATAAACATAGTAAGCCAGTCAAACCTACCCAGGTTTCACCGAAGCGGATCGTCAGGGAAAGCTGGCTCGGGTTTTTTTTCTTTGGGCTTCAAACCTGAATCTGTGCGATTTTTTTCGACAGACTTTCATGTTTCTAGCTCTTTCTTTTTTTTAAAACCTTTTTTTCTCTCGAGATTGATTTGATTATTGGCAAATCAAAAATTCGAGGTTTTTTCGAAAACAGTATAGTTACCTATATATATATATATATATATATATATATATATATATATATATATATATATATATATATATATAATAATAATGGCCACTCGTATTCGAGGATACACGTCTACTAGGGCGACTAGTCAATCCCTATTGCAGACCTTGCTCAGGCACATTTGTGTTTGTTCAACATCCACCGAGCCCACCTGTGGTTTATACTGAAACTATGCTGAGCAGACCTTAGTTACAGTTTCTGGAAAAGAGCGTGTTATCTAGCGTGATCAACAATCACAATAAGGCCAACACACCCAAACCTCGGTCACGATGCCTTGTGACTTCGTGCTAAATTAACACATGGGTTTAACATTTCTACCTATTATGTTTTTGAGTGTTGCTTCATCATGTTTCTAATTATTATGCATTTGTTTAAAATATTATAAGTTAATAGTGCTATGTTTATTTTGACGTACACTGTTATTATTATTAATATTATCAATTTTGTTAAAGGTATTATTATTTTTTTTTGAGATACATTTAAATTTGTTGATCAATGACGGAATTAGGGAATCCATTATTAACAAGTGTTTGTTTACTTTAATGTTATGTAATTTTTTAAAAGATATGGTTTTGGAAAAAATATTATTTGTGTGCGTTGGGCTATTATTGTTATATATTGTTGGGGCATTCACTATTGTAATTAAGAAGACGCAAATTAATACTAGAAGTAATAAATTTATGTGTGTTGGAATCCAATAAATACATCAAGAATGGAATTTTTGTATAAATATTTACATTAGTCGGACTATTGTCCTCGTCTTTGTCGCCATATTTGTCACAACGTTTCGGCCGTGGGTTAAAAAATGAGCCTTCTTCAGGTGGTTGGAATTTCGAACTGAACCCTTTATTTCGATCGCTGGGGGTAGACTGTTCTAATTCCACGTGCCATGTTTGATGGATGTCAGTTATCAGTTAACTCCTGCTAATTTTCCCTCTGAAAGTTCTCCACTGCCTTAACCAGGAATTGAACTCACCTTCTTTGGGTCTGTCACTGGATCTAACCAACGCCTTTATTGAAATGCCATGTGTCCTGGGGACATCTGGGTATGATCCAGTGACAGACCCAAAGAAATTTAATTGTTAAGGCAGTTTTTTCCTTTCAGAGGGAAAATTAGCAGGAGATAACTGATAACTGACATCCATCAAACATGTATAAACATGGAATTGAAAGTTCATCCCCATTTGATCGAAAATAAAGGGTTTAGTTCGAAATTAAAAATGAAAAAAATATATATAGAAAAATGTTAAATATGGCGAAAAGATGAGGACAATAGTCCGAATAATGTAAAAACTACTGTACATATACCCTCATCTCAGAAATATAGACAAACTTTGAATGGAATTTTATTATTAATATTAAGTTCTCGTGTCAATTTGAGGACGGAGTGACTTTCAAATTTTTTTTTGTGTAATTTGATCAATATTTTTAGCTAAATTTTAGTTGTTAGTAGATGGTTAAAAGACGTTTCCATGACAATAAAAATACAAGACTATTGTCAAAAAGGTTAAAATACTCATGCCGTCAAAACTAGCTTTTATTTAGTGAAAAAAGTTTGAACTAAGTAACTATAAACATTTTTTTGCTATCCGCTGCCAGCCACAAAAACTAAAGATAAAACGAAAATGTTATCTATGTATTTTACATATATGGGGGGTATATTAGTATCATTAAATATTTTATTTTTTAAATGTGCCATATAATAATTAGAAAAAGATGGCCTAAAGGAGATCCCATCGCCATACTATTTGAGTATAATTATTAACTAGGGGTCATGAAAAGGAACTTGAGTTGTACATGCTAATAATAATATTTTTTTTAAATAGTGGGTTTAATATTGATGGGTAGGAGAGAAATCTGATTCTTTACATCACGGATAATGATATCAATCGTTTTCTGGGGACATTAGTAAATAAATTTAATACATTCAAAGATGCGAATATTTTGTTGTTTGGTTTTACAGCATGAAGAATATGTATAAATTCATTTGTGGAGTTCATACAGTATTAACTTGGGAGGTAGAAGTAATAAATTTGTTAAGGGTTTTAAAAGGTCATATACTGGTGTAGGTATTAGTGAGATGATAGGTCGGTGGGGAGGAATCTTTTTTAATGGATTTTTTACATTTCCATAAAAGGTAGCCAGGTTGATAAACAAATTATAATCTTTTGAAGTTTATAAGATCCTGTTTCAGCAGTTATCAGTAATAAGTTTATTCGATATGGTTTTTTTTAAGTTAAGAGGTGGTGTTATTGGCTAACTTTTTAAATTAATTATAATCGTCCAAAATGGCCTGTAATTTTGAGTGATATTCATGTTCGTTTAAAATAACGAAAGTATTAGTTTTATCAGATCGTCAGATAAAAATACTGTTTTTTTTTTAGTTGTGTGGCTGTTTTTTAATAAAGGAGTATTTATGATTCCATTCGGATGTTTATGTTAACGTTGTTTAAGAGATTCGGCTTTAAGTAATTATTTTCAAAATTTCCTATATATCGTCCTTATTATCGGGGCTAGAGTGTTTGAACATAGAAATCTACTAAATTACGTGTTCACTAAAGTATAACGTTTAGGTGTGCCTGTGTGCGGGTATCTATATATGTATATAAAATTACAAAAAAATTGTACTCGTAAGTTTGGCGCTCACCTTACGAAGGGCTTTATCTATATATAATATAGGTCATCTTAGGTTCTTTTTTTTGTTTTTTTTTTTTTCAAAAAATACTCAGAAAAAAAAATGTCATGATGTCCTTTCTAACCTTAGGTCTCTGGTTGAGACCCTGAAAAAAAATGTATATAAAAGGGAAATAATAATAATAATTTGAAGATCTTCAGAAACTATCAAAATACAAGGACCCTGAAATTGAAATGCCAAAATGTGGTACATGAGGACATGAACAATTCTAGTTGTAGCTGGAGCCCTCAGTTTGATTGGAAATTTGGGATTTCTGGTAGTCAAATTCTTAAATAAATGCAAACGATTTTACTCACAAGTACAGCTCTCATCTTACAAAGGGCTTTATCTATGTAAAATGTGTGTGATCTTAGAATATCAATAATCTCAGGTTGTTGTTTTTTAATTTAATTTTTTTTTGTTTCAAAAATTCTCAGTGGAAAATATTATGCCATTTCTGACCTTATGTCGCTGATTGGGGCCAGGAAAGAAATGAGTATGCAAATTAAAATCAAAGGAATAATAATAATAATAATAATAATAATAATAATATCTTTAATAATAATAATAATAATAAAATAAATGCTATAAGTTTCCTTCTAAATATCTATCCCTGATTTATTTTTTCTTTTTGGTTCTACGAAACCCTAACGATGGTTGTCTTGTCTGTGGAACCATTTTTACCGATTATTGGTTTTAGATTTTTAAAAACAGTTTTGCAAATGCTTGCTTCAGTAGCGGATTTAATCCAAGTGATTTTATTTATCTCGTATCTGAACAGATGGCGCCAACATTAAATCACGTTCGCTCATGAAATAGCGAAACGTTTATTTTAAAGGGTAATAAGCAAATGGATTAACCAGAAAGAAAAAATATTTGAAGAATCTGGTGTGGCGAATGTAAACTGGAGCCAAAAAAAAAAAAAAGAAAAAGACGCATATTATTAAAGAACATTGGCTTAGGGACATGAAAGCCAATATTCTACCATCTTTATATAAACATCTAAAAAGAGAAGCGTGTAAATTGGGTAAGCACTAGGACATCAGATCTGATTTTTGCAACACTAATTTTTTAATGATGGATGTTGGACTACAAGCAATTCCCAAATTCCTTTCTGTTGTATACAGTCTTGTGTTGTCATCAAGGTGAACAATATTTTTCTTTCCATCTACACTTGCTTACAGCCACATCATGTTGAAACACCGAAGTTAAGCAACGTCGAGCCTGGCCAGTACTTTGGGAATACTACAGGGTACCCTTCAAAAAAAAAAAAAAGCAAAAAGCAGGAAATTTGGTTCAGTTTATTTAATTGTTGGAATTTTTTGTTACAGTTCTTTTGAAACAAAAGCAAAGGCTTAAAACAGAACAAAAACACAAATGTTAGATGTGGTGTTCAAACTAAAGAACCTGGCAAAATTTCTTGGCATTTTTTCAGTCTCAAGTTGGATGTTCTTTCTTAAAGAGAACAATAACATAGCGTTGAAAATTTGTTAACTGCAGTCATGTCGGAACAATAAATGGTTAAAATTTATAAGCTTAGTTAATTTTTAAGTTCATTCATATAATAAAATATATAGTTTTTTTTTAATATTTTATTTTATTTTATTTTTTTTTCATCATGTAGTAAATTTACTGGGTTTTGGTGGAGCACCCTGTTATCCATTACACTACTCTCACATATAAGGCTCGGAATTGGTAATCGGAGACCCAAATTCCAGTCCCAGTCGAGTTCGTTATATACACTAAAAGCGAAAACCTCCCATAGCTTTGGCTTAATTAATAGGACTTGTATTATTATCTATGAAAATCTTACAATCTAAAAAAATATTTTCAAAGGGGTTTAAATAACCCACAAAGAATATTAGATACTGTAAGCTTGCATGTAAGGGTAATATAAAGGCACAATGGTTCGGAATTGTTCCAATTCCAGTCAGGTTCCTTATATTCACTTTACGCGCAAATACATTTGACAAATGTATAAATCCACCTCTTCTCCTCCAGCTATGTGTTAATTAGTAAGACGTGTATCACTAAAACCATCATTATCTCCAAAAAATTCTTACAATCTAAAAATATTTTATGACTTTAGATAACCTGCAAAGGGTTGATAAGCCATAAAAAATGAATCAATAAAAAAAATCTTCAAAACCATTATACACCAAATTTAACTTCCAGGTATGTTTAATAGTCAAGATGATATTGGGTTGGTGCATAATTATCAGGCGTCTTTGTAGGCGAGATATTTGTTAATAAAAATTGTTGATTTGTTTACTTTTTTAATAAAAATATTATTTTATTTTCAGGTTATAAAAATGCGTGTCGATAATCATACGCTCCGGAATAATCATTTAAAAATGTTATTGTTGAATTGTTATGATTCTTTTTTCATAATAAATATTGTTTAAAAACGCCTGATAATTATGCACCAACCTAATATCTTTACAATTGTTTCCCAACAACGGAAATTACTCATTAAATTCCGTCCTAACCGGGTGCTCCGTATCGTTAGCCTTTTGCCGTACCAGCAAGCTAAGTTAATAAACATTTATCTGCGGCGCCGCGTTTAACAGTCTAGTCTCGCAGACCATGACAGGTGTCATGAGCTTGACCCTCACTGTGTGTCCCAAACATGTGGCCTTGCACTATTGGAACCAAAGTTTGATAAATACCAAGATAAAGGAGGACGTGTTGCAAATGAATTCCCTAGTTCCCTTACTGGGTGACCCATTTTTGTGGCTCTGTGTTCCCTTCCTTCTCCACTCTCCTAACTGCTAACTCCCTTAGAGAGAATAGGACCCACAGCTTTACCACGCTAGATGTTGTTATAGAAAGTAGTTGTTTTTTTTTTACGATGTGGGGTTGTGTCTAACAGGTTTTCATTTCAGAGTCCCCTTAAACTTGCTATACCGTGTTTGTTTATATGCGTGCTTGTGCATCTGTAGCAAGCATGAATACATACATACAAATATGCATGCATATACGTATCCGCACGTGTATGTTAGTGTGCGCGTCCAACTGTATGTGTTTGTGTGTGTGTGTTTATGTGGTTCAGTTTGTGCGTTCTTATTTTTTCATTTATTTTTCTGTTTTCGCTTTTTATATTTAGTGTTTGTGTGTTTTTGCGTTTTGTATAGAGTATATTTTTGGTGAATTGCTTGTATTTTTGTGGTTGGCTATTTATTTGTTGTGGGTGTTGTGAAGAGCGTTCGTATGCTTTTTTTTGCGTTTTGTAAGGGGTATAGTTGTGGTGATTTGAATATTGGATTTTGTGTGTGTTTTATATGGGTATTATTTTGTTGGTTATTATTTTTTTTAATGTGTTTACTCGTTTTTGGGTGGATAGTGTTTGGGATTGGTATAGATTAGATGTTAGGTACGGTTGTTTGTGATGGTATTATATTTTGTCTTGCAATTCTTTCATTTTTTATATTAGTATTTAGGTAGCAAAATAGATGCTTATTTAATGTCTGCATTCCCCCCTTATTTCTTTCCTCTTGTTAAATAAGTTGTTTTGATCCTTGAAGTTGTTGATTTTTCAGTTTTTCTCCAGACACAATTTACAGTTTCTTCTGTTGCTACTTTTTTTTTTTTTAATAATTTACCATTTAATCTCGGTAATGGTGTTATTTTATTTCTGACCCCATGTGTAGTTTGATAGTGTTGTGTTGTTTTTGTATTTTTCTGTTTTAAAGGAAGTTTGATGATTATTAAATGTTTTTTTAAAGGTTGTTTCTGTAGCTCCTATGTAAGTTGTTTGTTCCAATGGCTTTATATATTATGTTATTGGTTAGGAATTTGTTGCTAAACAGGCAATTGTTTTTATTTCGACAACTGCATTTGTGGTTGCTTTGCTCGTTTATGTTCTTGTGATTATTATCTTTGTTGAGTATTATATTATTGTTTTTGGTTTTTATTTTTTCCATGTTATCCATGCAGCTGTAACTGATTTTACTTTATTTTTGTTGATAATGTTTGTTAGTTCGTTGTGTTTGAGGAAATGTTTTTTAATTATTCGGGAGAATATTTCCCTATTTTTGTTTTTATTGTATTATCGTAGAGTGGGTTGAACCAAATTATGTTTCTTTTTCTATTGTGTTTGTTTAGTTTGTTTTCATTTGTATATTCTAGTTTGTCCGAATAACCGCTATATCTTAATGCAATTTCATATGTTTTTTGTTTCCGTTGAATATTTTTATTTTGCTGGAATTTGTTGATATTCTTTTGTTTAAGCATAGGAGGGTGGTTGGAGTTTTTCCCTATCAATATAAAGTTGTTGTTTGCCTCTCTGTATGGTTATTGTTTAGATTAAATGTTATTTCTAAGAATTTTACTACTTTTATATAATATTTTATGTCTATTTTAAATCCTAATATGTTGAAGGTTTCTATGATCTGTTTTTTTTAATAATGTGTATTAATTTATTGATAATGTACATGTCTATGAGTTCGCATATTCACGCGCAGCCATAGCTGCCGATTGTTATATCAAAGGTTTGTTAGATATTGGTATTGTTGTTATTATTGGTGTTGTGTTTTTGTCTATATTTTGTTGCTGTAGCATAATATTGACATTCTGCAATGTTTGACAATTTGGAATTTTTTATGTATTGTTTCGCCAGTTCTAGTGCATTGTTTAGTGTATTTTCATTGATGGGTGGGTAAAAGTCATTTAAGTCTAGTTGTAAGAAGAATCAGAATTTTTGTTGGTGATGTTGTTAAACCAATTGTTTCTTTCGTATTTTTTCCATTAGTTTATATTTCATATGCTGTGTACATATTTTTTCTACAATTTGCTTACTTCCCAATGTTGGTATTTGTGGGATTTATTAGACTTCATGTTGGTTTATTTAAAAAATGACTTTGTGCTTTTTAGCTTAATAAATGGTTCTACTTTCGGTATTTTTGTTTAATTCTGTTGCCTAGTTTTAATTTGGCGGCTATGGTTTTAGCTTCTGCATTTATGTTGCTTCCAATTCATTGTTTCTGGTTTTGAGGAATTTGGTGTTTTCTTTTTCAATTTGTTTTTGTGGTTATTTGTTTTTTATCTTAATAGATGGCTCTGGATTTGCATACATACATACATACATACATATATATATATATATATATATATATATATATATATATTGATGGAGGTTTCTTTCTCAAAATCTTTTAAGTTAGTGTGGAAAGTCAACCTCTTGATTATTTACTATTTTCCGTTCTATTTACATACGCTCTCTATTTTAGTTGTTGCTACTGTTGAAAGTCTTCAAGTGATGTGGTTTTCGGTATTTGATGTAATTCTTCGGGTGTGATTCTGTAGCGCCAGAACTGATGAAAGATTTTTTTTCTGCATGTCACTTGTTTAACCATCAATTTTCTTAAACTTGTCAAGTAGGTTTCTTGTTACTTTCTTTTGCTTCTCTCGTTTTGATATGTCCCGACATCATATCTTCTTTAAAAGCTCTTATTAGCTATTGTTCACCAAATACAAGGCAAAAGAGTCACTCAAGGGAGAGTGTTACTAAATGATGATTAATGAGAAAGGTGCAAGGGGTACATATTATGAGCATATGTAGGATAAACAACGACTGGCCCTAGAGATGAAGAGGTTAACATTATAATAATCAAAGAAGTATCCGCGCAGTTGGGGTGTTTCGAAATGCAATAGTTCTGGGAAATAAGCTGTCTTAGTTGAACTTCTTCCTCACCAATGGAATATGACTGGAATGAGAATGAGTCGACTTTATCATTCTACTGACTGGTTGACAAACAAGACTAGAGTTTTTCCAATGGTATTTGTGCGAAAGTGAACGCAACAATCTCGGCCAGAATTTGAACACTGCACGCAGATTCCATTTTTTCTCTTTAATCACACAAGCAACTCTAAGCATTTAGATACTCTCTAGATGCCCTATTAAGATGACCTTGCGTCAGGCTAAGCTACGTTTCGTGAAAATCAGTAATTAGAAACGTAAATGAAACGGAAAATGTCTATGCATCCTTGACATAAAAACTGGAGATGTGTAGAATTCGTTTCACGGATTCCAAGCACAATTTCACTCTGAAGGGCACAGTTTCGGTCTAAGGACCAAATCTCGCAAATATCACGTGACCATGAAAAAATGTCTCGTCTCTCCAGTATTTTCGTTTCAGGAAACTCGAAGCTGACACCCTGCTCTGCACTAATTCGCCTGTCGACCTTTGAAATATAGGCTCGCTCTACTGGGCCACCCCATGTAACCTTTTAGATCTTGTCGGCGAGTTTGCACACATGGGTGTCAAGATGTGAAACTCGCGCTGAACCTTCGCACCTTCTCGTGTCAGATCACGTGACAGTTTAGAAGGAAACGAGAAAAGGAAGTGACATTCTGTACACATTTCAGATAAGATGGGTTTTTTTTCCTTTTCTTTTACTTGTCCGATTTTTAAAAACCCATGTGTTCCAAGATAGTTACTTCTTGGTAACTTTGGTGCTTGCCTCTTTCTCCTTTCATCTTTCAATTTCTTTTCTCTTTTACGTCATTCCTTTCTGCTTATTGTTGTTCTAATTTTTTTATTTTTTATTTTTTTACTTTTGTTCATCTTTTCAGTTTTGTCCAGTTTTTCTTTCTTATTTCTTTTACTCGTTCATGCCTCTTCACTTTTTCCTTCTTGTCTATTCTCTTTCTCTTTCTGTTTAGCTTTTCTCTTTTTCATTCTCTTTTTATTTATTTCATTCTTTCCTTTCTTCATTATGTAAGATTTACTTTTTCTCTTCCTCTGTTCGTTCTTTCTTTCATTCTTTCTTTCATTCTTTCTTTCTTTCTTTCATTCTTTCTTTCTTTCTTTCTTTCATTCTTTCTTTCTTTCTTTCTTTCTTTCTTTCTTTCTTTCTTTTCTTTCATTCTTTCTTTTTCTTTCTTTCTTTCTTTCTTTCTTTCTTTTCTTTTTTTTTTCTTTCTTTCTTTTCTTTTTTCTTTCTTTCTTTTTCTTTCTTTTCATTCTTTCTTTCATTTTTTTTTCTTTTTTTTTTTCTTTCTTTCATTCTTTCTTTCATTCTTTTTTCTTTCTTTCATTCTTTCTTTCTTTCTTTCTTTCATTCTTTCTTTCTTTCTTTTTCATTCTTTCTTTCTTTCTTTCTTTCTTTTTTCTTTCTTTCTTTCTTTCTTTCTTTTCTTTCATTCTTTTCTTTTCTTTCTTTTTTTCTTTCTTTCTTTCTTTCATTTCTTTCTTTTCATTTCTTTTCTTTTTTCTTTCTTTTCATTCTTTCTTTCTTTTTTTTTCATTCTTTCTTTTTTCTTTCATTCTTTCTTTCATTCTTTCTTTCTTTCTTTTCTTTCTTTCTTTCTTTCTTTCTTTCTTTCTTTCTTTCTTTTCTTTTCTTTCTTTCTTTCTTTCTTTTTCTTTTTCTTTCTTTCTTTTCTTTCTTTCTTTCTTTCTTTCTTTCTTTCTTTCTTTTCTTTTCTTTCTTTCTTTCTTTTCTTTCTTTCTTTCATTCTTTCTTTCATTCTTTCTTTCATTCTTTCTTTCATTCTTTCTTTCCTTCTTTCATTCTTTCTTTCTTTCATTCTTTCTTTCATTCTTTCTTTCTTTCTTTCTTTCATTCTTTCTTTCATTCTTCACTACGTTTCCATGATTCTTCATTTACTGTTTATTTCATTCGTTCTTCGTTTAATTAATTTCATTTGCTGACATTCATTCACTAATTCTTTTTTCCTTTCATTTTCTTTCATTAATTCTTTCTTTCTTTAGTTTTTCTTTCTTTCTTTCTTTCTTTCTTTCTTACACTATAAATATTCATAATAACGCCTTTTCTTTTCTGGGTGCACCAATCTGATAGGTGGTTAGCTAATGCCTGTTGCAGATATCCTCTCAAGTAAAATTATATTTCTTGAACGTCAACAGTGTAAACTTGCAGTTTATAATGCAACATGCTGCATAGACCTTAGTTACACTTTCTAGGAAAGAGAGCCTAAACTCGTGTGACCTCGGGTCCTTGTGATGAGGTCCGTATATTAGACCCCTCGTTCACGGTGACTTCGTGCTGGCATAAACATCGATGTCATCCGTGCAGTTTCGCCTACCAAATTCAAAAGGTGTGTGTCAACCCGTAGTATATTTATGGAGCATTTTCTAAATGTACTGCCGCTGCGATCATCTCCTCAGGGGGTTATTATTATTAAGACTTCACCTCTTCACAAATTGATCATAGTATGGTTCAACCTCGGGTCTCATGGCTGGAAAGTTAATGTTCTAACCACTAGGCCATGCGTCCTTATCCATCCATCCATCCATTCATCTATGCATACATACCGACATGTATGATCATTAATCAATGACTATGGCTTAATAATGAAAAAAAAAGAAAAAAAAATATTTACTCGACAAATATTTTCAAATCTCATTTTTGGTCAATGCATTTAAATGAATGGGGAATAATTTAATCATATATAATAATCTTTATACAGTTAATATTTTCTATCATATTATAATAATTACAGAGGACCGAAGACGAGCAGATTTAGATGTCAGACAATTACTACTAAACGCTACATTGAGCAACTGGCCCATTTGAATGTCGCATTGAAAGAAAAAAATGTCCGTCCGCCTCTTGAAAAAACTCATGGAGTTGAGACATAATGTTCTTTTGGATTTGGCGCTCTCCTTGGTAATTTGTAACCTTCAAATTATTACTTCTTTCACTCTTGCAAGATGCCTCATCCGGTAGAGGGTATCATAATTGAAGATACCGAAAAATTCTTAGAAGAATTTGTCGAATCAAAATTGAAATCGTTCTTTTGTAATGCAGTACACATTGAACAACATTCACCTAAACAATGTTCTATTTTTCCTATTTATGAAATAAGATATTTCTAGCAAGTATTGACAAAATCTTTTATTGCAATGAATTCATGGTGTTTTAATTAAATCATTAAGTGATTGTTTGCCATTTTTATTACAGTGTACGAGGGTGGATTGCAAAATTGATAGGCTGACTCTAAAGAAGTGATGCTGGAACTGTGAAATCGTTTATGCATTAATTTTATCTTGTCTTATTGATAACGGCATTGTTTCCTTTCAGATAAACTAACATCAGACAGTTCAAAGAATATTTCTAAAATAACTAGTAGCGAATTCTTTTGAAAATAGACAAAATTTAGCATTGTACAAGTGCCTGCAAAAAAGTATTTAGCCCCCAAGGATATTCATGTTGAAATCGTTGCTATATTAGGGGATGAAGCTCCAGATTCATCAACAGTGGTAAAATGGGTAGTTGAACTTAGGAGGAAAAGGGGAAGTTTTGAAGTTCTAAATGTCCTCCAATTGTCACCGCCGAGACAAAACATTATTCGCGTTCAACACATGGTGCTAGTTGACAGGCCATCGGCTATAAATCAAATAGCCAATGCTATAAGCATATCCCGTAATGGAGATGAGAATATTATGACCAATAAACTTGAAGCTTTCTGCTCGTTGGGTGCCACGACTTCTGACACTTGATCAAAAGCGCACCAGGCTGATCATATCAAGGGAAAATCTGATATTGTTTGAGAAGATACGGCTGATTTCCTTGAACATTTCCTAACTCAGTATGAGTGTTGGGTTCATCATTTTGAACAAGAGAGAAAGAGACAATCCATGTAGTGGAAGCATCCCTCATCACCTGCTCTAAAGAAGGTCATGTCAGATCGTTTCATCTACAAGGGAGGTGATGGCCTTGGTTTTCTGGCACACAAAAAGCATTGTTTCTTCAAAAGGGTCACAACATTAATGTTGATCATTATGCCAAGTTACACGAACAAGAAGGTAGAAATCAATGACTAACATGTTTATCGAACCAAATATTCAAGAGAAAAAAATATTAAGGATATGTACCAAGCTTTTTTAGGTACAATGTTCAAAGTGCTCGAATAGGTACAGAATGACACACGAGGTCGTAGAGTTCGTTATCAATTTGCAACGATTTGAACCCTCAGTTTCTGAATAATACGAGAATTTTTACGAGAAACATGTTCTTTAATGAGTCAAGAAAGAAAAAAAGTGTTGGGGCGAGGTGTGATTCAATGGGATTCAGTAACAGCAAGATTTTGACAATAACCTCTAAATAAAAGAATGAAGAACAGAGTAGAAATTGCGACAAAGTTCACCATGGATCTGTAAGAGCAGTTGTAAGAGCTATCGTCATTTGAGTGCCTGTGGAGAATCAGTGCTAAATAAGAATCTCAAATTCGCCACTACCATCAGGTGTGTCCAATACTTAAATATGATAGCTCCACGATTGGTAGTTTCCTTGAAGATCCCTAAAGCTTAATTAAATGAGTGAAGATGGAAAGTGGGGCAAGCATGAGAAAAGGTCAAGCCACTCAAATCGAACATTACAAGGGAAGAAAGTTTTGCAAGCAATACCTTACAGAATGATAAGAGTACCATCATACTGCCAACTGACAAAGGCTTCACCGCAGGAGTGATGTTCAAGTTAGAATTCTCAAAAAATTAGCTATAGAAAGGTAAAAAAAAACGATCTCACTCTATAAACCGAGAGGAAGCTGTCACAAATCCTAATTAAGTACAAGAACTACTTCACATTGAATAAGTACAAACAGCTGACTCAACGTTACTCCAAGCTGACACATATGTATGGTTGGTATTCTCATGAGACCTATAGTCAGCTGCAAGGGCTTGGCATGTCACCTGCTGAGCGGATTCCTGGTGGATATAGTCACAAGAAAGATAAAGACAACTGTTCGCATGTAAATAATGTAATTAATGATAATTCTTCATCCAAAAAATTCAAGGAGAAAAAAGAATTGGCTAAGAAAATTCTGAATGATGATCGTTCTCCTTCGAACCGTATAAACTGGCGTTAGAGAATCATATAAAAAAAGAAAAAGAATTTTAACCAACTAAAATGGAAATCACATGTAAATCGAAGAGTAAATAATGGTATAATCAAGATATGTTGAAATCCTAGACTGTTTCAAATAAAAAGTTAGGGTGGAAAGAACGATAACAGTTACTGGACTTGAGAAACCTATTTAGCTGAAAGATCGTTTTCATAGTAAGATTTTATAAACTTCGGCCGATAGTTGCAATATCTGTTCGGTTTATAAATGACGGATGTTTCCATATCAGGAAACGGCTAATATTATCATTTTCATTACCATTAAGAACACCAGAAGCCCAAAACAAATTTTTTGAAGGCAGAATATATTCCTGTTGAAAACAATTTAAATAACAGATAATGAACATTTCTGAAAATCGGCATAATATAATAATGGTCGTTGTATAATTCAGTCCCTAAAGAGTGAACTAAAACACCTGTTGTTCTACGCTAGAACAACAGATAACCTCCTCGATGTTTCATCGAAACTGCCATGTTTAATATCAATGATTTTATTATTATTATATCAACTACTAACTAAGATTCAGGGCAATTTGGAGAACTCAAGTGAACTGAATTAAAAATTGTTTTAAAGGAAAGAACTGGGTTAATGAGTGCGGAATGTTTCCTTATATTGTCATTACTATTTAACTTACCCTGTATACTGAAAGCGATATAAAGATCTAAATGTCTGTCTATATTTCTGAGATGAGGTGTTGTAACTATTTACACTATTTACATTATTCGGATTGTTGTCCTCGTCGTTATTGTCATATTCAAGACGTTTCAGCCTTTGTACGCTCCGGCCTTCATCAGGTGATATACCTTAGAATTTTCCCAATGGAGACATGACCCAGTGGATAAAAACGTTGGTTGAAGTAATCGAAAAAGTGACTTGACCCAAAGAGTTGTGAGTTCAATACCTGGCCACAGTAGAGGTGAAAAAGAAAATGAAAAACATTGGAGAGTTGAGTTACTAAAGGGAATTAACTGAAACTGAAACATCCAAAAAGGTCATGGCACGTGGAACTAGAACAATCTATACGTGTGGACTAAATAAAAGCTTCGGTTAGAAATTCCAACGTATTTCACCTGAAGAAGACCGGAGAATACAAGGGCCGAAACGTCGTGAATACGACAGTAATGATCAGTGCAACAGTCCAAATAATGTAAATAAATCAAAATGTGATAAACTTCATCCAATCAATTTGAAAAAAAAAATATGTGAAATAATGAAAATGTTTAATGAAGAGAATTCAGAAAGTACAAGAAGAGCGAAGTATTTATCTGTCGAATCGTTAAAAACAATAAAATGAAGATAATTTTGAGGAAAAGATGAAGAATGCGAAAACGATTTTTCCGTAAATACAGGAAAACCGAAGAAAACATCGGTCGAAACAGTATTTATTTTCTCAAATACCGAAAACATACGGAAAGACGTATTTCAGAGAGAAAGGGTGGAAAATTTGTGGGAGAACAGAAGCACCAAAATATTTATGGGAGAAAGAAAACATGCAAAACCGCTTTCATTTTAACACCATCTCTAATATTCACCTCAATTCACGTGAGTTTTGCCATCGGATAATATCTTCCTCCCTAAGCAGCAATTAGTTCAAATGTTTGAAAAGTTACACCCTGAATGGTAATCTGTTGGCCGCACACGTCGAGAAGGGCGAAAAACGAAACAGTTTCTTTCCTCAATCTGTCGGTTAGAATAAATAACAACATTTCAGGCCGAACAAATAAAGTTTTCTTTTTTGTGGGAGAGGGGGGAGAGTGTGAAGTGGGGAGCAAACATTTGCCAAATTACCGCTATAACGGAAGTGAAGTCATATCTTTTTTAAAGGATCACTCTTCCTTTCGTTCTTTTTATTTCTTCTTTCCTCCTCCCGTTTAATATATTCTTTCTTTTTTTCTTTTTCTTTTTTTTTTATTTTGTTACTGAATTTTATCAACCTTTTCTTTTTTTTTAACCTTTTCGTTTATTCATAAACTTAATTATTTCTTGTCTCTTTCATTCACATATTTCCTATTTTGTTAGTTTCCATTCTGTCTTTTTCTCGTTCTATACTTCTTTTTGAGCTTACGGCCATATCACGTTGAAACACTGGTTCTTGTACGATAACTGAAGTTAAGCAACTTCAAGACTGGTATCTAGATCAGTGTTTCTCAGCCCTTTTTTTTTAAATTCAGGGCGCACTTGTTGAATAACAAAATCTCTTTTAAATAAGGAAAATTAGCCAAGAAATTCGAAAATAGGAAAATAATAAAGACGTCTCCTGAAATAAGTATTTATTTTTAAGACATTACATTGCATAATCAAGTATGCTTGCTCAAAATATTTCCTTGGTGTGCTTTGGCAATTTTTGAATGTTTAACGTTATATGGGATAAATATACACTCATTAACATTTCAAAAGCAGATTAGCTGTAAAGTTTTTATTTAAAGAGATTTATGAAAAATCGGTTATTTTTAGAGTCTGATAATGACGAATTTAAATCCCTTGAGAAAGGCAAAAGAGAAAGCATTGTTCATTCCTTCTTAAAGATTAAGGAATTTAGCATTCTGTTCAGAATTTCAAATGGCAAAGACTTGAATTAGACATGGAAACCGTATATATGGTGCCTCTAACTTTTTAAAATAGATTTTTTTTTAAATATGAAAATAATTCTTAAATTACTCTTCAGTTAACTTAAGGTGCACCTGGCTACCTTTCAGGGTGCATTAGTGCGCCCTGGTTAAGTAACGCTGATCTAGATGGATAACCGCTTGGGAATACCAAGTGCTGTAAACTTATATGTGCGGGTGGCGTAATAAATAATTGCTCGGAATTGTTAATTGGAGAACCGAGTTCCAATTCACGTTGGGTTAGTTACATACACTTAGGCGCAAATTCCCTTGGGAAAGGTATGAATCTACTTATTTTCCCCAGCTATGGGTTAATTAGTAAGACTTGTACCAGTAAACCATTATTACCTCATAAAAATTCTTACATTCTAAAAATATTTTCTGGTTTTAAATGACTTGCAAAGGGTTGATAAACAGTAAAAAAACGAATCAATAAAATTTCATTTTTTTTTTCTTTTGTCATGGCTTTTATTTTTTTCTCTTTCTGTTTCTTTTTCTTTCTTTCTTTTGCGTTCTTTTGTTTCTTTTTTTTTCACTCACGTCTTCGTTCTTCCTTTCCTTTCTTTTCTTTTCCTTACCTTCCTTCCTTTCTTCCAATTCATATTTCTGTCTAGTTTTCTTTCTCTCTTTGACTTGAATTTTTATATATATATATATATATATATATATATATATATATATATATATATATATATTTTTTTTTTCCTCTTTTCTAAATATTAAACAATTGTCCTCGCCACCAATCAAGCAATGTTTTATGCATTGTAGCAAGATCTTCAACTGCATCGAGTTACATTATTTTTTAGCTTAGGGTCTTGCCTTCTTTTACTTGTCATGTCCTTTTGAGGACGTCAGCAATCATGTCTCTCCACAGTTTCCCTTCCTTCGTAGCACTAAACATTATCTCACCCTTTACTATCCCTTTCACTCCATACCTTGCCATTATTTACCCGTTACTTGCTGTTCATCTCCGCCTCTTTTGTCTTCAATATTTCCTGTTAGCGTCAAATTCTCCAAGCCTTCCTACTTCATTATGCGTCCCAGAAGTTTCAGTTTTCTCTTTCTGATACTAAGTAAAAGTTTTTTTTTTCAGCCCTATTTTCCTTAAAAATGTCCTCATTTTTCATATATTCTGTCCATGGTAGTCTTAGTATTGTTCTGTAGAACCATATCTCTATTGGCTCAAGTCTCCTCTTCATCTATGAGGAGAATATCCAACATACACTGCAAGATAGGAGGACTGTTATTACATCGTAGATAAGCCCTTTTTTTTTTTAGTTTCTAACGAAATATTCCTGTTTCTTGATATTGGACTCAGTCTAAGACAGATTTTATCGTAACAAAATGAAATCATATAGACTCCGATATAACCCAAATCAACATAATATTGAATACAGCACAAGACATTAACGCCAATTTTGTTTTAATTTTTTATACTAAAGTTCACTCAATACAAAGTTGGAGAGATACTCGATGTAGAGTTTTAATGTTAAAATGGTTATGATAATTGTGGTGTGTAGTATGAATGCAAAATGAGGTTGGATGGTTGATTTTGTTTAGAGGTATATCAATCTTTATAGGTTAATACGGAAATCTAAATATTTTGAACACAATTTTAAGGCTTCAACGAAATATATTTTGAACGCAATTGTATGCCTTCAATTGCAGATAAAATGTATTGTTGGTCATTTTGCTATAAAATGTATTGTTAGTAATTCTACTATAAGTATGGGCTATACAATTTTATAGTGGAGTTACCAACAATACTTTTTATCTGTCGTTGAAGGCATGCGATTACGCTAAAAATATATTTAGCTGAAGCTATAAAATTGTGTTCAAAGTATTTAAATTTCGCATTGAATAACCAGTACAGACAGATATGCCGCTAAACAAAATCAACTTCTGATAACGAACATAGAAATATCAAAAACAAGTTTTATTGATAAATGCTTACTTGCCTTTACGTAAGATTGTTAAATTTAACGACGTAATAACCATTAAGTTATTTAATGTCGAATATAAGGCTTATGAATTAAGATATCGTGTTAACTTTCCTTCCTCTTGTCTTATTACTATGCATTGCATTTGGTCGGTCATCTGACCATTAACAGCCATTCAGTAAAACACAATCTGTATTGAGGAAGTTTTGCGAGTAGACACCATGAAGAGAAGTTGCTTTCTGACATACTGGACTTGTGAGTAGAGACATGCTTTTGTAAGATTCGCTTTCCTGTTCAGAGCTGAATAGGAGGCATGTAACACATTTCTACACTCCATTAGCATGTTCTCTTCATAGAAAATAAAATTCTCATTTACCTTTTCCCGACTGCTCCACACCCGTCTTTATTTTTATAATTTTAAATGTCTGTGTAAATATCTGTATTGATCCAAATTGGTTTGATTAAAATGAAGAGACAATATCTGTCTGTATTATTGTACTGTATTTTTCCAATTATCGAATAAGATGTTGAATATTGTTATCGAAATTGCAGATACACTGTTCGAAATTCATATCGTGTTGTTTTTTGTTCATGTACAAAAAGACACGTACAACATGAACGTCAACAAAATTTCGATCGAAAATATTCAACACCTTATTTGAAAATTGGAAAATACAATAACAAATTAGATAGACACTGTTTTTAATCAAACTTGTTTGGATCAATACTTGCTATACAGACCTCATATATATATATATATATATTATAAATTAATTGATTTAAAATATTTTTTCCGCTACACGGTTCTAACCATGTTTCAAAAATGGAAGCTAAAAGCTCCGAATTTAATTTTTGTAATTAAATTAAAGATATTAGTTCCATTTCCTCCTCAAGCGAATTTTGGAGTAACTTTTAAAATTACTGGGTTTTAAAGACACAGCTAAAATCATAATTCATGTTTCCAAGGTTACAGATGAATTCATTTTACTAGAAGAGGGGTGTATGGGTGTTCAATACGTCTATATTTTAATGTATCAGTTTTGCTACGTTTTGGTAGTGGGTAGGGATGTATTTTTCAATGAAACCTAACATCCGTTAAAGCGTGTCGTCTGGGAAAAAAAAATTTTATTGCTAACGGCAAAAATTCTTACGGAATTTTTTCCTTCGTATATTTAAATATTTTTTAGGGGTGTTTAGGTTAGAATACGTTTTATTTAACTACGATTTGAAATATTTTTACTTTTAATTTTTTAATATACTATTTTTTCTTTTTAAGAACAATTAAATGTAATGAGAATTTTTTTACAGTTTGTAGAATTATTATCACATCAAGTATATTACGATTTTTTAAATTTTTTATATTTAAATATTATTTAAGTAAAAAAAATTTTTCACTTAGGACAAAAAAGCTAATTCATTTCTCTGTTTTAGTAAACTTTATTTATTTATTTAATTACAATTTTAAAAAAAAGTTTAGGTTAGAATTCATTTTAATTAACTACAATTTTAATTACAAAGTTTAAAATAATTTCATTGTTAGTTTTTATAGACTATATTTCATTTTAATAGAGGTAAATGTATTAAATTACTTATAGTAATGAAGATTTTTTTTTCCATATCAAGTATATCTCTATTACGATTTTTAAATTCTTTCAAAAATGGAAGCTAAAATTATATATCTTACTGTTCTTTTATATATATATATATATATATATATATATATATATATATATATATGAAGAAATAAAATCTTAAGGTGTATTATATTTATGAGATAAAGTGCTCAATATCAGATATAGAGATTGTGTGTAAATATAAAAGTGAACATTGAAATCAACACTTAGAGGCGACAGGCTGTTTCATGCTGGACGCAATCGTCAGGCCACGTGTGACGATTGATGTCCAGCATGAAACAGTCTGTTTAATTGTTGAAAAATAAAATTTTATGATTTATATATATATATATATATATATATATATATATATATATATATATAAAAGTGATCCACAGACAGACTGTTTCGTTGTAACACAGCTCATCAGTGTTTTTAGACGTCCAGTTGCCTCTAGCTAGGATTTAAAAAGAATTGGCGTTAGTCGGAGAATATCTATCTATCTATCTATCTATCTATCTATATATATATATATATATATATATATATATATATATGTGTGTGTGTGTGTGTGTGTGTGTGTGTGTTTCATGAAAAAACTGAGAAGGCACTGCGGTTAATTTTTTATTTCATTTTTTTAGGGTTCTTATTATTTTCCCTTTTATCTGGACATAAATTATGCAAAAATAGTCCGAATATTCTGTATATCCAAGCGCCTCCGGCTATACTTTTAGCCATTATCAAGGACTTTTAATCTTTTTTTACATGTGGATGAGGTTTTATATTTGTAATATCAACGCGTGTATGTTTTCATGTGTATTTAAATGAGACCTAATTGAGCTCTGGTCAGAGAGATGTAAAGTGAGCCCTCTTGCTAAGCATGTTGTAGTACATAAAATATAATTATTTATGAATTATGAATGATCAGGAACACAGTTCCTTAAGGGACATGTCAATTCGTAAATAATATTGTTTCTCTGTATATATATGATGGACTCTCCCATCGAATTCGATGTATGAGGTTTCGACGTTTACTTTTGGTGCATTATTCCTCAATGTCAGCTAGAACAATACTCTGATCTCTTCATAGCTACCTCTTCAAAGAAATATATATATATATATATATATATATATATATATATATATATATATATATATATATATATAAAGGTTAATGGTCAGAGCTGAATAGGGCTCCATGGTTGGAACAGTAGTATTACAAATGTTCAATATACGTGAGAAAAAAATATGTAAAATGAAAATAACGTGTAGTGTCCTTTTTAAAAATCAGATATATGAATTAAAATATTCGGCCATGGTTTCGCCCTGGCTGTCTAAAATTTGTCAGGCGTTAATTTAAAAAGAAAATTCCTCATTATATATATATATATATATATATATATATATATATATATATATATATATATATATATATATATATATATATATATGATATTTTATCAAATTTTCTTAATTACACAGCGGACCTTTCAGTAAATGCCCTTCTGTTTTAGTTTCCCCCCCATTTTCTCTCCCCACCCCTTCTTTCTTTTTTCTTTTCCTGTCCCTCCCTCCCTCCCTCTTCTGATCTTTTAAGATTAGATCGTCTATTGTGTGTGTATGTCACCACAAAATGTATCCTTTCTGGTTACATCTTTAATGTATTAGACATCCGACAACATTCATATTTCTCTCACAAAAACCTCTTCAACTCACCTCTCTAAAACTTCTCTCTGTTAAGGTTTTATCTTCCACCTTCTCTCATCTGTTACCCCTCTCTTTAGCTCTAACATTCGTCCCACACTCTCATACTTACACTCTCTCTAAATTCTATTTTTATTTCCGGAGTTGTTTTTTTTTTGTTGTTTTTTGTTTTCTTTTTGAATTTGTAGGTCTGATGAATTGGATAGTATTTACGATTCCAATGGAATAAATTATGACCATGGAATATTAGTGTTAAACCTTTTTATCATATATATATATATATATATATATATATATATATATATATGTGTGTGTGTGTGTGTGTGTGAGTGTGTGTGTGAGGAGGAGGAGGAGGAGGAGGCACGGTAGTGGATAGCGACTCGGATTGAGGAATCGATGAGTCGAGTTCGAATTCCAGTCGAATCCATTACATTCACTTACGTGTTAATACATTTGGGAAAGGTTTTGATCCTCTTCTCTCTCCGGGTATTGGTAATTAGGAGGACAGACTGGGTTATAAAGCCTTGGATGTCAGCTAGGAGAAGGACAATTCTGAATTCAAAAACCTACTGGGGTTGTTTGGGGACCTTGTGGTACATACTGTATTCGGCCCTTCACAAACTGTGGTTGGTTCTGCATAAAGCTCTTCAATGTGTGTGTGTGTGTGTGTGTGTGTGTGTGTGTGTGTGTGTGTGTGTGTGTGTGTGTGTGTGCATTTAGGCAGCATATTTTCATTCAAACAGCTTTTGTTAAATAATTTAGACATATCATGTTGATTTATTTGGGTTCTGTTCCTTTCAAGTTCACAGATTTGTAACACTATTTTGGTTGCTGGTAAATAATAAGGGCTTTTGAATATCAAATACGATAGACTGATAAATACACTGCTATGAAAAGGTTTAATGAATAAGCGTCAATCGATATAGTGATAAAAAAATCGCTCCCAGAGAATTGAACAAACTCACATCTATCCAACCAAATATATATATATATATATATATATATATATATATATATATAGAGAGAGAGAGAGAGAGAGTTCGCCAAAAAATGTACACGCACTTCAGGAAAGGAAAAATGTATCTTTGGTAGTTTTATTTAATTGCGATAACACTGCTTACTATAGTACGATATGTTCTCGACAGATGGCATTACATTGGCGGTCGTTAGACACGCAATTGATAATGCATATGCAGCAATCCCAATGTTGCTCAAGCAGTAGTTCGCTGTAGTAAGAAATATCTGGAAGCGAAATGCCACCAGTTTAAGAATCTATTGTGATTGTCGAGACCAAAGGTAACTTATATTAATCTCCTGATGTCTCAATCTCTGAATTAATGTCTGAGGTGTGTATACATTTTTAACGAACTCTGTGTTATATAGAAATAAAGTGTCGTTGCCGACACAGGGGTTTGAACATAGATCGCCAGAAAGCAAACACAGGCGATCCCATTTTGAATAAGTAGATCACGTGTTCATAAAGAAAAAACATAAATCGGAAGTATCGTGACATCTAAACGATCACCATTTCTATTCTATCCTATATTACTATACGGATCACTCTTTATACACTATCCTATATCTCTATACTGTTCACTATACTATTTCTCTATACTGATCACTATACGGATTACTATTCGGATCACTATCCGATGGTTACTTTTCGAGCGTGTATTATCGAGCAAGTACTATTAATGCGAGTGTTATTCGATAGGCGTCTGGCACTAGCATTGTTCTATAAAAAAAGAGCAATAAGAGGATAGATATATAAAGTTAAAATGACTTATCTTCTGGCTTTAAGGTTCGCAGAGACACTGCTAGGCTTGTCAAGATAAGATAAGTCTATTGAATTCATTAACAGTTATCATATTTATCAGTCACTATTTAACTTATTTTAAATACGTTACATTTGTTAAAGTATTTCAATTAAATATTATAAACAATTATTATGATAGCTGCCAATGAATTCCGTAGATTTTTCTTACATAGACAAACAGAACGGTGTCTCTGCGAGACTTTAAATCGGAAGATAAGTCTTTTAAACTTTTATTTATCTCTTCACGGTGGAGGAATGGATAGCGGCTCGGATTAAGGAATCAGAGAACCGAGTTCGAATTCCAATCGAATCCGCTACATTCACTTACGTACTAATACCCTTGGGAAAGGTATCGATCCTCTTCTTCTCCTCCCCCGCCCGCTATGAGTAAATAGCAGGACAGACTGGGTTCTATAGCCTTGGATGGCAACTGATCTACCGCAGAAAGAAATGGCAACCTACTGCGGGAAAAAAATCTGCCTCGTCAGTCATGTATCGAAAGATACATGATCGCCTAAGCGTGTATCACGCATGGTATTTAACTGACTGACTGACTTGTTATTAGTAAATATACGTGGGAATGCAGAAAGGTATCCGGTTCGACCCATTTCCATTCTCAGATATCATAAAAATAGTCGTTTCGTTGTACCATTTTAGAAAGCACCTGACTCCCTCTACTATGCTCTTTACAAGAGAAAGATCGGACAAAAAGAAAATTATGTTGCCATATCTAGGTTAGAAATGACTAGTCTTCATTTTCCCGCTTTGACAGAGCTTCATAAGCGTCTTCGATGCCTTGTGGGTGATGAATTATTTTCCACTCCACCACCTCTTTCTCGCTACTCTGTTGCTATTTCTATATCAAATGTTATGGCCAGCTACGTTCCTTAGTTCCACCAGTTCAGACCTTTACAGCTAAGGTCTGTCAAGCCACTTACACAAGTGTGAATCATTCACATTCCTTTCGTTATCCATTCGTAAGAAACAATTCCAATCGACAGCTTCTTCCCAAGAACCGTTACTTTGTGGAACGGACTCCCAAGAGGATGCTTTCCGATCACTCCGATCTTAACCTCTTCAAGTCTAACGTTAACCGTTATCTTTCCTACATATCCTCACAAATGTCGCTTCTTCTCCTTTCCATTTATGTTCATAAGGTTTATGGCTCTATCACGCTGAAACACCAATTCTCATACGATCACCAAAGTTAAGCAATGTGGAGCCTGGTTAGTACCTGGATGGGTGACCGCTTAGCAAGACTAAGTGCTGGATGTTTGGGTGGTGTAATGGATAACGACTTGGAATTGAAAATCGGAGAGCCGAGTTCTAATTCCAGTCGAGTTCGTTATATTCACACAAATACTCTTGGGAAAGGTATGAATCCAACTCTTCTCCCCCCGCTATGGGTTAATTAATAGGACTCGTATCCTTATCTCCAGAAAATTCTCATAATCTGAAAATATTTTCTGATTTGAAGTAACCTGCAAAAAGGTTGATAAACCGTAAAAATCAAATCAATAAATCAATTACGTTCATACAGCAACCACATTCAGTAAACCTTTATTTTGAGAGGCCCTTGGGATTTGTATTCAGTGAGCAGTTAGTTTAAAAATGATTTAGAGAAGTGGTCACTTTCTGGGAGCGTATCTTCTTGCGATACTGTAAATACCATTTGGTTGTCTTTTTATTATGTTCCTGAAATAAATTCTAATTCATCAAGAAATGTCTCAACTTACACATATTCCTCTGGTGTAGGAGCGCTGGTCTCCAAGCGACGAATCAAACTTCAGAATTAGAGTTGCTTTACTGAAAACATGACTCGGAAGGGTGCTAGTGCAATGGTATTTTTTTATTTATTTATTTTTTGTTTTTTTTAGGTGTGAGGGCATCACAACTTCACATGAGCTCTTTTGTTGCGGTCGGCTACTGTAAAAATAACAATTGTAAGCCGATCAGATTACAAAAATCAGAGAATGCCATATTTTTTTTTTTCTAGTGCAACGAAGGTGGTGCTCTCTAAAGATGGATCCTTGGCCTCTGGTATATTTTCTTCAGGGGCGCCGAGGACAAAAGCTGTTATTGTTTTTGAATCTTTCTCTGTGTTTGCATGTGTACCTGTATGCGTGATCATGCGCACGCTTGCGCAGTACAGCGGAAGTTGAAGTGGGAATGGGTGGGAAAAGGATCTCCTCGCCTACATTAATCAGCCCGGCAAATGGCCGTCAGTGAAAGGGAGGGCAAACGATTCTCGTTTGTCGCTCACCTCCTTACCGTGGGTTATCGGACGTTGCTGTTTGCAGTTGCTCCTACAACGCCATTGGCGTCAAACCAATTAGGCAAATTGATACGAGCCGCCGTTTTCTTTCACTTCAGCCACAGGAACACATGCGTACACACGCACACAACAGGGTTTAGTTTTTCTTGACTCCGTCTGCTGCTTTTTCGTCTGCTTTTGAGAGTTTTTTTTCTACTTGGACGCCATATTGAATTCTGTAGTTTTATGTCTTAATTTGACTAATTTTCTTTTTGCTTTTTTTTTTTAAATAAAAAATAACAATTTTCATTTTTTTTCTGTTTATTAATTTAATTCTTTTTCACTTAAATTTTTCTTGCAGATATTTTTTTTTTGCTTAAAAAATTAATTCTTATTATTCTTTCTTTCTTTCTTTTATTATTTGATTTTTGCTTTAACGAACCAGCACCTTTTCTTGTTTTTTTTTTCATCTTATATAACTTCCCCACCAACACATTTTTTTTTTACCCAGGCTGTCCAAAAATGCAGGCCTCTACCCTTCATGCTTCAGCGATCAATTGTGTCATAGATTCTTCGGCTAAATGATGGAAAGGAGAAAATGTATTAACAAGTATGAACGACCTTCTCATTTTCATGCTTTTGCGAAATATTTCTATGCAGATGGGTGGGATATAAAACAGTGTAGTATACACCGAGCGTTCACCACTTGATTTGTTTTGTTTATAAAGAGACTTTAGATATTCAGCAGTATCAGCAGAGGACCAAATTTTATGCCTCGAGACCCAATATTATTATGGCCTATAATCGATAGAATTGACACAGATTTCTTAACTCAGCCTAAGTGCTGTTCGGATAACTGAACTCATTTTTTTTTTGCCTGTTCTGTTATTTAAGCAAATCCATTCCCTAGCTTTATTCAAAAGCAGTAAGGAAATTGAAGAGTTTCTTTTTCTTGCAGCCATTGTTCATCGCTGTTTTGTTCTTTCGATTTTTTAAGTGATTTTAATAAATATTGAACCTCGACTTAAAGCGGTTAAACTTGTAGCGATCGAAGAAGCATCCACTTGGGAGTTTGTTTTATAAATTAGCTGTTCTTAGAAAGAAAACAATTTTTTCGCTACATATTTTCTTTCGGTCTACTTTGCTACCTTTCTTCCTTTGAAACCTTTTCTTTTGCTCTTTCTTTCTTCTACGTTTTCTAACTTGTGCTTCCTTCTTTCTTTTTACTTTTCTTTCCTTCCTTTCTTCCTTCCTAACATTCTTTCATTTTATTTCTTCTTAGGAAGAAAACAATTATTTTTCGCTACATATTCTCTTTCGTTCTTTTTTCCTTCTTTCCTTTCAAACGTTTCCTTCCATTCCTTCTTTCTTTCTTTCTTTCTTTCTTCTACTTTGTCTAACTTTTGCTTCTTTCCTTCTTTCTTTTACTTTTACATTTCCTTCCTTTCTTTCTTCCATTTTCCCTTTCTTTCATTTACTTTTCCTTTCTTCCTAACATTCTTTCATTTTATTTTTCTTATTTCTTTATTTATTCACGTTTCCTTCCTTCCTTCCTTTGTACGTTCCTTTCTTTTTTTCTTCCTTTCTTGTTTCATTTTTCTTTCTTCTTTCCTTCCTTCCTTACTTCCTTCCTTTGTTCGTTCCTTTCTTTTTTCTTCCTTTCTTTGTTTCATTTTTTTCTTTCTTCTTTCCTTCCTTCCATCCATCCATTCTCTCCTTTCTTTTTTTATTCCACTTTTTCATCCTTCTTTTTCCTTCCTTTCAACTTTACATTTTTTTCTTTCATTTCCTTGTTTATTCCCTCTTTTTCTACCACCATCCACCTTCCTTCCTTCCCATAGCTCTCCTACCCACGTTTCCCACTTTTTTTCACGTTGCCCCGATTTACTTTACCACTTTCTGTTTATTCCAAGTTCCACAATTGTTTATTTTGTCGGCTGTCGACAGAGGGACTGATTCACTCCAGAATGGGGCGGACTTCTCCCCCAATACAACCCCACCCGATAACTTACGTTTTCACGTCACAACACACGCGCATGCGAATAGATTAGCACACACTCATACAAATACAGATGCTTAACTCATGCACATATTTAGTTGTTCAACACAAAATAGCCGACTTTCTCTTTAGCTTGTCAGTTATACTGCCTGTTCAAAAATATTAACATTTTTTATTTGATATTTTCTTTTCAACCGTCTGTTTACGTAATCTGTGACACTATAAGTTGAATAGCCATACCATAATATCAGCGCTAGGATTTATTAATCAAATACGTCAAGTCATTCCATTCGTTCCAAGGACTGCGTGTAGTTTAACAGAAATTCTGGCAGTAGGGGGCAAAATAAAACAAGAATCACGATTGAATTTTAGTGTCAACTGCATTTAAATGCAAAAAAAAGAAAAAAAAAAAAAAGTAAAGGCTTCCGGGCAACCATGGACATTCGTGCACGCAAAAAAAGCGGGTTGTCAAAAGGACGGTTTTTCTGTTGGTACCGCTATTATTTTAACTACCTTCACTCCTCCGCAATGTTTATTGTTATAAAAAGCGATGTTTAGAATTGTAATATGACTTAAACATATGATAAAAGTGAATTTATACTTTCTTTTTGTTCTTGAGAATATAAAAGAAAAATATTAAACGTTATTTGTTGATTAAGTTTTTTGTTTACATGAATAATTTTGCATTTACAACATTCTAAAAAATAATGCAATTAAAACTAATGCAATATTTATCATTTAACATTTTTAAAAGAGATCAATGTTCAAAACATTTTTTTATTCACAAATTTATAAATATCTACTAAATTATTAAAATATGTGAACCAATTATAAGGAAAATTCTTATAATTTTGGATTTTATAAAGTTCGAATTAATTGGCAATTTGCTAATGTTTTTCCAAACCTTCCAATAGACAATCTAATAAATAAATAGATTTTATTATTTTTGTTGTTACTTCCCAAGAACAAAGAAATGTAAAAATTCACTTTCATTTGTTTAGGTTTTATTACCATTTTAAACATGGATTTTTAAAGCAATAAACATTACAGGGGAGTGGCAGAAGTTAAAATAATAGCGATGTCAATGGAAAAATCGCCCAATGTTTTTTGTTTGTTTTTGCGAGCACGAAGGTCCAAGTTTGCTAGCTTTCTGGTACGTTTTATCTATCTAATGCTACCCTACTCCAATATGCTGCCATTTTTAGGTTTACTTATTTTTGGCGCAATAATCCTAAATGTTATCTTACATTTCCGTTTTTATTTATCAAATTTATTCATTAAAATAAATGAAATAATTATCATTTATTCAATTATCTATTCACCATTATTTGCATTGATTTCGATCTTTCTTTTTTTTTCCCAGTAAAATTCCGCGGTGAAGTGAAATCGTTTTCGACGAAATATTAAGAATGTTTTCCCTGCAAAAGCGTTTGCGGCGGTCGAAGAAAAAGTAAGAATCGGTTGGTGAAACATTAAGGGATTATTGTGCGTGGGTTAGAACAAGCCAATCGAACTTCAAAAGGTTTCCTTTTCTATTCTTGCTTGTGTTGACATGGAAGGGAGGAGTTTTGCTACTGACGAGCGCATGGTGTTATTTCAGTCATATTCTTATGGACACGTTGCAGCTGCTGGACATATAAACATGCATTTAGAATTTCATGGTATTTTCAGAATAGTAAATAACGCTTCCACCTCTAGCACATTACCTTTCTTCCATAGGTCTCAGTCTTTGGCGTCGAGTGTGGAGATTTATTCTTGTCAATCTATCGTTTTTTTGTGTTTGTTAATTAGTGTACACCAAATTTATTCTTAACTACCACATATGATTAGAAGTTAGGATGATATAGTCTCCATAACAATTACGTGAGTAAGTAAAAAAATTATCCGAATTTTCGCCATAGCATATCTTTAGATTTATCACACTACCTTCTGCTGATGCGTGCTTATAGTTGGTACTATTGTGGTCACGTGATCGAAACTTGAGCTTGATCGGGCCAGTTTTCTTGCCACTGTTACAGTAAACATGTACAGTGCAAACCTGGCCGCTCCGCTAGCAGTGTGCACCAAGGAGGAACAAAGAGCAGTGATCAGAATATGCAGAGAACATGCTACCTCTTCGATGATAACCCGCCGGTTCGCCATTACCATCTCTCGAGCTTGCTGAATCTTCTCGTTACTGATGGAGGCTGACGGGCGTCCTGCTCTTTCTTCGTGCAGTACCCTTGTCTGGTCGTTTTAAACTTCCCGATCTACTCATTTACATTTCTACGCGGCAGTGGACTGTTTCCGTATTGTATTCAATGTCTCCGATGGATTTCAGCCCGTGAATTTCCGACCATAGAAATAGGATCACTTCTCTTTGTTCCCCCTAGATGCACACTCCTAGCTGAGCGGCTATGTTTACACTGTAAGAGCAGCAAGAAAACTGGCGCGATAAAGCTTAAACTTCGATCAGCTGACTGCAATAGTACCAATTATAAGCAGGCATGAGGAGAAAGCAGTGTCATGTTATGGTGAAAGTGAGTATAATATTTGATTTAACCTCATAGTTTCCAGAACGGAAATTACTTATGGCTCAACAAAATCTTTCTGTTGATGAAGGAAACTTTGATGATTAAGCAACAAATTTTGCTATCTTTGACCAAACATTTGTTTAATCAAGTTTTGTCAAGCTATCTTTATATTGTGAATTAATATTTCGATTATACATGTAATTATATTGCTAATGATTTTGCTATGAAAATACATCGAAATCAAGTAGAATGTCAGTAATCAGGAAATAAAGCAAGCGTTCATTATGGAATAGGGATATATATATATATATATATAAATCTATTTAAGCTCGGTGGATGAAAAAACCTGGATAGTACAATTTTCAAATAAATTGGCATCCAAGGAAAAATGGAAAAAAGAAAGCACTAGAAACCTCCAAAGAAAGCGAAAGAAATCGTCCAGTGCCTTAAATCTCTGGTACAAAAAAACCCCAAAAACAGCGAGTAATAAGCTCACCCTGATGATCCCATGTGGTGAAACGTAGGTAGATAGTACCTGGCTCATTACGATATATATATATATATATATATATATATATATATATTAGGATATTAAAAGAAAAAAAAACATGTTAAAAATCGTCACACAATTACAACTACGTTTCAACACTACAAATGTGTCTCATTAGGTGATGTTAGAATACTGGTGTGTGAACGATTTATTTAATTTCAAAAGATTAATACGTCCTTTTTTTCGAAAAAAAAATAGGCTTGTAGACTTTACCGTGATTCACCAATCGAATGTGACCTTCGCTAAATTCAAACTCACCGAATTCGTTTTTACTATATGTCATGACACGAAGTTGTCTGCATATATATCCTAGACAATTTCCTCATGGGCAGATATAAGAGGTTACATTATTTCGAAAGTTGTACAGAAGTCGGGCGTTCAACTTTCCTAAAATAAATAAAAGCGAAAGAGGTGGGAAGGTATTTTCACACCATGCTAACCAGTTACATGCTCGTTCAGCTTCTTACATAAAATTTTGTAGTTGATAAATAAAAGGTCCCTTTAAGAAAATGGTAGAGAAACGTTTGAAAAAAAATAAAGATATAAATACAGAACTACTTTGGCAAATTAATATGCGTTAAATAAAAAGCATCCATATAAGATGTTAATAGTACCAACTAATCAATATCAGATGTTAATAATACTAACGAAACACCTGTGCATACATATAAGATGCTAATAATACTAACTAATCATCAATACAAAGTTATATCAGATCAAAATCTTATAAATAGAATAGTATGTCATAAGGTGCACAACAGTTCATCTTCTGATTATTACAATAAGAAAAAGTATTATTATTGCGGTTAAAGAAATAACAACACAAGTGTTACAGATATATCATATATTAAACATAAAATACAACAGAAAAGTATTACACGACTAGCGTTCAATCGATTCGACTGTTGATATTTAGTAGGCACCACCCACCACGAGGGTAGATGTGGCACAAGGCCGAGTTTAACGTGGGTCATCCGAGGCTTGGCCAAAAAATCCCCGTAGAAACCGCATAAACGGGTTCGGGTCTGTCTACCTCCCCGGACGAGACTCTGCCCTTCGGCACAATCTCGTCCGGGTTTCTCTCTGCCTGTGGGCCGAGAGTTCGACAGCAGCTGCGAACTGTCACACCCTCGGTAGAACAATCTATGCAACTGTTAATATTTGACAGCCCCCTGCCCCGCCACGAGGGATGTATGTGGCACAAGGCCGAGTTCACTGTGGGTTCACTGTGGGTTCTCTGAGCCCGTAGGCTCGGCCAAAAATATTCATTTAGAACTCGCATAAACGGGTTCAGGGCCTGTCTTACCTTCCCGGACGAGGCAGAGAGTTTGTCAGTTGAACAATCTATGCGACTGTTTCCTAAAGTCCTTCTCACCTCCTTATCTTATAGTAGATGGAAAGTCCAAAATAGACTCTTTAGAGGGAAGACACGACAACAGTTATCAAATTCAAAGTTTAGTAAAAGGTATGCCTATGATTATCGGTGCAGCTAAAACTTAGTTTTAGTGTGTTTCTGTTAAATATTTTCTTAAATATCTGTTAAATATTTTACTAATCATTTCAAGGAAACGATGCTATATTTATGGGTAAAAGAGCTTGATATTAGAGACAGAGTGTATGTAAATATGAAAGTGGACACTGAGGTGAAATCCAAGCAGCATCAGCCTGTTTCATGCTTCAGTGCAATCTTCAGGCAATGTGTAGTGTGTTTTGGGTCTACTATTTATATATGCTGATCAGATGTTCATTATGAGGATTAAGGTCATAATATATATATATTCGTAAAATACATCTATTGGATGCTTTAGTACACATCATCAGTGATGTTTCTAGCCGAGGTCCATTAGGGGTTACGGGACTTTCAACATCATAACCCCTCTCCAAAGTGACCCAGCCGATACTTATCGGGTATCGACTTGTGTACCTGCCGTCAGCTATAATTTTTTACATCTTCCGAAGTAGAAACCATACGACACTTCTTGGCAATTTATTGTCCAATCCCAGATGACTTCCGGTTCACCAGCAATGTGCGCTCTTCCATAAAAAAAGGAAACACACACACACACACACACACACACACACACACACACACACACATATATATATATATATACATATATATATATATATGAATGAAGAATTCGGATCAAATGCAGATAAAATAAGGATCGGAAACCGACAGAATGACAGGATAAAGGACAAATAGGACGCTTTAAAAAAATCTAGCATATTTCGCTTTTATTAAGGCTTCATCAGAAAATGAGATATGAAAAAGTTTTTTTTTTTATTTTGTGTTGTTTGATTTTCTTTTTTTAATCAGACCTCACATGCATTTGACATGTCAAGAAGCTTTCGTGCGTATAATTTATGTGTGCCAATGTAGCAAAATTCTAGTTTGTCTATGAGGGATTTGGATGATGCACACAAATTATACACACAATTTTCTAGTATCTGTTTATATTTCTGAGATGAGGTATTATGTATACTATTTACATTATTCGGACTATTTTCCTCATCTTCGTTGCCATATTTATCACAACATTTAGGCCGATGTATGCTCCGGCCTTCTTCAGGTGGATGGAATGTCGAACTGAACCCTTTATTTCGCTCGCTGAGGTAGACTGTTCTAATTCCACGTGCCATGATGTGAGAAGTCAGTTATCTCCTGCTAATTCCCCTTTCCAAGTTCTCCACTGCTTTAACTAGGTATTGAACTCACACTCTTTGGGTCCGGTCACTAATGCTTTTATCCACTGTGCCATGTGTCCTTAAGGATCCAGTGACAAAAATGAGGACAATAGTCCGAATAATATAAATAGTGCACACATTTTTTTTATAAAGCTGAAGTGACGACATGTGTAACGCTTAAAAACCCCATAAGACCCCATAAAAATGCATAAAATATTATTCGTTTTTTAGATATATCATTATTTTACGCTTAGTAAATACTAGCAGTAGAGCCCGGCGTTGCCCGGGGATGTAACAGTAAGAGATAGATCAAGTATCGACCATTATAAAGACTGAAAAATAAAATTGACAAAGATTATTGTTTAATGATTATTGTTATTGTTATTGTTTAAGGTTGACGGACACGCATGTCTTAATTAGTTTTTTTTTTTTGTATTTTTTTTTTTTTTTTTACGAATTGGTCAAACCCAAATTCAAACAAAAACATTGTTTTCAATCGTTATGAGTCTACCGATTGAATAGAATTTTATTATAAACAATTGTCTTGTAAATGGAATTTTTAAAGCATTCTGAATGTAAAAATAAAGAAAAAAGTGTGCAAGACAATAAGAAACACTACCTGCCAAAAAAAGTGAAGTTTTGCTGAAATCGGTTGAAAAATGTAAGAAATCCGATCCCATATATAAACGAACACACGCACACACACAAACAACCTGGGTTTTATAAGTATAACTCGATATGAGTTGCCCCCCTTTCATTCTGGCGACAGTGATGCCTCTTAATCGTGTTTTCAAATTAATTTCGTGCAAAAACGATTGTGTTTCCAATTTTTGGTGCTGTTAGAACAACCGCAAGGTAATTTTACGCAGTCCTGTGAAGTTTTGTTGAAATCAGTTGAAAAATGTAGGAAATCCGATCCATTATATAAACGAACAGACATACACACATACACAACCTGGGTTTTATAATAAGTATGATTTCAAACGGACATGAGTAAAATAATAATAATAATAATAATAAAGTAGAATTATTGTTGCATTCTTTGGTTGTCGGCTTTTAACCGTTACATATAACGTCTCTTTAACTTCGGATTCCTAAAAAAATTACTCGAAAAAATAAAAATAAAAACGAACTTTAGCAATTTCCTGATAACATGAGATAATTCTGAAATTCGGAAAACTAGAATGGTTTGCAACACGTTGCTGTCTGTTGAAATTCTCACAGTATTTAGTATTGTCGTTTTTGTCGAGTTTCTTTTCGTTCAATTTCGCAACGCAATCGTTGAAATTTGAATAAGCTGATTTCTTTGGAAAATACTTTAATGAAAACAGTACTTCGCCATTTAATGATTTCCTTAATTTTATAGGACTTCATGATAAAGTTTTAAGAATATTTTTTTTCCTTTTTAACAGCGAAGAATATATTCTTAGGATTTCATACCCTTGAGCATGCAACATACAACTGGTCATGTGTAAATATTTCTTTCTGGAGCCCAATTCCCACTTTTTAAAGCATTTGGCCTTGTGATTTGTTTGTAGTTCTCTCAAACGCAGGGTGAATTGCAAACTGGATTATTTCTTAAAGAGATGATAAGCAAAAGACAATATTGCATTCTTATTAAATAAGTATTTGTTATTTTAATAATTAATTTGTTTTTAAAATAGTGGGAGAATTTTGTATGTGAAATAATAAGACTTTTAATTTTAGAAAAATTAATGAACATTTTTTGTACTAAGCCACGTACCCTAGTAATTCTCCCTTAATTTTGGTTTCAATCGGTCAATGTATCGTTATTTTAGAGGATATGACGGAAGTCACAGAATTTTATATATAGATATGTTTAATTTGATATTATAGGAATAGATAAGTTTGTCTATCGTCTGGTTAACACTTCTCCCTAGTCTTTGAAACAGGAGTAGAGGTTTATTCTTTGTTCCCTGTTTTAGGACAGAGTTTTCGGTTCTTTCTAAAGTCTACTTCAATACTATAATTCTAACGTTTCCGCCTTAACTTTAGCTTTTCACTAATTATTTTTCTCTGACCCCCAATAGGAGTAGAGAGGTTTGCTATCTTCGGGTTCGTACCCCTTCCCAGTTTTTTGAACCGGAGTAGAGGTTTATCCTTTGTTTCCTGTTTAGGATTGGGTTCCTGGATCCTTTTAAAGTTTACTTCAACTCTATACTTCTAACGTGTTCACCTGAACTCCTATACATCTGAGGTCTCCGCCTGAACTCTGAAATTTTATTCACTAATTAATTCTTGACCTCTTCTAATTTAGAATTTGATCTTATCTTTCCTGCATTTCTTCAAGAACTTCACTTCTTGGCATTTCTTGGGTAAAAACTACTCCACTCAGTAACTCTCGACTTTGAGTGGCTCTTGGGCCTTGTATTGGGTAAGACATTAGTAAAAAACAAAACAACAAAAAACATGTTTAAAATAATTATTGCTGCCGAAATATACCTTATATATATGTATATATGTATGTAATATAAAAGGCTCAAACACTAATATTCAAATATTATTAATATTCAAAAAGCTTTTTGAATTTGTAGGTCTAATGAATTACGATTACGATTCCAATGTAATAAATTATAGCCATGGAACGTTAGTGTTCGAGCCTTTTATATTATATTCTTGCTCTGTCCTGGATAATGAGCTCTAACGACATTCTATCCTCTAAGAAATATGTATACATACAGACACACACACACACACACACACACACACACACACACACACACATATATATATATATATATATATATATATATATATATATATATATATATGTATGGATATGATAAAGAATATATATACACGCACATATACTTGACCTACGTATAAATATATTTTTTCCACAGGTGTTATAAATATATATTAGTGAATATACATAATATTCAACGTCGATAGCACGACTTGGTGTTTCATGCTGTTCTTGCAAGTTTCAGGTGAAAATATGTTCTTACCGTTATGGAGTTCACGTTCTCGTGGTGATGATTCAAAATTGTGTGTGTGTGTGTGAATGGATTTATATATCCGAAATAAATTGCTTTATTAGTAAAAAATATTATTATTATTAGTGGGTACACGTATTGATAGGTAATTCAGACAATGCACCATCAATACGGTCTCCATAGTAGAATTTGAAAAGGCACGCTTCGACTATAGAAACGGTTTCTCTGATGAAAACAATGCAATGCAAGTCCGTTTCCTTTTTGTCCATAATCTTTTTTTAGTGAGGAAGTGTTTCTTAATTTCACTGTTTAAATAAATAAAAATAATAATAGATTAAGTAACTCAAATACGTGTACCCACTAAAAAAAAATATTTTTATATCTATTTACCCCCCCACTTTCATCTTAAATAATTTTTCCGTGACTTTAATATTTTTATTATACAGATTCAATATATCAATGACATATTCATAGTAACGAAAAACCTACACAAAATGAAAAAAAAAAAAAAAACTTGAAGCAGCCTTTAAGAATAGCACTGTTTTAAATTTACTTATGAACTTAATATTATAACCCGTGTCCTTGACGTTGTAGTCACCACCAACAATCATAATTTTACTGCTACACTGTATAAAAATATTGCAATCATAAACCCGTGTCCTCTCAATTACAAAAGAGAATTTATCCTCCCAGGTATAAAATAACAGTTATAAAAAAAAATGATTAAAAATGAGTTCTTCCTCAGACATTTTGCTATAAAATGTATTGTTGGCCATTTTGCTCTAAAATGTATTGTTGGCCATTTTGCTATAAAATGTATTGTTGGCCATTTTGCTATAAAATGTATTGTTGGTCATTTTTATGCAAAATGAGGAGAGCATTGATTATAATTATGTACCGAAGGGAAGTACTGATGATCGTTGAATTAAAAATTTGGGAGTTCTAACTTTTTTCTTCAGCATTTCATGTCTGAACTCACAGTTTCTTTCCGCTTTTTGTCTTATTTTTAAGTATGCCATATTGTGATAAGATCTGCCAATGAAGATGAAATATAAAAAACAAGACGCAATTTTATCATTGATGATTTAGTAATCCGTGCACTTTCTATACATTTTATCCCTAGTTTGTTTTTTTTCTTCTTTTAATTAATGCAAACATGTAATCAAAACTAAATAAAAGCATCTTGTCTGTCGTATTCAAAGAAATGTGCATGAAAGAAGGATTGCTGCCTAAATACACAAAATATATATATATATATATATATATATATATATATATATATATATATATATATGTGTGTGTGTGTGTGTGTGTGTGTGTGTGTGTGTGTAAGTTTCCATCTATATGATAAAGAGAAACTCTGGATTAAGTGTATTGAAAAGGAAGATAATTATGTTGAAAAATAAATATTTTGTGTATAAAATACCATATCTCTATCTATAAAAGGCAGGATGTGTGCGTGTGTGTGTAACGAATGCACGGCCGCAATTTTCGACGGATTTGCACCAAAATTTACATGCACATGCTCCAAGTTAGCGGAAAGGCCAAGACTGACGTTGCATTTCCCAATTCCCATCGATAGTGGAAATAATCGATTTTTCATGCTTCTACGGCAGTTTTCATGTAGTTTGCGGCCATTTTCTACTGGCAAGAGTGAGAGTCAATAGATGGCTCCCACGAATAGACAGGAGGATTCTATTATCCAGCATGAGAGCCAACAGCTGACTGACACGAATGTTAACTAGTATGCTAGCATGCAAAAAAATCGATAGCTGCATTCGTCACAAGTGGGAAAAATTTAAATCTGCATGGCACTTTACTCCAATTGGCTCATTCGCTTGCTTAAACTCAACGTTGATTCTGATTCCGCAGAACTGGGTTGGGTGTGAAAAAGTATTTGTTGTTAACATTCTTTTTTCATTCGGTTTTTCCAGTTACGAGTCCTTTTTTAAAGGTGATCGTTTTGTGTTCATTTTGTTTAGTTATTTTTCGTAACAGATTTAATGTTTAGTATAGAGCTTAGAAAAAATTCGCAATGTGAGATAGGCAAGAAGTAAGACATGTAGCAACATCAGCACGGCAAAAGGCACTCCTTTAAAGACAAGGAAGAGGAAAAATATTTTAATTCAAGTGATAGCGACTGCTGTATGAGTCGTACGATTTTTGAATCAAGCACGGGCAACGCCGGGTCATGCTGCTAGTCTGCATATAAAATCGTCCTATTTCATCAGGAAAAGCTACTTTGAATTTGTCATTTTTTAGTATACCTTAACGTTGTAAGTTGTATTATACCAGAATGATATTTTTAGCGATGTTTTGGGGTAAAAAAAGGTACTTTTATGTGCTATTCTATGTATTAAATGCATCCTTGTCAAAGGATTACTATTATTAAGGTAGGTAAAAATGCGATATTGACATCCATAAAAATTATACTGGATTTGATCGTTACAGTAAGTGTGCTCCAGACAATGTTACCGTGTACAAGACAAGATCAATGCGAATTGTCCTCGAAGAATTGCGTTTAAATAATACGCTGTTCATGATTTGTATACTGTTGTTGCTGCTGCTGTAGTCTGTGATCATTCGAATAATGATGGTGCTTATGATGGAGACGAGTCACCATAGTAACAATGATGCCCACGCCTCACGGCTGAGGAAGTAATCACAGACGCTCGTAATTCTTTGGGGGAAACTGATGTAACAGTTCCATTGCCTGCAGACTGCCTGAAGTCGGACATCTCTCTCTTGTTTTTGGTTTTTGTTTTTAATTACAAAGGCCAAGAGATATTTTGCGCGCCTCTCAATCTGACTTACGCCAGTCCCCCTTCTACTTTACCATGATACTATTATCACAGCTTGGAAAAATGGCTGCCGTCCTTCCAGACATAACTTGACTTTGTCAAATCACTCTGTACTAACTTGCAATCGGAACGAGAACGATTGGAATTAAAAAGGAAAAAAAATGAAAGTAAAAATTAGAAACGATAAAAAAAGATTCAATCAATTTTCAGGGATTTTCGAGAACAAGAAAGCACTTTTTTAATAACTTCGCCATCTTTATTTCTTTTCTTTTTTTGTGGGAAGTTGCTTCTTTTTTTTATTATTCCACGGGTAAAAAAATATGTTTTGGCGTTCTTTTCCCCTATTACTTTCTTTCTTTTCCTCACTTTCCTATGTTTTCTTCATTATTTTCAATTTGTTTTTTCTTCGCGTTCGTCTTTGTATGATTCTTCTCTCTTCATCTCTCTTCTGTACCTCATATTTTTCTTTTATCTATAGAATTGTTTTATTTTTTTTTTAAATTTAATTAGGATAATTTATAAAGTTTAAATCTCTTAAAATTTTGTATCGGTCAAGTGATATTGTTATTAAATACAAAATGAAGTAGCTAATCATATAATGGAAAAGCTAACTACAATTCATTGACCTCCGGTATTTTAAAAACAAATTTGAATTTTTGTGTGTGTATGCATAAACGTGTCGATTTTTGTAAAGACAAGCGAACATTCACAACAATATCAAGAAATAAGAACAGTAACTATCTTAATTTTCTAACCTTCCTTTAACAATTGTCTTCTACGAAACCAAAGTACGTAAAACTCAATAAAATATTAGAATGCTTAAAATATTTAAAATTTTTAAGACTAAAATTATAAGAAAAACGTTCACCTTTTATACGTCATGTAATTTTATAAAATTATGTCCTCTTTAGATAAATTTTCCGGTTGTCGATAAATGTGTCAACAGCCAATAAAACCCATCTCCGTGTAAAAAATTTTCTGAGATATTTTAAACTAAAATATAAATATGACTGGTGAGAAATCACCGATATAAAGTAATCCTAAGTGTATAGAGAGGAATAAGCACAGTCTATCTCGTAGATTGAATAAAGCACTGAGTAAGATAAAATAAAGAAGACGAGCTTATATATATATATATATATATGGGGTGGCTCCTCAAGACGGTGTAATGGTCAGCATGCTTGTCTCGCTAGAACAATTGTGAATGAGTAGTAAGTTTGATCCTCACTGATTTCCCCCTACTTTTGGAGTTTTGCCACATCAAGGTACGCTTGGAAAATCACTATATATATATATATATATATATATATATATATATATATATATATATATATATATATGTTGTAACGGCAAAATTGTCCAACTCGTGTAAAAGTAAAATTGTCCATTTAAACCGTTGTATCTTAGAAATAATAAAAGATGCCTTACTGGAATTCTCCAAGGTTTTTATAACACTACTGGTTTCTACTTTGAGCAATAATAATGTATCATTACTCTCCAAGATTAACAGAAGAATCGTGATGAAATCGATCGTAAACGAAAATGACATGTTCATCATGAATTAATCATATCTAAGGCTCGGAAGCTCATGGGTTATTGAAATACTTTGCACACACACACACACACACACACACAAATATATATATATATATATATATATATATATATATATATATATATATATATATAAACCGCTCCTTTTTCAGTTTATAAAAAGTATAGAAACTTTAGTTGGTGTTAACTTCGTTATATATATATATATATATATATATATATATATATATATATATATATATATATATATATATATATATGTATGTATGTATGATATAAAAGGCTTTCAAACACTAATGTTCCATAGTTATAATTTATTATATTGAAATCTTAATCACGATCCAATTCATCAGACATTCAAATTCAAAAAGACTATTAATTCTGTAGTAATATATGTCTTTTTGAATTTGTACATTTGATGAATTGGATTGTGATTATGATACCAATGTAATAAATTATAATCATGGACTATTAGTGTTTGAGCCTTTTATGTTATATTATTGCTCTGTCCTGGACATTGAACTCTACCTGGATTCTATTCCCTTGAAAATATATACATTAAAATGTTTGCAGATTTTAGTAATTTCCTTAATATATACTAATATTATCTATCTATCTATCTTATATATATATATATAGATATATATATATATATATATATATCCGTTGCGATGAGAACGAAAATAATATAAAAATTCTAACGTTCACAGCATTAATTCAAAAGAGGGCTCGATACCGATAGTAGAGCAATAATTATTTATGATAATTTTATCATATAGACAAAAACAGTTTACTCACTACAAAGATGCAACTTCGTTTCGGTGCATTTCAATTGCACTTATGTGCTATATCTCATCAAATGAGTACCCCAGGTATATTAAGCTGTATGTGGGATCAACTAGGAGACCTTTTAATGATAGATATTACAGTCACATATCCTCCTTTACAAATGCGGACACTTTCGAAATATTCTTGGAAACTGAACGAGGAAGGAAACCAGGACTTGCAAAGCTTTAAATGAACCTTGTTTTTTATGTTTACAGGAGAAAATATGTATTATTGAACTTTTGAACAACACCCGATTATTAAATCAAAGATATGAAAGCATCGTCTTTTGCAGACATATTAAAGATTTAACATTACAATCATGCAAAATTCTTAAATCCATAACTCTAAACGTTTAAAATTAGAACTCACCTCCTTTGATATACTTCCTACCCTCTTATATACCTCTCCACTAATTTATCTTAGATTATGATTATTAAAATGTTTGCAGATTTTAGTAATTTCCTTAAGTATATTGAAGAAATATTCGGAGTAATTATTCATTACACCAGCCGCACATCCAAGCTTACAGCGCCTGGTATTCCCAAGCGGTCACCATCTATTATCTACAAAGCACTATCAAGTAAAACGGTTAATTTCAAACTTTTAATTTTCAAAGAGAATGAATTCAGTAAATGTAGAAAATAGAAAGGAGCGTAAGCCAAGCACGTGTTCCCTCACCGGATTTAGTCAGTGAATCAATTCTGAGATATTTGGAAGTCCTACCATGATTTATTATTGGTGGATACAATGCAAATGACACGGTGTTGATATCAGAAACAGAAAGAAAACTGCAATAACTCCTACAAAAGGTAATAAAAGAAAGCTAGAAGAAAGGACTAAGGATAAATTTCAAAAAGGTAAAATGCATGGTTGTTAGCAAAAGGGACAGCCCAACATGTAAATTACAAATCGGGGATGCCAAAATAAAAAAAAAGTACAACAATTTAAATATCTGGAAAGTGTTTTAACAGAGGACGGAAAGTGCAGCACTAAAATCCGAAGGCGCATTGGAATAGTGAATAATGCTAAGCAGAGTATTAAGAAACAGGAACATTTTGTGAGGAACAAGTAAAAGAGTACTGAACTGTTGCATCATATCAGTCCTCCTATATGACTATGAATGCTGAACAATCTCCTCACAGATCAATAAAAAAAATTGAAGCAAGAGCAATGTGGTTGTACAGAAGGATGATGAGAACATCATGAATCAAGCATGTGAGCAACCATAAAGTTTAACAGAAAATGGAAACCAAAAGGATTTAACATCAGGAAGAGAGAGTTGAAATTTCTAGGGCCTATAATGACGAAAGAAGTCTTGGAAAATATCATACTCACAGGAGAGATTGAGTGCAAAAGAGAGGAAATCAACGAAAAACTTACCTAGCGATCTTCAGTGAATGGGCGGAGGAACAGGGTTTAGGAGATATAACAAAAAGACAACATTTATTCAAAGGTACAAAGAACAGGAAATTGTGGAGAGCCATTATCAACACAAAGCATGTAATGAAAATTGAACTAAACCGGAAAAGGGAAAGAAGAGTTAAGGAAATGAAACACAAAGAAGGTGAAATGAATGAAAAGAAAAGAAATTTTGTGCTGACTCCACAACTTGAAAATGAATGATGTCCTCCGTTTTTTCCTTTTCTTCTTTTCTTTTTTTAACTTTGATCAATATTTTGCCTCTAACGAAAGGAATGATTTAAAAATAGCAACCAAGCAAGAAATGATTTGATTCATTTACCATCTTGTCGCTTGTATAACCAGAGGGGCGAAAAGAAACGAAAAGAAAAAGAAAATGGAAATAAGGGGGTAGATTGCTAGGAAAAGAACATCGAAGTGGGAAAAAGAAAGAAAAAACGAAAAGAGGACAATATTGATAAGAAGAGAGGGAATTTATTTTGTAAGAGTCGAAGGATATTATGAAGATTGTTATAAAGTGGTTGAGATGAAGAAGGAGAAAAAGAAGGAAAGTGGAATAAAAAAGAAAAATTAGAATCAGCAGCAGCAGCAGTAGTAGTAGTAGTAGTAGTAGTAGAAGAAGAAGAAGAAGAAGGAGTAGAAGATCTTTACGAATGCAGTACTAAATAAAAAAAATGGAAAATAAAAGAAATAAAAGGAAGAAAGAAAAATAAAAGAAAGGTTTGTTTGTGAAAGCAAATTGAGGAATAAGATCTTTACGAAGCAGTTGACAAAGAAAAGGAAAAAAATTTAAAAAAAACGGGAAAGACAAACGTTCATTATGACCAAAAGAAGTAAGTGGAGGAAAATAAGATAGAGTATGAAAAAATAAAACAAAACAGACGTGTCAGAAAGAAAGCAATAAGGGAGCAGTCGGAGGAAATGAAGAAGTAGAAGGAAAAAAAGAAAAAGAAAATTTAGAAGAAAAAGTAGACAAAGTAAAAGAAAAAGAAGTAAAAAAAGAAAAAGAAGAAAATGAAGAAAAGAAAAAGAAGAAAAGAAAAAGGAAGAAGACGAAAAACAAGAAAAAGAAGAAGAAAAGGAAGAAAAAGAAGAAAAAAGAAAATGAAGAAAAGAAAAAAGAAGAACAAAGAATTATAATACAATAAAGAAAGAGAATCTCAAAGAATTTACGTTTTCTATCAATAATCCTTTAAATATTTCTTTCTTTTCTGTTTTATTTTTTATTTTAATGAATTTATATTTTTCATATATTTCTGGTTTGTATTTTTGTTCTTTTGTATTTTATTGTTTCTTAAGGAACGAATATTTTAGAGCCTCATTCTGTCATTTTACAGTCTTTCCTTTCTTTTATTTAATCTCTCTTTCACTCACCTTCCTTTAAGTACTTCTTCTTTATCATCATCATCAGCAGCAACAACATAATTTTAATTCCCAATATAACGTCGCTTTGTTTTAGCAACTTGAAATTGGTAGTGACTACATGAAATTTAGATTACCGTCAGCTTCGAACAAAGCAAGCTAAAAATATATTTGGTTCCTATTACGAGGATATCTGTCCCCAAGACAACAACTTGTCATTGCACTGAGAGTAGAGTCAGGAATACATCATGATCTCTGTGGCAATGGCTGGTGGAATTTTGGTTATTTTTTGATTGACCAAATGTTAAAATGCAATGGATCCTATTCTTTTTCTACGCGCCGTGTCCCTTCAGAGTGTGGGCAATCATGTCCCAACACAACCTCTTATCAATGTAGCTCTTAGCAACGTTCGACTTTTTAAGATCTCTCCCAATCCCGTTCTTCATTTACACGAGTTCATTTGGTACTCAATGTTTTCTCTGGCTTATCATGCCTTCAATATGTCATCTGAGTGTCAAATTCAAAAAGCCATAATTTTTGTTACTTGCCCCATAAATTTCAACTCTCTATTTCTAATTCTAATTGTAAGTAACCTTTAATTAAAACATCCTCATTGCTCACATGCTCAGTCCATGATATTTTCAGCATTCCTCTATATAAACTTATATCTTTTACTTCAAGTCTCTGCTTCCCCTGTGAGTAAATTGTTTCGCATTCACTGCCACACAGGAAGATTGATATTGCACAGCATTTCAACCATCTTTTCTTTCTAACGAAAATTTCCTGTTTCTTATTACTTTGCTTAGCTTTTGAAAGGCATCTTTCACTATTCCAATGCACCTTCAGATTTCGCTGTAACATTTTTCGTCATCTGTTAAAACATTTCCCAGATAATTCAATTTCTACCCCTGCTTGATTTTGACGTATCAAATTCGTAGTTCATATTTGTAGCTGTCCTTTTTGTTGACAAGCATATATTCTCTCATCTTACATTTGATAGTGTTGCAGCATACCTACGGACAATAATGGGTATGCCCACATTCTCATAAATACTGTAGTGAATAATGAACGTGGGCAGAGTTGGAGATTCATTGTAGAATTCACTTGACTCACTTCTAGCAGTTGACTACTACTTCTACGTGCCTCTGGCGAATCTTATATGTGTTGTTCTTGTCCTAAGTATTATCGTTCATTACCAACATTCGTGTGATTATTCTATTCAGTAACATCTCTCTAGGTTACAACAGATAGTTATTCCTTTCTCCCTGCTTTCCTTTACTATCTTTCCTTTTCTAGGTCTTCAGTGGAAGCCATACAGTTTCTACATATATGGACACTTTTTTCTGAATTAAATAACTATCGGAACTCATAACCCTTAGCTTGTTAGTGTTGAAAGATGCCCTGCCTTTTATATTGATAATCTTGCATATTTATCATTCATCTGCTTTGTCTGGTCTTTTTACTGAATTCATTGCACGTTGGTTTTGTATGGTCTTCCTTGGTTTTCCTCGGGAAAGCAGCGTCCTCTTCCTCTCAACCATTCTTGCAAAAGGTTTTTACTAAGTAGCTGTAGCAGTGGATAATCTCCACGCTGATATTTTTTTTTTTTTTGTTAAACGCTATTAAGATATGTAACGATGGAACATAGAACAAATATAGATGGATCTATTAAGAATGATGTAACATTTTTTTTTAATTATTTCCACCAACCCCCCAAAGCAAGGCGGTAATGCCATTAGTACGCAGAGGGTTACGGGAAGTGAAAAACGACTGAGTTTAGGGAGGATTGAGGAAAGGATAAAAGATGATTCGAGAAGATAGATGATAGCGATTGACGTTGCATTTAATTTTTTTAACATTGTAGCTATTAGGGAAGCAGAGGAAACGAAAGGGAGCTCCACAATCGGGATGTGCGAGAAAAGAAGCTCCTGGAGTAGAAGTGTCGGTTTTATTTAATTATTTCAACAATAAACGGGTGGGACCTAGATGCCAATCTAGTACCATGTAGTCGGGACATAAAGGAAAAGAATTCTCAGAGCACTTGTCATGAAAATAATTTTAGAAAAGACGTCTTGAGAAAGTGACTGAAGTTGCAATATAAACCACAGGTAGGATCTCTTTATAACAGAGCGTGTTCATGCGTGTTTTTTAAGAATCACCATCAGAATGATGACAGTTACAATAAGTTTGTCTTTGTAATTCACTCCTGAAGATTTTCTCGGAGGAAGTCGATTTATATATATATATATATATATATATATATATATGTGACAATTGGAAAAAATCATACATTTTGCCGACGCGTTTCGTCTTCCGACTTTTTCAAGAAAAAAAAAATGAATTCGAAAATTTTTTTTGTTGTTATAGTTACATTAAAATTCAAAATTAAAAAGATAGACGCTTGTGTCATAATTTTTTTCTGGTTAATGTAAATTATCCTTATAGTAGGGGGATTATTATTTTTTTTTTTCCATGTCGTACAATATATTAAATTCCCAGATGAATTCTGTGGACAGGAAGATTGGTATCAAATGACAATTGGAAAAAAATCATAAAAATTTAACTATATTGTCGACAACCTAAAAAAAAAAAATAATATAAATCCCTGTTACTATAAAGGTAATTTACATTAACCAGACAAAAGGCTTAGAAAAGAGCGTTTTTTTTAAATTTTAATTTTAATGTAACTATAACAACAAAAACATTTCGATTTCATTTTTGCCTTGAAAAGTCGGAAGACGAAACGCGTCATAAAAATGTATGATTTTTTTTCCAATTGTCATTTGATACCAATCTGTCTTGTATACAGAATTCATCTGGGAATTTAACTATATATATATATATGAAGAAAAATATACTGAAAAAACAAACAAAAATCCTAATATGCGATTATGCTGTTTTAATGTTTAATGTCAACGTCGGACGTTTCGGTCTAATAGACCATCTTCAGGACATATTCATAAAACATAATTAACATAGACCATATATAATTCAACATAAAAAAAGACGATGGACATGGTCTATTAGACCGAAACGTCCGACGTTGACATTAAACATTAAAACAGCATAATCGCATATTAGGATTTTTGTTTGTTTTTCCAGTATATTTTTCTTCATACTGTCGGATCTATATCCATATATTTGCTTACATATATATATATATATATATATATATATATATATATATATATATATATATATATATATATATATATATGTGTGTGTGTGTGTGTGTGTGTGTGTGTGTGTGTTTGTGTGTGTGTGACCGCTCAAAACCACGTTTAATGTCATCGTGACTTGTGACTTCGTGCGGGCAAAACCATCAACGACATCCAAACAGTTCTGTCTACCCAATATCAGTCCCAAGGCTTGGGTCAACCCATGATATGGTTTTCGGACACTTTCCAACAGTGCCGCCTCCCCAGGCTGATAACATCACCTGCCTGACAAACTGACCATAGGTCTCATTGGTCAGAAAGTGAACACGCCCATACATATATGTATGTGTGCGTGTAGCGTGTGCGCATGTTTGTGTAGGCGATTAATTAACTAAATACAGAATGTTGTGAAATACGCATCTATCTGACAGCCCGAACAAACAGTATAGGTTCTCTTCTACACTGTTGACGCCAACAAAACCATTTCATCCTCAACTTCGCTCTCACTTCCTTAATATACTTGGTCCATCCTCCTGCTAGCTTTCATCTACTTTGGTTCTGACTTGAATTGGCGTCAGATTCGGATAATGTAAGCAAGACTCGTCCGAAGAGACAAAGGTTTAATTATAGATTTCATTTCATGAAGTACATGTGAAATAATACGCTTAAATAATCCCATGATTTAATACTAGAAAAAAATGATTTTCATTCTATTGGTGTTCACAGTAATGGCATCTCTATAACTTCATGTGAATGTTCTATATATCTAGGTACCTTCACTGATTCGCTAAAAAATTAGCATACCATGATGAAAAAATATTGTCAAAACCATTGTATTATTATTATTAAGAGGGAAGACCAAAGAATTTTTATTATTAAATTACATTTTTTATCCATTTCGGAATTTTCTAAATTTTTGGTTAAACTTAAACTCTTGTTTTGTTTTTGTTTTTGTTTTTTTTTTTGTTTTTTTCATCAGAGGCAGTCAGGGTTTACAAAGATTTAGTACGGAGAATTTTAGCGACATTTTGTGATGACAAACATTGATTTAGAAATTCTTGCAAAAATCAAATTTTTGTCTTATTTTAGTGAAATTTTCAGGACGTATTCACGAATGAATTTAAACCTTTTTTTTCTTATTTAAAAAATCTTAGTAAAAATATTATAATTTATAAAGTTTTAAATCTATTAAATTTCTGCATTAATTTGTACCGGTTAGCGGATATTATTATTAAGTAAAATATATTTAATCATCAAAAATGGAAAAGCTTACTATAATTCATCATCCCTAATATTTTAAAAAGAATTTTGAATTCTTTTTTTATGTGTGTAAACGTGCCGATTTTTGTAAATACGGGCGTCCATGCACGATCTTAACAAAAGTGATAACTATAGTAAATTTAAAGCCAAAGTACCTAAAATTTAATAAAACATTAGATTACGGAGAATATTTTCATAAATATTTAAGATTACTGGGTAGTTAAAAATTATATAAAAAGGCGCTCATGTTATATTCCTCAAGCAAATTTTACAGATATATTCACCGTAGAAAAAAATTAGATGAACTTCCGTCAGTCATTCAAGCTGTCAACCTGTTAACACCTGAAATAGGCAGCTAACGCCATGTTAAAAACAATCATTTCTGTAATATTCTAAAGTAATATTTCTTTCAAATCAGATTAATTAAACTTTTAATCAGTTAATCTTCCTCAAATTAAGTTTTAGAGAAGTGTATTTTTTTTAAAAATATTTTGTAATAAGGAGAATTAAATGATGATGACTAAAAATTGGTGCGATAAAATCAGCGATATTAACAATTTCAAAACGAAAACTCCTTTTAGTGAATTTAGTTTTGAAATACAGCAAAATATTTTGTTTATTGGAAATATTAAATTTAATCTATTTATCTTCAAGAAAGCTTTTTCATCTAAGAAATTAGTTTTAAATCTTAGATATCGTGTTTCTGTGAGGGAAACTATTTATATTAAATCTATACAGAGGTTGCAAGCTCACTTTTTTTAAAAGTCGAAATTGAATACATAATGCTAAACCGGTTTTCATTATAAACTTAGGAACTTCGCCTTTTAAATAATTCAGCTATCTCGATAGTGTAATAAAGGTGTCGAAAAATGGGAGACAAATACGAAGGTTCATAGGAATAGCTAGCGAAAGATGCCTATCAAAAACTAACACTTGCTTGCGGTAAACCTTTCTCTGCCATAGACATCGAGTTACTCTATAGAATGGTTGAATTGAAATGTAATCAAAATCGCATTAACAATATCAACGAGTTCAGTGATCCAAATGAGTCTTTCAGGGTTGGTTGGTTAGAAATACAGCGATTCCAAAGAATTTTTTCATATCGATTTTACTCTTGAAGATAGCTAGAGAATTGATTATTCGAAACGTTGTCCTAACAACTAAAGCAACACAAAGAATGAGATTGGTAGTCCAAACAGCCTTTGCAATGATAATGAAACTTTTCAAAATTACATGTGTTTTCCATAAAGATTGCTCGTCTGAAAATAGACTGACCGCTATAGTATTAGACTAAAGAACACAAATGATGTTTTTAGCAGTGCTAAACACTAAAAATGTCAGCAAAAATACAGTAAAAATAAGATTTCAGTCACAAAAAACTAATTGTAAATAAGGTTTATGAAGGCGAAGAAGTGAGTGAGAGAATTTATTGAATTTATAGGAAGCATTAAAGTTGCATCCCTTTGTTCGTTTCTTGTCATTTTCATCGGTCGTGTTTCTCAGTATCTGTGACATAGGAACTAAGGTACGTAAGCGAATAATTGACACCTTATTAAGCGTCGCGACAGCTTAATTTTGGCCACGTCTAACGGTTTGTTGAACAACAAAGGAGTGGAGGTCTAGGAATCAGTGCAGCAATATGTATGGTCGGAATGTGGTGTTGGTAAATAGAAACAGTGACTAAGGCGTGGTGAGTGTGAGGGAGTGCTTTTGCTGTCGAGAACGAAGCAACGAGGCGAGAAGAAAAATAATAAGGATTACTAAAACAAATTAAGTCAAAATACGAATTAAAAAAATCTAATTTTTTTTACGGTTCGCCGCATTGTCTGGCAAATAAAATAAAACCTAAGCCGTTTTCTCACACCCAGACATATATTAAATACTATTTCAACACTCACTCTTCTTCTGTCGTACTCTTCCCCATTCTTTTGTTCTGATAATCACCTAGTGAAATTTTTGAAACTCTTTATCGCGGTGTTTACAGTGTTCTCAGGGCTTATTTCTGGTAAATGCCAACACGCCTTTTTCAATACTTTAACCACGCCAGTATTCATGATGATTTTACTTTCTTTGTAAGATTCTTTGTCTTTGTTTCAAGCGCATCTGTAATGATAGGATGTGCGGATGCTGCAATGGATTGCGGCTCGGAATAAGAAATTGGAGAGGCGAGTTCGAATTACAGTTGGGTTCGTAACATTCACTTATGCGCAGATACCATTGGGGAATGTTTTCAGAAAAATCCTTGTTAATGCAATATTCACTATCAAAATAGAATTATATAATTATACACTGAATTATACAGAATATATAGAATTATACACTGAAAGACATGTTACGACAAAAGGGTGATAATACCTAAGAAATACATCAATCAACAACAACCAGTGATAATGTGTACAAATGTCATATAATGTTTCATGATTTACGATAGTTTTCTCTGAAGGTCTCTTTATTTCTCTCGCTTTCTATTTCACTAGGTCTTCTGTTCGAAGGTCGTCTGTATTATCTGCCAAATCACATTCGCTTTGTTCACGAGGACAACACCCAGGCTTCTAGATTGGGTGATGCGCTTAAATCTAAAAAATCCCGATTATTCTATTTGTTTTATTACCTGAGACTAGTTCTAGTGTAAACCTTTCTCTGAGCAAACCAAAATCATTTGCATAATTCCCAATGATTTATATTTCCCACTCAATCATATCTGTATTATATGACTGACGATATCCAAAACATTCTTATCTATTTATATTATGTTCCATGTCCCTTCAGAACATAGGTGATCATAGCTCTCTACACCTTCATTATTTTGTTACTCTAAGTAAGTACTGACTATTTACCAACGTTTTCTTTTTCTTTGTTCTACCAATCATTCGCACAACCATCAAGCATGTTGCACAATGTTTCTCTTGTCTTCAGTGAAACCACCTCTTAATTGCTGTTGTTCCCAGGTTCACCCTGAGCCGGAGTGGTAGCACCTGATGGGGTCCTAGCTATGGGCAAATAATGAACAATACGTATTTACAGTAAAATACATTTTTAAGGCAGAATTACTAAAAATACTTTTTGTAGCAAAATGACCACCAATATATATTTATCTGTAGCTGAAGCCATAAAACTGAGTTCAAAATATTTAGATTTCGGCATTAAATAATCTACAGAGGTTGATATGACACTAAACAAAATCATCCAACGAAATTCCTCGTGAGTATTTAATTCTCCAGGTCTTCTTTTCTTGTTATGTGTCGCAGAAATTTCATATGTCTCTTTCTGATTGTAAGTAAAAGTGCTCCTATCTCCTTTTTTCTCCTTGTTCTCATATAATGTCCACGGCATTCACAGAATCCGTCGGTAGAACCACATCTTTGTTCTTCCAAGTATCTTGTTTGTCTGTGAAGAGATTTTCCAGCATTCACGTACTATTCCATAAATTTCTGTTGAAATATCTGGGCATTTAGAATTGTTCTGAAATCTTTAGTGAACTTTTACTGCTACTAATTTTTTTTTTCATATTAAGTAGCACCGATTATGAATATTAAAAAAATATATATAAAAATTAACCGGCATTCCTGTTTAAATATACTCATATGGTGTAGTTTATAAAAATTAAAATTAAATTAAATTCTTAAGGCACGGAGGAGTAATGGATAATGGCTTGGATTGAGGAATCGGAGAGCCGAGTTCGAATTCCAGTCGAGTCCATTACATTCACTTGGGAAAGGTATGAGTCCTCTTCTTCTCCCCCCAGCTATGGATAAATAGCAGCGCAGACCGGATTCTATAACCTTTGATGGCAACTGGTCTACCGCAGAAAGAAATGGCAACCTTCTGCGGGAAAAATCTGCTTTGTTAGTCATGTATAGAAAGGGACAGGATCACGTAAGGATGTATCATGCATGGCACATAACTGAATCTGGGGGGATTATTCGATAGTAATATATGAAAAATGAAGACCAGATTGCAAATTTCCAATTTAATTTTTTTTTTTAACATTTTAAGAAATTATGTGATATGAGCATATTTTCTTTTGGCTCCCATATTAGATTCAATTTACAATTAATTTACATATCAAACTGGAGTGATCGGGAGTGCTTAATATATAGTAATACAAAAAATATTTGAAAGAAATTATTATTTCTGATCTCATTGCCTATTGTGCAACACCACTGAATTTACTGGTTCGGTAATTTTATCATGTCAATTTTGTCATGTCAATTTTGTCATGTCAACTTTATCATGTCAATTTTGTCATGTCAATTTTATCATGTCAATTTTGTCATGTCAATTTTGTCATGTCAACTTTATCATGTAAATTTTGTCATGTCAATTTTGCAGCAATATTTGGCCGTCACAATGAAACTTCTATTATTCTGGTTTACTTTCCCAAGTCTTTTGATTGCAAAGATCGACCTATTTTTTTCAATTTGGTATCCAAACTATTGACGTCATTTCTCGAGCTTTATGCTTTGTAATCAACTTTGTCCTTTAATTCAAATTTCTCAGTTCCTTTTTATCCAGTTTAGTAAGGGTCTAGATCGGATATTGCCTGCTATTTATTCCTTTGATCAGGTTTATTGAACCTGCTTTCCAAACATTTTCTTGTTCTTATGATGTATTCCTTCCTGAATTTTCTCATTTTTATGCTTAACTGAATCAATTTTCAGTATTCTGAGATATTTTGCAGTTCGATTTCCCCTGATCATTTCATAACTGCTGTTTCCCCCCTTGTTCATCACTGAACTTGCATATATATTGATTCACTTATAATTCTACAGGATGGACATTCAGTAGTATTAATGCTACGATGAAAATTGATACGAATAGAATGTCTTTGAACAATTACTTTTTTAGTGTTGACTTCTACTAGAGATTTTGTACTCTCTCAATGCCAAATTTGGATTCTACGGATTCTTTAATTAATATACCATCTGCTTCTTTTATTTCATTTTCAGCAACTTTTTTAATCATCAAATAAGCAGTACATTTCTTTAATAACTTGTGCCATGAGGAAATAACTATATTTTAGGCAGGCATGTTTTAGACCTGTAATTACTAGCAGCTCTTTCAGGGCATCATTTTTTAATAGAGTAGTTTTCTCTTCATTTATTTATATTATTATTCATATTATTTGTTGTTGTTGCTGTTTCTCATTCGAATAGCAGTGGTGGCGTTGTCTTCGTGAAAAAGTTAACCAAAAAAAAAAACGGGACAAAATGGAAAAAGCAGCGGTGAAGGAGAAAGAAATCGGGTGATGGCGTAGAAAACTCTTGAGAAAAAACATTTTTTGAAAATAGCAACGAGGGGAAGAATGACAAGAGGACAAGCGAAAAAATTCGAATGTCAAATTTTTGCAGAGGAATCTGGTCGAGAATACAGCTGTTGCTGTCATTCGAATCGAAAAGTGAAAGGAGGTATATGGGTGGTGGAGTTATGGCAATTTTAACTGGCCAGGGAGAGCGGTGATGCTGGAGACTATAGACGATAAGAGCAAGAGGAATGAGTAAGTGCATCGGCATAATAATTTACAACTCATTAGGATTCTTCTTTTTCTTCTTCTTCTTCTTCTCCTTTTTCTCTCTCATTCTCTCTCTCTCTCTCTCTCTTTCTCTTCTTGTTATGTCCCTTTTCTTTTTCTGTCTTTCTTTTCATTATTCTGTCCGTTTCTGTTTCTCTGTTTTCTCTCTTCCATTTTTTGCCCACTCTTTCTTTCTTTCTCATCTCTCTCTCTCTCTCTCTATATATATATATATATATATATATATATATATGCGTGTGTGTGTGTGTGTGTGTATTTAGGCAGCAATACTTCCTCCATGCACATTTCATTGAATACGACAGACAAGGTAGTTTGATTTTGATTTTTTATACAATTTCTCATGCAATCTAATTTTTCTTTTCTTTTCAGATGATAAATTATATAAAAACTGTCCGAATCTTCTTTTAATCCGAGCGCTTCTTATTTAACAGTTGAAATATTTCATCCTTGAAAATGGCTAAATGTATAGCCGAAAGAGCTCGAATTAAAAGAACATTCGGACAGTTTATCTATCTATTCTTTACCTACCATGATGATGGCTTTAGAAAATCAAAAGCTGCGACCATATTCCCTGTATATTTCTTCCGAAATAAAATTCTAACGGAATTTCCCCCTTTTCTGTAACGGATTCTCTCTCTCCTTCTCTTCTTGTTATGTCCCTTGGAAAAGTCGATCATTAAAATTACTTGATACAAAATGTCTATCGTTTTTAATAGTATTTGCCTCAATATATATATATATATATATATATATATATATATATATATATATATATATATATATATATATTTCTGTTGTTTACTGTTAGCAGCAAGCAGAAATATTTCTCCTCCCGATGATGGCCATTTCGGTCGAAACTAGTCGAGGAATCTAAATGAAATAATAATAAAAAAAAACGAAAGAATATTAATCTACAACCCAGTGTGTCTAAAGATTTTAATTTTTTTATTTTTTTATTGTTCAAATATATATATATATATATATATATATATATATATATATATATATATATATATATATTAGTCTCATTAATATCTATCTATCTATCTATCTATCTATCTAAACCGGTCCTTTTTCAGCTTGGAAGTTGAGAAACTTTAGTTGGTGTTCAACTTCGTCCAGTGACATCTAGAACACTCACATAAGCAGATTTGTGAAAACAAATCTGCTAAGTTTCATAAACAAACGGATATGCCTTATATGTACGATGGTGTGAGTGTGCGCACGCGCGTGCGCGCTCTTGTTTTGCGTGCCTGCATATGCATATGATTAATCGCCAGTTTGTGAATACCTATTTGTCTCTCACCCTCTCTCTGGATGTACGTTCATGCGTGTGCGTGCGTGTGTGCACAGATCGTCCATCGGAACAGGAAAATCTTAAATAAATAGATTAAATACTGAAGTGATTTTGGTTCACATTAGTTATTCAGAAACACGGGGTACCACCATGGAAGAAACTCGAAAAGTTAATTTTGATTGTATTTGAAAGATAATAGTCTGAAGCTAATCCTTATTAAACGAAAAATGAATTTCCGGATGTAATTTGGCTCACTTATAAGACATTTGAATGTTTATCCGTCACTCATCGACTCATCCAACCGCCATTATAGATGGCCAATATAAGCAAAAAATCTAAAAATCATCTAAAAATTCGATATTTGTCAGAGAGTTTTATTTCGAATCATTTGGTAAAATAAATTAACTTGATTTTATAAGAGTGATTTTTACTTTTTATTTAAATCAACTTAAAGTAACGTTTATTTGCGTACAGTAGCCTGTGGGGTCAGAGGTTAAAAACAAAAATGTGAACATAAAAAGAGGACAAAAAATAAAAATTAAAGAAATATGGAAATACATGTCACATTGTTTTTGTAAGAAAATGGTGATTAATTTTAAATCAGTTATAATTTGCGGAGAAAAATGATGTGTTTCAGTATTACTCAATGACCTTGACGATGTGACCTCCATCTTCTGACTTTCTACTTCTATATTTTGGATGCGAGTCATTTCCTTCAGTATCTGTCTATATTTCTGAGATGAGGTATTATATACATCATTTACATTTTTTGGACTATTGTCCTCATTTTGTCGCCATATTTATTACAACGTTTAGGCAGTTGTACGCACTGGCCTTCTTCAGATATTCAAGGACACAGTGGATAAAGGCATTAGTTAGATCCAGTGACAGGACCCAAAGAGTGTGAGTTCAATACCTCGTTAAGGCAGTGGAGAACTTTCAGAGGGAAATTAACAGGAGATAATTGATAACTCACATCAATTAAAAACATGGCACGTGGAACTAGAACAGTCTACCCCAATGAGCAAAATAAAGGGTTCAGTTCGACATTCCAACCACCTGAAGAAGGCCGGAGCATACAACGGCCGAAACGTTGTAATAAATATGGCGACAAAGATGAGGACAATAGTCCGAATAATGTAATGAGTCATTCCCTTGGTCAAATTTAAGTTTAATTTGAATCCAAGGGGGAAAACATTCAGTGGGTGGGGGTGCAAAAACAGCTTGATCTGACTCCTTCAATATGTTATTGATGCAATACGTGGTTGAATGAATTGATGAGCAGATTTCAACATTGATACGACAGTTGAATTGTTGCAACAAATATGTATTTTAATCAATGATTGGTGATTACTTGCTCAAATTGACGTCCATATTGTCTCGTTTTGATCATACCGATGTGATCTCCATCTTCTGACTTTCTCCTTTTTATATTTTGGTATATATAATATATTTTTGATTTTTGTAAGTGGAAATTGAGACATAAGCCTAACAAAAACCTTAAACATATTGCTATATATATATATATATATATATATATATATATATATATATATATATATATATAATACTGATATCCCAATACAAGTCCCAAGAGCTACTCAAAGTAGAGGGTTATTGAGTGAAGTTGATGTAAAGGCGTAAAAGGAGAAGGGAGTACATACTATGAGGATATGTGGGATACTTAATGGTTGATCTGGACTTTAAAAGATTTTCGCATTCAATTTCTATCTATCAATCTATGTACAAGGAAAATTTATCTTAAAGTATATATGATACTAGCAACATGGCTCGTCGTTGCCCGTGCTTGATTCAAAAATCGCTATCACTTGACTTAAAATGTTTTTGCCCTTCCTTGCCTTTAAAGGAGTGCCCTTTGCCGTGCTGATGTTGCTACATGCCTTACTTCTTGCCTATCTCACACTGCGATTTTTTTCTAAGCTCTATACTAAACATTAAATCTGTTACGAAAAAAGAACTAAACAAAATGAACACAAAACGATCAGCTTTAAAAAAGGACTCGTAACTGGAAAACCGAATGAAAAAGAATGTTAACAACAAATATTTTTTTCACACCCAACCCAGTTCTGCGGAATCAGAATCAACGTTGAGTTTAAGCAATCGAATGAACCAATTGGAGTAAAGTGCCATGCAGATTTAAATTTTTCCCACTTGTGACGAATGCAGCTATCGATATTTTTTTGAATGCTAGCATGCTAGTTGACATTCGTGTCAGTCAGCTGTTGGCTCACACGCTGGCCAATAGAATCTTCCTGCCTATTCGTGGCAGCCAGCTATAGGCTCTCACTCTGCACAATAGAAAATGGCCGCAAACTACATAAAAACTACCATAGAAGCATGAAAAATCGATTATTTCCACTTTCGATGGGAGTTGGGAAATGCAAAGTCGGTCTTGGCCTTCCCACTAACTTGGAGCATGTGCATGTAAATTTTGGTGCAAATTCGTCGAAAATTGCGGCCGTGCATTCGCAAAACACACACACACACACACACACACACACTTCCTGCCTTTTATAGATAGAGAAAATTAATGTGCGTGCATATTTTGACATTATTATAATAATAAAAAATAAAATAAAAATAAACATTTAGTTTAAATAAATAAATCGCATTCTTTTTGTGCGACCTCGTTCTCGATAGCCCTTAGACATGACGTCAAGCTAAACTATTTGAAACGTCCAGCTTCCCTAAGGAATTCTAACTACTACAAAGAAAGCACATTGGTTCTTGATAATGACTACAATAGTCGAAAGTACTTGAATAAAAATAACAAAATATGAACGTAAGACAGTTTATCCACAACTCCGAGCACAGTACTCAAAAAAATTGGAAAAATACACTAAATAGTTTAAACAGACTTGTCAGTACTTTATAACCAAACTTGTTTGTATATATGAATAAAAAGAGACAAGAGGAAAAACTATACTTAGCGACGCGTTTCGTCCTCTGAGGGACTTTATCAAGGCAGTGTAGGATTTATTATGCTGAACGAGTTTATAAGTAGAGGCGATGAATGTCATTGGGTTTATCAAGACTTATAAGTTCGTTCATGAATGTCCATGAGGTTGTTGAAAAATCAGTCAAAGCATTTGGAGGACACAAAGTGTCTTAATTCAGACTCTGATAAAAAGTAAAGGGAGAGAATAATATTCAAGAATTTATTTTTTATTAAATAAATATTGTTTGGATTGTGATAAAGATTTTTATGGTATGAGATGGACATTTGTGCCTTACATCTTCAAAGTGATGGATTTAAACGTTTTCTTTTGATTTTGCAACATATTTGTCGTTGTGGATGTTAGTTTGGGAAAGTGGGAATTCTTTCAGGAAAGGTGAGATTGGGAAAAAACTGGGACGTAGATTAATATTTTGACAATATTCGATTGTGGCACTTCCGAGAATTTTCCTTCTGGGTAAATTACTTTTTCTTTTGATGACATTTTTTAGATCCAAATTGTGGTCAAATTTATTTCTCTTCATGACTAGTGCATTTATTGAATTTATGAGGTGCCTTTTTTGTTCATAGATACGTTTTTTGTAAATTTCTGTGTTTTCCCAATGTATTGTGAGGAATAGTTTTGTGAATTTATTTCATATATGTCTGCTTCTGAATTATTATTGCTATGGGTGTTTTTAGTTCTGATCATATCCATAATGGTTTTGGAATTGATTGTGACTATTTAGATGTTGTTTAGAGGGGATATATTACACTTTTTTTTTAGATATAGATGGATAAAAGTTGTTTAGATTTCGATGGATGAAAGCTTTTTACGCCATAAAAGACACATCCATATCTAAAAAATGTCTACTTGAGGATTTGTACTTCGCAAACACCTGAACAAATGCACATAATTTTACATTGCTGTAAATCAATTTTATTCCACAATGGTGAAGATTGGATTAAAAAACCAAAAAAGGACTACTTTGATGTACCACAAGGTTCATTTGATGGTGCTGAGGTTCCAGAATTAATCGGCCTACATATTTTATATAAAATCAACCAAATTGTACATGTAGACAACTACGGTCTGTATAGGATTGATGGACTGGTGATAGCGTCAGACAAAAGAACAAATGGCAATATAAGAAAAGCGCTTTTCAATCTCTTCAAAAGATTCTGCTTTGAAATAGAAGTCGATATGAATAAGGAAATTGTCAAATATTTGGATGTAGAATTAAATCTACAAACTGGCAGTGTCTCCCCATACATGAAACCTCACACAAAATTAAAATACGTGAATGTTAGATCCAACCACCCTGCGAGTATAATAAAGCAAATTCCCAAAGGAATGGAGTGCAGGTTATGTAGAAATTCCTAGTAAAATAATTTTTGAAGATAAAAAAGAATATAAAAGGGCTTTTAAAGAATAGGGGTATAAAACCAAAATGGAAAATAAAACCTCAAATAAAACAACAAATGAAGAACAATTTGAGAAACAGTAAAAATATTTGGTTTAACGACCCCTTTTAACTTAGACGTCAAGTCAATAGAGAATAATATTATTCAAATTACTTAATAAACACTTTCCCCAAAATTCCGAATTACATAAAATATTTAATAAAAACAGTTAAATTAAGCTACAGCTCTACTCGTAATAAGAAGCCACAATAAAAAGACAAAACGCCAAAAATTCCAAAACTAATGTGCTACATAATATCGTTAACAGTGAAATATGCAATTGTAGAAATAAAAATAGGTGTCCATTAGACGGGGTTTGCAAAACTGAAGCAGTAATTTACAAGGCAGGAGAAATAGATACAATTGGCCAAAATATACATAGGGTGTATTGAGGATTACTTTAAAAAGAGGTGGTACAATCATAAGTCATATAAACGATCCGAGATTAGGTGGAGATGGGTGTGTTTGTGTGAACTAAAATGCGTACACCTGTATGTATGTATGTTTGTGTGTGTGTGTGTGTGTGTGTGTGTGAGAGAGTGTCATTCCGAACGGGCACAAACGGGCATAAATTGATTCAATTTTTTAAAAATAAACCAGTTTTGTCTGATGATCAGGGTCACAAACTCATATCCATACGACTGAATATATATATATATATATATATATATATATATATATATATATATATATATATATATATATACACTGCGTGCCAAATTATTATCGAGATAACTTTTTTTTCTAATATTTCAAAAACCGTCCAATCAATTCACACAAAATTTTCACACAATATTGGCAACACTGAGCCGCGCAATCACTGAAATTTTTGTACTGATCTGCATAATGTAAACAAACTGGAACCATATCTTTTTTTAGTGTGGTGATTTGACCGTGCCAAATAATTAGAAAGGTTTAGTAAAATTCCCAGAATTGAGCAAATAAAACGTTTATTAATGTTGCACGTGAATGTTTACGATCAAAAGAAGCTAATAAATAAGATAATCAAACAAATAACAGATACAAACAAAGGCACAGTTTTAAACAAATTAATAGGGAATGGGCTTTCCCTGTTTTTAAATTACTTGAAGAAGTTGACAATCCAGAGAATTTGTTAATTGTAGGATGACATCTGCTGTAATACCGCGAGATATATCAAGAATTGCTTCCCACAACTCAGCGTTGCTCCTGAATTGTCGTCCGTTGGCCTACAGTCTTCGCTTCATGATGCTCCAAAGGTTTTCGATTGGGTTCAAATCCGGAGAATTTGCTGACCACTTCATTTTTCGAGGTCCATCGAAGCCTAACTGTTTCAAATATTCAGTAGTCTTGTGAGCAGCATGTGAGGGAGCATTATCTTGCATAAAAACAATGGCCATTCTGAAGGCAACTCTTTGCCTTTTCATCCACGGTTCAAGATGCTCCTTCATAAACACTATGTATGCATCAGCAGTCATTTTGACGCCATCTGGTACTCTCCATGAGCCCACTAATGTTTTTCCAATGATACCATCCCAGATCATTATGCCTCTCAAACGCTGATGGCGATTCTGTCCGTTCTTTGCAGCATCTATCTGGCCCATCAAGCGTTGCTCCAGTTTCGTCTGTGAACAAAACTTTAGAGAAGTCAATCTTCATATTGTCCTCGGCCCATTTCAATCGATTTTGAATGTGATTTCTCGTCAACGGAGGCTTCGATACAGGTTTGACTGTCGTTGCTATTTCCCTCAGATACCGACACCGAGTACATTTAAATACAGTAGGATCTCCAATGCGACTGAAAAGCTCTTGACTGGTAAGTCCAGGGTTCTTCGTGGCCTCTCGTTTAAGTCGTGACATGAGACGATGTGAAATAACCCTTGGCTTGCCTTTATCTGCACTTGTGTAGGGTCGGCGGTGAACTTTTTCACTGTTTTATGACACCTCCCTATCATTTTAGAAATTTCTAGGGTAGATTTACCTTTTGAGAGTTCTGAGGTGATAGTTTTCTTTTCAGAATCACTTAAACTGCTTTTACGGCCCATCTTTTCACTAAATTCTTACACTTTTCTAATAATTTGGCACGCTCAAATCACTGTGCTGATAACAAACAAATATGGCGCCAGTTTGTTTACATTGCGCAGATCACTACGAAAATGTCAGTGATTGCGCAGATTAGTGTTGCCAACATTGTGTCAAAATATTGTGTGAATTGATTGGACGGTTTTTGAAATATTAGAAAAAAGTTATCTCGATAATAATTTGGCACGCAGTGTATATATATGTGTGTGTGTATATATATATATATATATATATATATATATATATATATATTCTTATTCGACGTATGAGGGTCAAGCATATCAGTTCCTAGGAAACCGACAGATCGGCAACAGCACATGAGATGTGGTTATAGTGGTGAAGGTTTCGTGCAGGACCATCCACACTTTTTGAAGGGACGAATAGAGAGACCTGGTGCACTAAGTGCCACAAGGTCCCCAAACGACCCTCCGCAGGTTTTGAATTCAGAGTTGTCCTTCTCCTAGACCAGTTACCATCCAAAGCTATAGAACCCAGTTTGTGCTGCTATTTAGCCATAGCTGGAGGGTCAAGAAGAGGATTCACGCCTTTCCCAAGGGTATTTGCACGTAAGTGAATATATATATATATATATATATATATATATATATATATATATATATATATATATGCATTACCAAATGGGAAAAATATAGGTAGGTATGCAAGCGTGCGATCGTATACAAATACATATAAATATTCTATAGTGTGTAAAAAAAACAGTGCTTAATATTAAGTAATAGAACTATTTACTATTTTCAATATTCAAGTACTGGAAATAATATTTGAAAATTGCTTCGGCATGAAACTTGTAGTTGTGAAAATTAATTTAAGATATTATGATATTTTTTCTGAATATATATATATATATATATATATATATATATATATATATATATATATATAAACATACATTCAATAGATACAGGCGGTTCAGTAAATATCCTTACATTTTTAAACAATGATGTCTATTTTGGCCTACAGATGATGAAAATCACACGAAAGAGAATAAGTCGGTGAGAGGGTAGGCAGTTAGATATTAATCTCACTGTTAAAAAAGGTATATCTAGTCAAACACGTACACTCACTAAATATAATATACACGTTTATTGTAACAGGAAATAATGCCGGCTTATGAAATCCATTGATATATGTGTGAGTGTCTCTCTCTTTCTCTCTGTATGTGTGTGGGTTTAACTTTTTAATCTAGTATCTGTCCTTCGTATGTCTCGCCAATATTGAATTTTAGGCCGCTTATGACGCCATTTTGTCAAGTGACATTTGATCTCAGCTTACCGTCTGACAGGATCAAAGCTTTTTTGAATCAGCGATTTACATCTGATCTCATCAATTACTCAAGCTTTTTTTCTTTTTTTTTTTACCTTCGTCCCTACCTTTATTTTATTTTATTTAGTTTTCATTCATGCTTTCATTCACATTATCTCTTTCGTTCAGTTATTCCTTCTATTTATAATTTTTCTCAGTCACCGTACATTCTCGTGTATCAGTCGTGAATTTATGGTTAAAATATTTTAAGTCAAAAAACTAGAGCCAACCTTGGCATTAATGGAGTGAAAAAGAAAGCGGTTAATTGTAACTCTTAATTAAAGGCAATAAAATATTTACCTGTAATATTTCAAGTGATAGGATAAATATAAAATTTGTAATTAAATCATTTCAGTGGAATATTTTCAGGGAAAAATGTCTAATATAAAGAAAGAATATTTCTATGAAATAAGGAAATTCTCAGTGTTCAGGATGGAATGCGTTATTTACTGACAGTAAAACGCATCTGTCAGTAAATTCCTCATTCCTTCCTGAATTTCGTTCTTCCTTATTTTCAGTGCATTTCTTTAGTATAACCTTAGCAATGTAATTATACTATGTCAGATTTCATTATGCAACTCAGTGTTTTCACTATAAATTATTCATGTCAATATTTTCGCAATATTAACCTGTAGGGGCGCAGAACATATTTGGTTAATTTCTCTCTCTGGAGATAAAGCTGGCACAAGGCCACCTCCAGATGTACTTTTCAAATAAGACCTATTTAATTTATGAAGATCAAAAACTCTTGACGTTAGACAAGAAAGGAAAATAATGATTCATAAACATCTTGTTTCAAAACATAATAATTGAATTTATTAGTATTTGGTATACATGCATGAATACTAAGTGAAAAGGTAGGACAGAGTTGTGTCCCTTTGATTAGGTAATAGTTATACCTGAGTTCATATTAAAAGAAAGTAATGAGTTCGTATTGAGTGTTTTGAACTGAATGAACAAGTTAGGTAGAGTTCTGAGATAATACTTGCATGAATTAAGTATTGTTCATTTAACGTCTGACTGGATCAGTCGAGACGGGAGTTCCTTTAGGGTCACATTTTGGCGGCGTGTTGAGATGTACGAGTGACGTAGATAAGTTAGGCTCGAGGCAGGAAGAACCGGAACAAAGAGAGAATATCACACGTGCTGGGTTTATATATTGGTCGTGTATCACGTGGGAGGCTCAAATGGAAAACGCGGTAAAACAGATTTGTCGCGTGCAGGCGGTTTGATTGGTCGGAACTAACCAATCAACGAGCTAGTTTGAAGGTGATTGACCAATGGTTTCTCGTTGATATTTTGTATGAAAGTAGGATGTTATTTACCAGATAGGAAGACTGCATTTCCTAAAAAGAGGTAAGGCTGGTTTATTGTGGAAGATTCCACAAACCAATCAATGATGATAAAATTTTCAGGATATATTTATATTCACCGTAATCCTTTGTGTATAAGGAGTATAAGACGCGGTTAAAAAAAGACGAGAAATTCCTGTGTGTACTTCAGATTTTACTATTGTAGGTTCATCCATAGTTTTCTGTAGTGTTAGCTTATCTCCTCTGTTTTCTCTCAGTGTAATAATTTTTGCTTTTTCATTAGATTCATTCCTTCTTTGGAGTTTATATATACTAGTTGACTGTATGTTTACTTTCCTGCTATTTCTTTGATTTTTTTAATGTCTGTTGTATCTGCATATTTCTCTTTTACTTCTTATCTCCTAGTCTACTTGCACTAATCACTAATGCCATTGACTAGCCTCATATACTCTGTGCCATTTCTTAGCATTAACTATTGTCTCTTCTTCATGAAATCAAGTGTTTCACTCCGCCATGTTCCAGGGTCCTGTTTGTACTGAACGGCGTCTACATAGACTCGATTGCAAATGGAGTCTCTGTGAAGTTTTCCATATCAGCGTTTAGGCATTGCTTTCTATTCCTTGAATTTTTGTTTATATCAGGGAGGCGATCACACTTGCCGTTAGCGCTTGGGTAGGTTTCAGAATGGAAAACTGTTCCTAAAACAAGCATGGAGCCTCGTTCTAGGGTTTTTCCAAGTCCACATGTCTATTGGATGTTCTTTGTAAAAAATGTTCATTATTACTTGGCCATCATAAAACCATTTTTCTCCGCGCGATGCATGATTAAAGTCTATATTTATCAAATATTTCACTATTCCGTTTTCTTCCATGATGATGGCTACTTGTGATTGCTCTGGGATTTGGAATTTTCTTGTGTCGCAGAACTTATCGTATATGGCGCCATAAAAGACACATTGGCATATTAGATGCACCATAGTTTCTGTTGGGTATAACGATTTTCCAAGCGTAGCTTAGATGCGGCAGAAAGTAGGGAGGATCGAACTCACTACTCAGTCGTAATTGTTCTATCGTGACAAGCTTGCTGACCATTACACCGCCTCGAGGTTCCATTTCTGCTGGGTAGATTGAGCAAATGGTTTTTACTGCATTAAAGAAAGCTATCAGTACATAACAAAACATTACTGTATATAAGAATGAAACAAATGGTCTTCTTTCGTCACCTCGTATTGCAGATATTTTACAATTCCACCTTTTAATATTATGTTTCTCGAGATAATGTTTTATCATTTTCTGTATTTCCTTTCAGATGCCGCTCTTTTTTTCAGTAGTTTTCAAGTGATTAATGATAGAAGTATGATGAGACATATTTAGATATAATGAATTAGATGGTGCCCACGAACGTCGCTGGTACTTACGCTAATTCCTTTCATAGAACCGATAATAATAATAATAATAATAATAATAGTAATAAAAATAATAGTAATAATAATAATAGGACCTTGAAATAGAAATCTCGAAAATGTGGCATATGGGAACATCAACAATCCCGGTTGTAGTTGGAGCCCTAGGACTGGTTGGAAAAGATTGCAGTAGACTAATTGAAGGGATTCCTGGAAGTCCATGCCTCAAGGAGATACAAAAAATTGTTCTGACAAGTACAGCCCACACTTTACGAAGGGCTTTATCTATGTAATAATTTTTTTTTTTTTTTTTTGTCAGTGGAAAGTGTCATGACCCGGAAAGAAATGTGTAAACGCCAGAAATCAAAAAAATAATAATAATAATAATAATAAAAACTTTGACTGTCCCTGCGGTGCAATAAAATTTCAACATCCTTAATTGTACCATAGTTGACATTAAGCGGATGGATGTCAAAACGAGAAAGCTTCTCACCAAGGCATGCATCACCCTAAGGCTGATATTGATCGTCTGTATGTACCAAGATCCGAAGGAGGCAGAGGGTTAGTTCAACTTAGACTCTCTTACAAAATCACAACAATCGGTCTTTAAATGTACATGGAAACTACAGCAGACTGGATGATGATCTGCGTCAAAGAACATGAAAGAAATTTAAAAAAAAAAAAACTTATTTCAGTAATAAAGAAAGCCAACAAATTCAAAAGAGAGTTTCAAGTGGGTGAAGAAGGGTAAATAAACCATAATACACCTACTGCAGCGGCAAAGGTCATAAAAAAGAAAACAAAATCAAATGCAATGCACCAAATGCAGAATCGATGGTAAGATAAGCCCGGATCAAACTGATATAGACAAACTCCGTACCCATCAGCGGTTACGTAATGCAGGGTTAAAAGCTGAAACTGAAGGTTTTATTCTTGTTGCACAGGACAAATGCTTGCTAACTAGAAATTACCAAGTACACATACTGAAAAATTGTCTTAACCAGAAATTCAGATTTAGTGATAAATATCCAGAAGCAAATGACCATCTTATATCGGGGTACACAGTGTTTGCATAAACTGAATATAAAACTCTCTATGATATAGTAGACACTGGAAAATACGCAACTTTTAAGGCAAGGAAACTGTCAAGGATTGGTATGAACATCACCCAGAGATAGGACCTGTAACAATTTTATGAAATTTTTCAATAGACATAGAGAGAACAATAAAAGTTAATCACCCAGACATCGTGATCAAAGACAACATGAACAGAATTTGCTATCAAAATACAAGGAACTTGAAGGGAAAATCATAAGTACATTATCAAGATGTTTTACACTTCTTTTACCGGATACAAGTTCAATTGCACGACATCTAAACACATATACCTGTCCACCTTCACAATACAGGAAAATACTTGTTAACAACACTAATATACTACACCACGAAAATAATAAACAAAAACTTCAAATTCTCCAGGGTCTCTTATATCAAAAGCAACCAACCTGCACTCAATAAATTTAATGCCATATTGCATTTCTAACAATTTCCGGTTAGCTCCCTTATATTGTGACGCTTGTTTTGCAAATAAATAAATAAATAAATAAAAAATTAAAAAAATGATAAATTTTAAAATAATTATAACAGAGCGTGTTCATCCGTGTGTTTTTTTTTAATCACCATCACAACGAAATGCATGTTATCACAGTTGCAATAAGTTTATCTTTCTAATTTCCCAAAGAGGTTGATATTGCTAAAGATCGAAAGTACTTGGGTAGGAAAAAACTACGACGCTTTCCTTGATGAATTTCATCAACATCAAGAAACTGACGAGAGAACTACAAATGAACATAAATATACATATGTCTATATTATTCAATGAAACACGATAGAATGACGATATCCCGTCTCTCTCTCTCTCATATATATATATATATATATATATATATATATATATATTAAAAATATGATTCCAATGCTACATAAGAGTTCTCGTGTTTCAAAACAAGAGCCGAAAACTTTAATATAATTATTTGAATTAAATTGAATTAAAGTACCAAGCTCTGTTCCGTCTTCAAGCGAAATTTTCTAAATAGCTTTGGATTATTTACCTAACGTGTTCTTTCCTATTTTCTATATATTTTTACACACACACACACACACACACACATATATTAGTAATATATACAGTAACTTCAAAATTGATAAACTGATAAATTCATAAAATTGTTGACTGTTTCTGTTCTCCATAAAATAATTCAAATAATCCTCTTTTTTTACTCATGACACCTGAATATAATTTTCGCTGGAATAATTCACGCGTCATTTTTTTCGTCAATCGTGAATCAATGATTCACTAGTTTCAGATTATTCAGGACATAATAATTCCCGATATTTACGAAAGAATGCTTCACGTGCTTTACGTGCTTCACGAAATAATGATTCACATGATATTTGCGGAACAGTGACTCATGATGTGAATATAAGATCTGAAATAAAGAGTATGGTGTAGTTTATGTGAATGTATGTATAAAAGAGCGTTGCACAGCGAATGAATACATAGCAAAATAAAAGAAAGAAAGCAAGCAAACTTTCTCTCCTTCGTAGAATGTAGAGTAGTGCAAAAACATAGTTCCTTTTGAAACAATACAAAGTTCGTGTTAATAGGTACCTGCAAAAATTCTCTTAAAAAATAGAATACATGATGAAATTAATGTATGAAACATAATTTTATCGTTAAAAAGCCAATCAGAATCGGACTTACAACTCGGTCGTAATTGATCTAGCGAGACAAGCTTGCTAAGCATTACACCAACTCGAAGCGTCCGCATCCAACGAGATACTCACTAACCGCCCCACGCGGTCGGATGTGGCACAAGGCCGAGTCTATTATGGAGTAGCCAAGCCCGTAAGTTCGGCCAAAACATTCTCCGTAGACCCGCGTAAAAAACGGATCTTGTGTCAAAACAAGACTCTGCCCTTCGACATAGCCTCGTCTGGGGATCCTCTCTGCCCGGAGGCAGAGAGTTTGACCAACACACTTCCGCGGATAGTGATTCTATGATCACAAGCGCTATCACCGATCTGATAGATATAGAGGGGGGTGTGTGTGTGTGTGTGTGTGTGTGTGTGTGTGTGTGTGTGTGTGTGTGTGTGTACTTTCTTCTAACTCATTCAACAATGACAAAAACAAAAAGTTATACAATAAACTGTGTCGGAAGAATAAATAATTAGCTTCCTACGAGATTTGAGCTCGCCTTAACAAGTCAAAGATGGAGAGCTTAGATTAATTGCGTCTTATCTTGAAAAGGAACTTCTGATGTGCAAACGTGTAAAACATCACTTTGTATAATCTTGCCTCTCTAATAAACGGAACGGGGCTCAACTATACTCCTGAGCAAAGGGAAATCTCTTTATTTTTAAAATTTTAATAAGCATGCACCACCATTTATTTGAGACTAGCAGCATTGCCCGGCGTTGCCCGTGCTTGATTCAAAAATCGTACGACTCATACAGCAATCGCTATCACTTGACATAAAATATTTTTGCCCTTCCTTGCCTTTAAAGGAGTGCCCTTTGCCGTGCTGATGTTGCTACATGCCTTACTTCTTGCCTATCTCACACTGCAAATTTTTTCTAATCTCTATACTAAACATTAAATCTGTTACGAAAAAAGAACTAAACAAAATGAACACAAAACGATCACCTTTAAAAAAGGACTCGTAACTGGAAAAACCGAATGAAAAAAGAATGTTAACAACAAATACTTTTTCACACCCAACCCAGTTCTGCGGAATCAGAATCAACGTTGAGTTTAAGCAAGCGAATGAGCCAATTGGAGTAAAGTGCCATGCAGATTTCAATTTTTCCCACTTGTGACGAATGCAGCTATCGATTTTTTTGCATACTAGCATGCTAGTTAACATTCGTGTCGGTTAGCTGTTGGCTCTTACGCTGGCCAATAGAATCTTCCTGCCTATTTGTGGCAGCCAGGCTCTCACTCTGGCCAGTACAAAATGGCCGCAAACTACATGAAAAGTGCCGTAGAAGCATGAAAAAAATCGATTATTTCCACTATCGATGGGAGTTGGGAAATGTAAAGTCGGTCTTGGCCTTCTCTCTAACTTGGAGCATGTGCATGTAAATTTTGGTGCAAATCCGTTGAAAATTGCAGCCTTGCATTCGTTACACACACACACACACACACACATCCTGCCTTTTGTAGATAGAGATGTAAGTGTACAGAATGAGGCATATTACTTTTGAATATGATAGGGTTATTCAAATCTAAGAATTTACGTGACTCCCCCCACGCAACTTATTTGAAAACCCTTGCTTAATCCGGAAGCAAGTGTAAGTTTCTTAAATCTGTACTTTTGCCTCTCAAATAAACGAGGTGTACGCTTATTAAAAATGTTGTAAATTAAGTGACCCCCTGTTATTTTATGTCACCTTCCCTAATCTGTTTCCACGAGTCTGGAGTATGTCAGAAATTAGAAAGCAAGTAAAAAGTATTTTACTATTTGAGAATTTCTTTTTTTCTGTTTCTCTTCCACTCTGTCCCCGTTTTTTTTTTCTTTCTTATTTTATTTCCCTTTTTTTCGCTTATTTTTTTCTTTTTTGTTGTTTTTCTTCCTTTCTCATTCCAATTTACTTTTCTTGCCTCGTTGGCGTTCAAAGATGACGCCATTTGTGGTAAATAAAAGAAACTACTTGAGAAAATGAAAAATAAAAATAAAATAAACGAGGCATTTAAAATTTTAAAAACGTCAGTAAATAGTCCATTATTAAGTTGGTGCAAAAGTTTTAACATTTCTTTGACAATTCTATTTTATTCACTTAAAATCATAGCATCATTATTGATTCATCAACGTATATCTAGTAAAAACAAAACCAGTGAATAAACTTATATCAAAGATTTATTGCACTTTACTTTGACTACTCGTATATTGACGGATTAAACAGGGTGCGATTTATACCTCCTAGATCTTAAGGGGAGGTAACTGATGATTTATCCGTACAGTATGTTCCACGGTTTTCTCTGAGCTTATGTACTTCATCATAAAAGTACAATTCCGAGCTTGACTTGAAAAATAGATCATTATTAGTAAATAAGGCTATCCATCTATCTTTGCATTTTAAGACGTAAACATATAAAATGATTTCTGTCTGAATTTCTGGGATTGAGTGGTTATTATTTAACACTATTTATATTCGCACTATCGTCTGCATCATTGCTGTTAAGCAGTGAAACGAGAACAGTCTACACTCGTAGATTAAATAAAGGGTTCAATTCAGAATTCACAGTAGGTTACCCAGTTTGATATACACCTGAGGAAGGCTGGTGATGAGGATAATAATGCAAATATAAATGTTTTAACCATGCATAATGACTTCAACTTTTTGAGACTGCTGATAAATGCTGCGTCGAGCGAAAAAAAAAACGGTTTTCAGTAATGGAAAATAGTAATAAATGGAAACGGAAATTCTAAACGTGAAAGAAACAGGAATGGTTATTAAGAATTTGGAATATTGTTTAAAGGAGTTTAAAGACATAATCATATTTACCTCCAGAAAATCACTGAAAAAAGAGCATACTACAATGAAAAAATGCCTTGATAAAAACTAGGTTTTATAGTTATAATCTTTATGTCATTATTAAGAAGAAAGATTAAAGGATTTAATTATTTAATTATATTTTATTAATACTTTTTAGAACATTCGGGATTTTAGTTAAAATCTTGATTTTCTTGTGTCGTCAGATGGACTATAAATTACCATTGCAAATTTTAGCGTCTTTTGATTTGGAAATTCTTGCAAAAATCAAATAATTGTCGGGTTATAATGAAATTTTCAGGACTTATTCACAAAGGAATAAGATTATTTAAAAATAATTTATTTGAAAATATTGGTATTTTCTTTTTACATGTGTTACACGCCACTTACCTAATTTTATGAAAACTAGAGAAATTCAAAAAGATAATTTTTTGGTGAGTATATTAGTTAAAACCAGAACCCGTTGGAGAATTTACAAAATTTTTTGTAAGCCAAAATCTGCTCTGAATCGTAAAAATAAAAAAAAAATGCAATGAAACTAAATCAGTTAGTTATGTGCCATGCGTGATACACACTTCAGGCGATCATATGTCTTTCGATACATTACTGACGACGCAGTAGTTTGCCTATAGAACCGGGTCTGTCCTGCTATTTAACCATTGCTGGGGAGGGGAGAAGAAGAGGATTCATACCATTCTCAAGGGTATTAGCACGTAAGTGAATGTAATGGATTTGACTGGAATTCGACTCTCCGATTCCTCAATCTGATCCGCTATCCATGACTCCACCGTGCTTAGACATTTTCAGATAGGAAAGTTTTAATTGCTTTTATGAATAAGATATATTAAAGACACTATTGTCGTGAGGAAAAACTTCGATGAATAATGAAGTTTTACAAGATTTTCATTATTTTTAAATAATTTTTTTTTTTAATTAGAATAATCTGTAAAGTTTTTAAATCTTTCAAAATTCAGTTTCAATGAAGAAAAAGTTAAGTAATAGTGTTATTAAGTAAAACTATATCTACTAATCTTAAATTGGAAAGCTTATTACAATCTGAGATTTCACAGTTTGTTTAAAAAGAATTTTGAATTGTTTTTGTATGTGTATAAACGTGCCAATTTTTGAAGATAATGATGTTCAGACACATTATCAGAAAATAAGAGCAATAACTATAGTAAATTTAAAGCCAATGTATTTAAAATTCAATAAAACATTAGATTACTGTGAATATTTTCCTAAATTTTTAAGATTACTTAAAAAATTATACAAAAAAGGCGTTCACATTCTATAATTCATTTTTTACGCCTAAACCTCACATAGAAGAACATTAGATAAACATCGATGTCATCAAGCTGTCAACACCGAAGAGGCTTAAATAGATTCTTTCGATGTCATCAAGCTGTCAACACCGAAGAGGCTTAAATAGATTCTTTCGATGTCATCAAGCTGTCAACACCGAAGAGGCTTAAATAGATTCTTTCGATGTCATCAAGCTGTCAACACCGAAGAGGCTTAAATAGATTCTTTCGATGTCATCAAGCTGTCAACACCGAAGAGGCTTAAATAGATTCTTTCGATGTCATCAAGCTGTCAACACCGAAGAGGCTTAAATAGATTCTTTCGATGTCATCAAGCTGTCAACACCGAAGAGGCTTAAATAGATTCTTTCGATGTCATCAAGCTGTCAACACCGAAGAGGCTCAAATAGATTCTTTCGATGTCATTTTGATTGTCAACACCGAAGTTTTTAAATAAGATTCTTTCGATGTCATCAAGCTGTCAACACCGAAGAGGCTTAAATAGATTCTTTCGATGTCATCAAGCTGTCAACACCGAAGAGGTTTAAATAGATTCTTTCGATGTCATCAAGCTGTCAACACCGAAGAGGCTTAAATAGATTCTTTCGATGTCATCAAGCTGTCAACACCGAAGAGGCTTAAATAGATTCTTTCGATGTCATCAAGCCGTCAACACCGAAGAGGCTTAAATAGATTCTTTCGATGTCATCAAGCTGTCAACACCGAAGAGGCTTAAATAGATTCTTTCGATGTCATCAAGCTGTCAACACCGAAGAGGCTTAAATAGATTCTTTCGATGTCATCAAGCTGTCAACACCGAAGAGGCTTAAATAGATTCTTTCGATGTCATCAAGCTGTCAACACCGAAGAGGCTTAAATAGATTGCATCAGCTTTATTAAAAAATGAATTTCTACGATATTTTAAAGTTAAATTAAATAATATTTGTATCAAATCAGATTAATTAAACTTTAAATCATCTAATATTCCTCAAATAAAATCTCATAAAAATTTTATTTTTCAAAGATTTTTTAATAAAGAGAATAACATTCTAATCACTATTTGCAAAAAATGGCGCTAAAATGAAACATTCCAGCAATTTCAAAACGAAAACTCCTTCCAATCAATCTAAAATAGTTTTAAAAAAGAGCAAATTATTTTGCTTATTAGAATTTTTAAATTTAGTCTGTTAGCTTAAAATTAAAATAAAAACGTCAAGAAATTTTTTTCAATTTTAGAAAATTTCTTTTAAACTTTAGGTATCACGATTTTGTGGAGAAACTTACATACACATCATATGGAGAATCAATTCATTTAATAATAGTCTTGATCTGTCAGTAAAGCATTCCCAGATTCCTTACCACTTAAAATCTTCTTTTTTTTTTTCTGATTTTCAATGCACAACACAAAAGTTAACTATTAAGACAAATTTTTACAATAAATTTATAAAATTCGGCTTTGGGGAAAATATTTGATGATTAATTATACTCATCAAATATTTGCCCTAAAGCTAGAAATATTTAATTTGTTTAAGAAGAAGGCGACTCCCTTGCTCCAATTTTCGAAATCTCTTTCATTACACTCGAGTCGTTCTATTCTCTGCAGGCAAATCCATCGTTGATGACCCTTCACTTTTTTCAATTTCACAGAAGTCCTGTTCCACAAGAAAGTTTTGCGTACTACTCAATCCCGTGAAAAACGATTTCCCGACCGAAGAAAGTCGTATAATGCTTTTACAAGAAACTAGCCACGTGACTGCAGGCATTTCCAATACATTCTTTAATATAAAACAAATTATCTCTGAAGAAATTCAATAGATCTATCATACATTCACGAGCCGATCTCTGTCTACGAAACTCTCAGTCAGGAGATAAGACGTTGAATTTATATATATATATATATATATATATATATATATAATTATTTATTTAAAAATATGATTAACGCTACATATAAGAGTTCTCATGTTTCAAAACATGTTTTGAAACATGAGAATCTTATGTAGCGATGGAATCATATTTGTAAATAAATAATTATATTTATGCTCTACTTTTTTTATTAATTTTGGGACATTTTTTCATCATGGTATGCTCATTTTTAAGCAAATGTGTGATGTTACCTATATATATATATATATATATATATATATATATAGAGAGAGAGAGAGAGAGAGAGAGACAGAGACAGAGAGAGATAAAGAGAAAGTTAAAAATAGAGTGAACATAGGAATCAACACTGCATAGTGACTGTCAGTTTCACGCCTCATTGTGATCTTCAGGCAAAGTGCTACAACTATTTTTGCATACTGTATATATAGGTCACTGGATTACTAAATGAAGTGTAAGTAGGCGGAAACCAGTCCTTTCCAGTTCTTTTATTTAAGGATTAGGATGAAAATTATTTACGCACATTATCTCTATATTGCTTATGATAAGACTTGGACAGATGAAGGAAGTTTATGTATAAATAGGCCAGGTTCATTTGTATTCATGGCATCGGTCGGATTATTCTAGAATTCTTAGTAAAGAAAATGCGTTTCCCGGGAGGGATCGAACCTGCGTCCCCCTTGCTTGCATTGGAGCACTTCGTTGGCGAGTAGTAAAGCACCCCGAAACAAACGGTGGTTTTCTCTCCAAAGGGGGACATATTCGATCCCGGCCGGGGAAACGTATTTTCCAAGATTTATTCAAATAACAACGTTTGAATATATATATATATATATATATATATATATATATATATATATATATATATATATATATATATATATATATCGATTTTAAAGAAAATGAATTTCTTTTGTATGACCATTTTTTTTTTTTTTTTTTTGCAGGACCTAGAAGACCTTTCGGCCAACGCTCCATCAGGGTCTTTTCGTTGGCAAATGATTTTAAACAAACAATGAAAATGAGAAGAACGCCAAAATGGTATGGTTGGAACACGTCTAAAATCTTACGAAGATATAGATACGTAAAATTAAAATAAATTTACGATTAAAATAAATGCGTAAATAATGAATTAATAATAATGAACCAACCTGAGCAGTAAGATAGGAAAATAAGTTTTCATATATCAAAAATAAATTTAGCGATCGTGAAAAATTCTCCTTTTGTTTAGAAAGCGATGGTTTAAATAATTTGAGGCAGATGGCTTCCAAAATAGACAGATGATATTTGGACCTGCCTACGCATATAATTGAAAACGAGTCCATTGTGAAACGTTTTTTGAGCATGACTCATTTTCTATATATATATATATATATATATATATATATATATATATATATATAATAATGGACTCTCCCGTCGATTTTGACGTATGAGGATCTGAGAGCTTATCGATTCAGTTATGAAAGTTTGTGCGATAATCCTAAGTGGCATTTAAGACCCGCTACTGATCTACAAGGGAGGCCACATATGGAGCAAGTGTGAGGATTGTGAAATGAGATCACTGTTAGATTGGGTGACCTTTTAGATCTTGCTCTCGCTTATATATATAGAATTAGACTATATGAATTTAATTTGTTTGATTTTTGACAATTATATGATTGTAGGTAGTGTAGAATACATTTGTTTTCGTGCATGCTTTTAAAAATGACCTTTCATCATTTGTTTAGAAGTTCATCTTCCACAAGTTAACCAAAATTGCTATTTTTTACGTCTTGCTGGAAGAAGAGTCATTAATACGCAAATGCAGGTGCGTTGTGCACACACATCAGTTACTGCTCGAGTAACGGTGAGGAAATATCGCGGTGTCGAATGAATCGGTTTGTCTGATATATGGATTTAATGTGAGCTTGTCCCCAGCTGCATCAAGTTGCAGAATACGTCAAACATTTGGAAATAAATTCCATGTCGGGAGATCTATCCCTTTTGGATAAACCTCGCATTGGTCGGTCACAGGTCCTAGATGATGAGTCTCTGAAGGTGACCATACAGGCGGACAATGGCGGCTAAATCTTTGGTGACCTTGCCAAACGCTTCTAGGTATCTGATGAAGCAGTCAGACTTCACCTGCAACATATAGGGAAGGCCTACATGTTGGGCAACTGTCGGAAACCTAGAAATGTCTGTCGATGAGTTTACCTGTATTTGTTTGTATATGTTTATTATAGAGTGGACTGAGCTATACAGGGGGCGATGGGTAAATTGTCGCAATTTTATATTTTTAATTTAGCGCATGCGCGTTGTTTGTGTGTTTTTTTTATATATTTCCCGCTGCACAATATAGTAGGGTGAGTTGGGCAACGTCTGTGAGAAAAAAAAAAGCACCATGACGCAATTCGCTCCGCCAGAAATTTGGAAACGGCATATTGTACTACTTAGCATTCGCGATGGAAGTTCCAATGCGAACATTTCAGTGTGTTTGGGTGTCAATTCGAGGACAGTGCATAGGGTTCGGAAAGATTTCGATGGGTCTAATGATGTTTACGAAGGTACAGCAGCTCAGAAAACTCACCTTGATCGTTCTGATTAGAAAAGAAGCCACCAATTTGTTGATGAGGCTCTCAGACTCAACACGGAGACCTACATCAAGTACCTTGAGGAGTTAGTACGACCCTGGGTCAAGAGAGTGGCTGCTGGAAGATCCTATGTCTGGCAACAGGACTCTCTCCATGCCACAGAAGCAGGAGAGCCCAGTCATGGCTGTCAGACAAATTCTGCGACCATATCACCCCTCACATCTCGCCATCTAACTCCCTAGACTTGATTATTATGTGTGAGGCGAAGGTGAGTGTGAGACCAACAAAACTCCTTGTATCACCAAAGATGAACTAAAGGCAAGGATTATGACAGTATCCAACAATTTAAACAAGGAGACTACTATCCTGAATCGAATGCCCGTCAGATTACAAAGCCTTTATTTACAATATACGCAGCCAGAAACCCGTGTTGAGTAACACTTTGTTTAAAACATAAAGCTATCCAAAATTGTCGTCAACTGTTGCGATCACTTTGTACTATGAACCGACTTGTAAAATAAGGAAAAAAAATCCGTCCACTCCGTGATTCAGCATTGATCTTTAACTGCGATTGTTTATCATCGATACTGTTTTCACTTTCCTTAAAACCATTTCACTTGTCTCGGCATATTAGATTCAGTGTGTGTCACATCTTCAATTCCGATCCTTCTGTGGATGCAGTGCCACCATTCTTTTGTAAAGAACTCAATCACTATTATTTCTTTCTATTTCATATCCATAATTTGGCAACACATGAACAAACAGAAACGATGTAAGTCATGCAGTAAAAAATGTCCTTTCTAGGTTTGGTAAAAGTATCACATTTCAAATAAGAGTTTCAACACAATCTAGCTATCTCATGCAGTGTATATATATATATATATATATATATATATATATATATATATATATATATATATATATATATATATATATATATATATATATATATATATATATATAAAGAGAGAGAGATAGAGAAATATTATATATATATATAAACTGATTAGATTTATATATATATATTATATAGATTATATGTAGATATATAGATTATCCATTGCAGTTGGAAAAAAAAACATCCCAACCTTACACAACTCCTAAAACTTGACATATAACAAACACCATTACTTCCATCAAAGCAGTGACCCCTTGATAATGAAAAACACACCCTAGATCACACCCCCATTTCAAAACTATAAATAAGTAAAATATTGCGTAGCAAAGTTATTACAAACATAGCCTGAGGATGAGATGCCACACACAGTAGTTAAGGGCTTATTGAATTAAACTTAAATACTGCTGACCAGTTTCGAAACATAGTAATTTCTGGAATCATATTTTTTAAATATATATATATATATATATATATATATATATATATATATATATATATGTGTGTGTGTGTGTGAAAATATATAGAAAATAAGAAGGAACTGGTTAGGTAAATAATCAAAGTCCCTTAGTATTTTAGTTATTATTTTTTAAAAATAGTGCTCGATACAAAAGTAGAGCATAAATATAATTATTTATTTAAAAATATGATTCCAAATCGCTCTAGTTTTGAAACATGAGAGCTCTTATGTAGCGATTTGGAATCATATTTTTAAATAAATAATTATATATATATATATATATATGTGTGTGTGTGTGTGTGTGTGTGTTTGTGTGTGTGTGTGTGTGTGTTTGTGTGTGTGTGTGTTTTAATTAGGATATTGACATCCCCACAGACATTTTAGATTTTGATACGTTTCATGAAATAGATTTGACTGAAAATAGATTTGATAACGCGTTTCGTCATTCAAGACTTCATGAAATCCTAAAAAGAAAGAAGGAAATGTGGATATTTGTGTGTAATGCTTAAATAATGAATCATATTTACATTTTCCTTAAGTCGGCGTTTCTCGTGATTAAAGACGAAAGGAAATGAGTGACTTTTAAAAATGTCGTAATATTTATTTTCCTACCTTTTCTTTATATTTCTTAGTTCGAGTCGAAAGTTGTCAATGTATTTTCCCAGCTTTTTTCGAAGCTCCATAAAATTAACGGATTTTAACTTATTTTAATATTGCTTAACATTAATATAATAATTTAATATAATTCGCAATTATTATTTCTTTTATTTCATTCATCATATATATTATCATTATTATATTTATTCATATTTATATCTGAATTGATTATTTCTTACAACTTTTTTCACAGTTACTGGGTTTTTCTGTATTAGTATTGATTTTTTTTTGTACAGCAAACCTGAAGATCATTTGTCTTATTTCCACTTCTTTTTTGTTACTAAAGGATTTTTTTTTCTGTTCATTTGTCAAAAAATTAATAAAAATCATTTTAATGTATGTCTCAAAGGTTGACATGGAGTAAAAAATCTGATATAGATAAATAATTCAAGTGAATTGAGAAAGAGAGCTATTTATGGTGCCATGGAGCATCTCATTGTGCTAAAGTGGGATAGTCCATTGCTTGGGCTGTGATTGGCTGCTGGTACCTGAGTGGAGGTATTTCTATATAAATACCAGCTTGATTCATCAGTTAGTTTGCAGGGTTTGCATTAAGTTTAACCCCCGTGTTTGTTTTTGGTGTACGTTAGTCAAGCGAGCGAGCAAAAGTTTTGGAAACTGCTACGATTTGTTAAGTTTTTGGTTTTATTTTTTTATAAACCCTTTCTTTTATTTTTCAGTTTGACTTTTATTTGATTTTTGGTACATTTTGTTCTTTTTTTTTTTTTTTGTTGATTTCTCTTCTTACCTTTTTTCCCCCCTCCTCACCGTTTTTTGTTTTCATTCCGTATTTATTATTTGAACTGTTTTTTGTTTTTGGTTATCCCCGTTTTTTTCTTTTCGTTTTATTCTGTTCATGTAAAACAAACTTAAAAAGGAAACAAATCTGTTTTGTTCGGCGTGGTGGGCCGGAAAAAACCCATCATGGCCGAAAACAAAGAAAAAAATAATACACCGCTCCCGGACACGGTGTCTCCCGATAAAACGGCCTGGTCGAAAAATAGGCCGCTTTCAAAAGATCCGGAGTTCTACAGAGAGCAAAGAAAAAACTTTGAAAACTCGTTCAATGGTAATGAGTTTTTAACCATTAAGGAAGTGTTTGATGCCATGAGCACCGCACTATTTCCCTGTTGACAGCCGACGTCAAAACGCGGAAATTGATTGGAGTCAGCAGGGAAAACATGGAAGAGGCATTGAAAGCCTTAAGTATAAGCCCCAAAGTTCTAGCAAGAAGATCGAATGCCCTTTGGGATATCTTACTGGCAACAGAACAGCAAGCGAAGGAACTAGCAGGCAGTATCCTGATATCCAAAAACCCTGCGCCTGCAAACCGAGTACATGGGTACTCGGAGAACTAAAGTAACCATCCATGGAGTGCCGGTAGACATCCCGGAAGACAGGATGGGGCCTTCTTTTCCAAATATGGAGATGTTCACGAAGTGAAGGCCCTCGCAAGTAAATGTGGGATTGCTACAGGTGACATGGAGTTGCAAATCACGGTAAACCAGGAAAATTTTCGTGATATACCCAATGTCCTGGTGTGCCGAAATAAAAGGATGTTGGTAATAGTTGAGGGCAGGCGACCATTCTGCTGGTCATGCGGCGTTTTGGGGCACATGGCCAAAGAGTGCCCTGGGAAGAAACCAAGTCAACCATCCGCCTCAGCAACAACAGCAGCGACAGTGGTGGCGAAACCAACAGCAACGGGGTCAAGTTCTAAACCTGTGGAGGCCAAACCAGTGGATGGAACCTGGAAGGAGGTGGTGAGGGGTCGAAAATCCCCTAGTAGTCAGATCCCCAGGAGGCACCCCAGCCTAAGAAGCCCCAGAAGCCCCAAGAAGAGAAGCTGCCACAAAAGGAGGTTCAGTCTCCAAAGAAGGCTCAAGGAAACAGTCTGACAAGAAGCAACAACAACAGCAGCATAATAAAAAAGCGAACAGAACAGAAACAGCAGCAACACCAATCCCAACAGCTGGAACAGCAGCAACACCAACCCCAACAGCTGGAACAGCAGCAACCCAAACAACAGGAACAAGAGCAACAGATGGAGGTGGAACAAACGCCGCCACCTCGGGCTACATCCCTCAAGAGGTCTAGGGAGGAAGAAGACGAGGAACCTCCACAAAGGCAGCACGACCATGGTAGGGTGGAGAGGGTCATGGAGAGATCCAGGGCAGTCTCCATCCCTGCTTCGTTTGATGATGCTGGGGAGGCCAAAGAAACAACAAGAATCAGGCGGCATTCTTCTTCCCCGTCCCGTTTTACTTCCCCTCCTCCCTCCACTTCTCCCCTTAACACAGTTTCCACCCCTCCTCTCTCATCCACTTCTTCCCTCCTCATCCATCAAGGCTAAAGAGAAAAAAAAGAAGAAAAAAGATTTTTGCAAATCTTGAAGAGATTTGTAAAATAGATAGAGAGGCGTACAAAAAGGGTCTCTCAAACAGAGAAAAGCCCTTCTAGGCGTACTTTATAAAATGGAGTCTGTAGAGGGAAAAAACATTGAGGATCCCCGAAATTTCCCTCGAGCTCCAGGAGTTATAACTTGTGTAAGAGAAACCGGGAGCCAGCTGGAAGTATGGAACCATATATATGAAGCGAAAGCAGCGTTCCCGGACATCAGAATGTGTGAGCTGGAAAATAGAAACTTAAAAAGTCTAAGGCAATTTTGTTCTGGGAGGGTCCCCGTGTTACTCCACCCCTCCTTATATAGAGCTATCAAATTAATTTACCCCACGGACGTCGGCGGAATTGTCTCAGAAGGACGGATGACGTCGGAGTTAGGCATAGGGAGCCTGGGACAATCCGTCGGGGTCCTTACACCCGCAGATTTCCAGCCCGTATGTGAGTAGGTTTTTGCTCTGACTCTTTTTTCTCTTTGCAGGCCTAGAAAATGGAAACCAAGTTAGCGACGTTAAATGTGAAGGGCTTAAGGGATCGGGGTAAGGCTGCCCGCCTGCTCCGGGACCTTCTGTCCCTGGATGTGGATGTTGCCGCGATCGAAGAGACACACTTTGTTTGCAGTGCCGATGCGTGTGTGCTGGAGAACGACTTTGTCGTCTATTCAGCATATGGGGACCGGTTTGCCAGAGGGGTTTCTTTGCTTGTCAGACGGACTCTTGATGCGAAGGTGGACCTTGTGCATACCGATGCCGAGGGCCGGTTGATCGTGGCCGATATTGCCGTGAAAAGTGGTTCGTTCCGAGTCGTTGCGGTTTATGCGCCCAATGACCAGGAGGAGCGGGTCTCGTTTTTTCGGCAGTTGGGGCCGTTCCTGGTTGATTCAACGCGCCTTGTTTTAATGGGGGACTGGAATGCCATCCTGGACTCCAAGTTAGACAGGGGGTGGGGAGCTAGTGGGAGAAGGGGCGATCGTAGCCTGGTTGATCTGATCGACGATTATGGTCTCGTCGATAGATACCGGGTCGATCATCCCGGGGAAAATGTGGACGTGGGCTCTTAATTGGCCTTCTGACAAGGTGGTTAGCTACCTTGACAGGATGTTAGTTAGAAGAGCCGACATAGATCTATTAGATTGCCCTACGTTCCACTGGGTAGGCTACACGGACCACAAACTCGTTTGTGCCCGGGTGGCGTTAGACCATAGGCCTAGAATGGCTGGCTACTGGAAGTTCAATCTGTCTTTACTGGACAGGCAGGACTTCCGGGAGCAGCTAACTAGATTAGTGCAGCGGGAGCTAGTGGGGCGGTTATCGGGAATAGGTGGTGGGAGCGACTTAAGTGTAGGATTAGGTCTTTCACCACTGATTTCAGCAAACGGCTCGCTCTAGATAGAGCTGAAAAGGTGAAGACACTTAAAGCTAGTTACACCGGGCGGTGGCTGGGGGATCCCCTAGAGATAGCCTTAGCTAGGGCGGCCCTGGATCGTTTGAATAGCGAGCGGTACATGGGCCAGGTAATTAGACATAAGTTAAGCAAGATGTCTTCCGAAGCTGTGAACTTGGGCGCAGATCTGCGCAGGGAAGAGGTTCGTCGAGGTGGCGATCGTTACATTCGTGAAGTCGAGTCCCCGGAGGGGCATACTCTTCGGGCCACTGACGACATGTGCGAGGCGTTTCGGCGCCATTTCGAGAGCCGGTTTACCAAGGAGCCTGGTCTCCGTGAGGAGGAGTTTCGTAGCTATTTGGCTGACTTTCCTCGGCTTGCGCCGACTGAAGCGGCTAGCTGCGAGGGAGAGATCACGGAGGGCGAAGTCTACGCGGTATTGAAGAAGGTCGGCAGAGGCAAGTCGCCCGGTCTGGATGGTTTGCCCTATGAATTGTACTTGAGGCTGTCGCACATCTTTGTTCCGATTTTGACAGCAGTGTTCAACAACTGGTTTCGGTCGGGGTCCATCCCCAATCGGATCACCAGGGTGTGATCACTCTGTTGAAAAGGGCAAAGGTGGTGGGGGAAGCTAGATGATTACAGGCCCATAACTCTGCTAAACACAGAGTTAAAGATTATGGCCAAGATCCTGCAGGAGCGTTTGCAGTCAGTTGCCGAGTCTCTGTTGGGACCTGAGCAGACTTGTTCTGTGAGGGGCCGAACAATTCAGAGCAACCTGCATCTGATCCGCACGATCATAGAGGGCGTAAAGACGACGAAGAAGCCGCGCTGATCAATTTGGATCAGTCCAAGGCATTTGATAGGGTTGACCATCGCTACCTTGCTACTGTCCTGCAGGCCGCTGGATTCGCACCCAACTTCTGCCGCTGGATTAGCCTCCTGTATCGCTCCCCCAGTGCTGTGGTACAGGTGAACGGAAGGTTGTCGGACGCGTTCGTGCTGTCTAGGTCGGTTCGTCAGGGTTGTCCGCTGTCGCCTCTCCTTTATGCTTTGGCGTTGGAGCCTCTCCTTCGCCGGCTGAAGGACGAGACCGGCAGTCCGGCCCTACGTGGAATCGCCGTCCCTGGAGGGTCTCGAGCCAGGGTTTCCGCGTACGCCGATGACGTATCTGCTTTCGTGTCGTCCCGCAGCGACATTGAGGCGGTACAGAAGGCGCTTGATCGGTACGAGAAGGTGACAGGGGCCAAGATAAACCGCGACAAGTCGTCCGGCTTGCGGTTAGGTGCCTGGAAGGGGTCGATCTTCCGGGCCGCTTCGGTTGGACGGACGGTCCTGTCCGCATTCTTGGAGTGTGGTTTGGGCCCGACCTCCAGCTGGAGAAGAATTGGTCTGAAGTACGAGCAAAGGTCGATTTTGCCGGTAAGATTTGGAATCGACGGAGGTTGTCCGTGAAGGGCAGGGCGGAGGTGTGTGTTACATACATTTTCCCCTGATTCTTTATCGATTGTCCGTACTTCCTCTCTGTAAAGACCACAGGAAGGTGCTCGAGCGATCGCTATCCTCCATTTTATGGAGGGGACGCGTGAACAGGGTCGACAGACGAGTCTGCACTAAACGTCCGTGTCATGGGGGCTGGGAATGCCGCACCTGTTGAGTCACATCCGTGCCTCTAGGTTGGCTTTCCTACGCCGCGCATTGACTAGAGGAGATCCGATTCTGGAGGGGATTGTTAGGGACGCCTTCCCTAGCCTTACCATCAGTCCCCCCATCTCGCGGGTTGAGCGCCGTTGTAAACCCCGGGATGAGTCGGATTTCCTCCGCGAGTGTCGGTTGGCCTTGAAGGCCATTCCCGGTCCAGTGACCTTTCTCGGCCTAGGAAGGTCTTCTATCGTGGTTTAGTGGAGGGTCGCGCGAAGGATAAGCTACGTGATACGCTCGACTTGTCGGAGGAGGAGTATCGCTCCTATTGGTCTTGGGCGCCAGCGGCGGATTACCTCAGTAACCCTGAGTTTTCGCTTACCTGGCGATTGGCTCGGAATCGGCTGCCTCTCAATGACAAGGCTTTCATATGGGGTTTGGCGGATTTGCCAGACTGTGAACGGTGTGGTCTTGGCTTAGAAGAAACGGCTTCGCACGCCTTCTACCATTGCCCCCGGGTCCGCCCCTTATGGGACCATGTCGGCGAGCTGACGGCTCGTCTCGCTCCCGAACAGCTTGTGTCCATTGATCGCGCATACGCGTGTGACAATGTGTCGCCCCGTATTCCGGGGAGAAACGAATGGTGTTTCTGATGCTGATGGCCACGGCTCGAATGGTGATTTGGACGACGCGAATGGAGGAAGTCTTGCGGGGCAACCGTCTTTCTTATCAGCATCTAATCCAATTCTTTGAGCATCAGCTCAAGATGAAGATTAGATCTGATAGAAAACGATTGCATTCGACAGTCTTCAGCGAAAGGTGGGTAAAAGAGGCAAGCTTGGTTCGTGTGACCGGGGCTAGCCTTGATTTTTTTTCTAGGTCAACCTACAGCACATCGGGGTGGCTTCCTGTGGAACCCTCCCTTGGTTAGGTTAGACAAGCTTCAGTGTACCTAGTTAATGTGAGTAAATGTTGTTCCTGGCCTGTATCCCGGCTGCTCTTTGGTTATGGTCCAAGTCGAGATTCCCAACCTCCCCAGTTTGTTTTGGCCCCCTTTTTTATCTCGACTGGGTCAGCTTTACATTTTCCCATTCCGCCATAATATTTTCTCCTCTTTCCCACTCCCTTAGCGAGAGCGTCTCTTGATTCTGTCCCCTGGGCAGAATACAGCGGCCTCTCTGTTTTGAGGGTTGGACGGTCCCTACTAACATGTGTTATGTTTAGTTTGTATTTTGTGTTCATTTTTATTTATTATTGGGTTCATCTCCCTCCCCTTGCATTCTATCATTATTAGAATTTTATGTATATCATTTATGTATCATCAAATTTTTATGGATTGGGGCGCGTTTTGGTAGGTTCCCTTGGAGTGGATGTGGTATTATGGTGGTTGGAGGATTGAACGGTGATGGATGAGTTCTTGTGGTGAATGAGTAAATTGTAATGTATGAATGGGTCGTGAGTCAGATTAGCTAGGTATAAGATAGTAAGTGTTGACCAGCCTTTTCCCCCTCCCCTTTTTGGCCTTGTGCCACAATTGTAACCATTGTTGCAATAAATCCTCAGGGTTTGTATTAAGTTAGAGGGGCATTACACCTGTCTAGGCTTCTCACTACTTACATAGTATACCCACCCCCAGGTTTTGTGGATAATTGCGACGAAGTTTTTCGTTTATTTTGATTTGATAAGTTTTTTTATTTGATTTAGTTTGCTAATAACTTGTTTGAATTTTTTCAGTTGTTCTTTTCAGTTTATTTTTCATTTTTTTTTTGTTTAAATTATTTTTCTTTTGAATTTTTTTTTTTTTTTTTGTTTTTTTTTTATTTTTTTTGTTTGTTTGTTTTGATTTTTTTACCTGTACTCGTTTAAATTTTTTTTGTTTTTACTTTTATTTTGTTTGGAAATGAACAAAAAATAAGTGGATAAAGACAGTCAGTATTTATTCAGCCGTGGTGGTTTTCCACCATGGCTGAAGATAAATTTCACCGCCGGTGAATATACAAAATAAGTCACCGGAAAAAAAAAAAAAGTCGGCCTGGCTAGAAAACAGGCCAAAAAAGACCCCGCATACTATGTGGAACAATCCAAGGAGTATGAGAAATTCATAAAGGGAATGAATTTATTACCATTCCAAGAAGCTCAGGATGCCATTACTGCAAGAACAATTTCCCTGCTGACCTCTGACGTAAAAAGTCGCAAATTAATTGGGGTCTGCAGGGAAGCCATGGAAGAGGCAATTAAGAGCCTACGTATTGCTCCCCAAATTTTGGCCAGAAGGTCCAATGCGATGTGGGACATATTGCTGGCCACTGAGCAGGAAGCGAAGGCGCTCGCCGGCAAAATACTAACTACACCGAAACTCAGAATTCAGACAGAGTACATGGGTACCCGTCGCACTAAAATAACAGTGCACGGGGTGCCTGTGGATATCTGTGAAGACAGATAGGGGGGCGTTCTTCACAAAGTATGGGCCGGTGGACGAAGTCGATTCTGTAAAGAGCAAGGCTGGAATAGCGACCGGAGATATGGTCCTATACGTGACCTTGAATCGGGAGACCTTTACAGACGTCCCAAACACCTTAACGTACCGAAATAGACGGATGCTGGTGGTGGTTGAGGGGCGCAAGCCATACTGTTGGACTTGTGGCGTGCTGGGGCACATGTCGAAGGAGTGCCCCACAAAGAAGTCGCAGGCTCCACCCAAACCAGTGGCACCAACAGCAGCGGAAACGACAGCAGCAGCAGCAACGAAGGAGGCCCCAGAAGGAGAATGGAAGAAGGTGAAGGGGCGGAAAGCTGAAGAAGCACCCACTACCTCTGGACGAAATGAGAGGTCTCCCCAAAAGCAGCATCAGGAGCAGCAATTAAAGGGGAGAACAAAGGCTGCCCCCGAAACAACAGCAGCAGACTCAAAAAGGAGCAAAAAAGGCACAGCAGCAGGCAGAATCAAACAGGATCTGCAAAAACAAACAGCAAAAACCACAGCAAAAAGGCAGCAGCAGCAGCGCCAACAGAAACATGAAAAGCAGCAGCAGGAGCAACAAAACAGCAGCAGCAGAAACAGGGTGAAAAAGACGAGAATCAGCAGCAACAAGCAGAGGCGGAAATGGAGGTCGAGATCATGCCCCACCCCGACTTCATCTCTGAAAAGATCCAGAGAGGAAGACGAGGAAACAAGCCAACCTGAAAAAACCAGGCCAGTCAAAGTGAGGAGGAAAGAATATGAGCAGAGGCCGGGCCACATCCGTACCCTAGGCATCACCAACGAAGAGACAATCAGCCAGACCCAGGAGCATCCCTTCCTCACCAACTCGAGCTCCATCCCCCCCCCTCCACTTCCCCTGCTAGTTTAGCATCCACTCCCCCGACTGTTCTACTTCTTCCCCTCCCCACCGTGCCAAGGAAAAAAAAGAAAAGAAGAGGAGGGTGTTCCCGGAGTCAGAGAATATCTGTAAGATAGATGGGGAGCAGGTGAATAAAAACATTTCTAATCAGAGGAAGAAATCTTTACTTGCTCTGTTACTGAAATTAGATAAAGTAGATGGGAAAACGGTTGAGGACTCGAGAAACTTTCCTGAGGCACCCGGGGTAGTCACATGTGTCAGAGACACAGGTAAATACCTGAAAGTGTGGGATCACCTGTTTGAAGCCAGGGAGGCTTTCCCGAAAATCAGAATGTTCTGTATGGACGATCCATATGTTAAAAAGTTCAGACAATTTTGTGTGGGGAGGGTCCCTGTTATACTCCATCCGCTCTATATAGGGTGTGTTAAATTAACATACCCCTTGGACGTTGGCGGAATAGTCCTGGATGGACGGGTGACGTCGGATCTGGGTATAGGGAGCCTGGGACATTCCGTCGGGGTCCTTACCGCTGCAGATTTCCGCCCCGTATGTGGATAAGGTTTTTGCACTAATTCTTTTCTTTATTTGCAGGCCTAGAAAATGGAAACCAAGTTAGCGACGTTAAATGTGAAGGGCTTAAGGGATCGGGGTAAGGCTGCCCGCCTGCTCCGGGACCTTCTGTCCCTGGATGTGGATGTTGCCGCGATCGAAGAGACACACTTTGTTTGCAGTGCCGATGCGTGTGTGCTGGAGAACGACTTTGTCGTCTATTCAGCATATGGGGACCGGTTTGCCAGAGGGGTTTCTTTGCTTGTCAGACGGACTCTTGATGCGAAGGTGGACCTTGTGCATACCGATGCCGAGGGCCGGTTGATCGTGGCCGATATTGCCGTGAAAAGTGGTTCGTTCCGAGTCGTTGCGGTTTATGCGCCCAATGACCAGGAGGAGCGGGTCTCGTTTTTTCGGCAGTTGGGGCCGTTCCTGGTTGATTCAACGCGCCTTGTTTTAATGGGGGACTGGAATGCCATCCTGGACTCCAAGTTAGACAGGGGGTGGGGAGCTAGTGGGAGAAGGGGCGATCGTAGCCTGGTTGATCTGATCGACGATTATGGTCTCGTCGATAGATACCGGGTCGATCATCCCGGGGGGAAAATGTGGACGTGGGCTCTTAATTGGCCTTCTGACAAGGTGGTTAGCTACCTTGACAGGATGTTAGTTAGAAGAGCCGACATAGATCTATTAGATTGCCCTACGTTCCACTGGGTAGGCTACACGGACCACAAACTCGTTTGTGCCCGGGTGGCGTTAGACCATAGGCCTAGAATGGCTGGCTACTGGAAGTTCAATCTGTCTTTACTGGACAGGCAGGACTTCCGGGAGCAGCTAACTAGATTAGTGCAGCGGGAGCTAGTGGGGGCGGTTATCGGGAATAAGTGGTGGGAGCGTCTTAAGTCTAGGATTAGGTCTTTCACCACTGATTTCAGCAAACGGCTCGCTCTAGATAGAGCTGAAAAGGTGAAGACACTTAAAGCTAGTTACACCCGGGCGGTGGCTGGGGGGGATCCCCTAGAGATAGCCTTAGCTAGGGCGGCCCTGGATCGTTTGAATAGCGAGCGGTACATGGGCCAGGTAATTAGACATAAGTTAAGCAAGATGTCTTCCGAAGCTGTGAACTTGGGCGCAGATCTGCGCAGGGAAGAGGTTCGTCGAGGTGGCGATCGTTACATTCGTGAAGTCGAGTCCCCGGAGGGGCATACTCTTCGGGCCACTGACGACATGTGCGAGGCGTTTCGGCGCCATTTCGAGAGCCGGTTTACCAAGGAGCCTGGTCTCCGTGAGGAGGAGTTTCGTAGCTATTTGGCTGACTTTTCTCGGCTTTCGCCGACTGAAGCGGCTAGCTGCGAGGGAGAGATCACGGAGGGCGAAGTCTACGCGGTATTGAAGAAGGTCGGCAGAGGCAAGTCGCCCGGTCTGGATGGTTTGCCCTATGAATTGTACTTGAGGCTGTCGCACATCTTTGTTCCGATTTTGACAGCAGTGTTCAACAACTGGTTTCGGTCGGGGTCCATCCCCAATCGGATCACCAGGGGTGTGATCACTCTGTTGAAAAAGGGCAAAGGTGGTGGGGGGAAGCTAGATGATTACAGGCCCATAACTCTGCTAAACACAGAGTTAAAGATTATGGCCAAGATCCTGCAGGAGCGTTTGCAGTCAGTTGCCGAGTCTCTGTTGGGACCTGAGCAGACTTGTTCTGTGAGGGGCCGAACAATTCAGAGCAACCTGCATCTGATCCGCACGATCATAGAGGGCGTAAAAGACGACGAAGAAGCCGCGCTGATCAATTTGGATCAGTCCAAGGCATTTGATAGGGTTGACCATCGCTACCTTGCTACTGTCCTGCAGGCCGCTGGATTCGCACCCAACTTCTGCCGCTGGATTAGCCTCCTGTATCGCTCCCCCAGTGCTGTGGTACAGGTGAACGGAAGGTTGTCGGACGCGTTCGTGCTGTCTAGGTCGGTTCGTCAGGGTTGTCCGCTGTCGCCTCTCCTTTATGCTTTGGCGTTGGAGCCTCTCCTTCGCCGGCTGAAGGACGAGACCGGCAGTCCGGCCCCTACGTGGAATCGCCGTCCCTGGAGGGTCTCGAGCCAGGGTTTCCGCGTACGCCGATGACGTATCTGCTTTCGTGTCGTCCCGCAGCGACATTGAGGCGGTACAGAAGGCGCTTGATCGGTACGAGAAGGTGACAGGGGCCAAGATAAACCGCGACAAGTCGTCCGGCTTGCGGTTAGGTGCCTGGAAGGGGTCGATCTTCCGGGCCGCTTCGGTTGGACGGACGGTCCTGTCCGCATTCTTGGAGTGTGGTTTGGGCCCGACCTCCAGCTGGAGAAGAATTGGTCTGAAGTACGAGCAAAGGTCGATTTTGCCGGTAAGATTTGGAATCGACGGAGGTTGTCCGTGAAGGGCAGGGCGGAGGTGTGTGTTACATACATTTTCCCCTGATTCTTTATCGATTGTCCGTACTTCCTCTCTGTAAAGACCACAGGAAGGTGCTCGAGCGATCGCTATCCTCCATTTTATGGAGGGGACGCGTGAACAGGGTCGACAGACGAGTCTGCACTAAACGTCCGTGTCATGGGGGCTGGGAATGCCGCACCTGTTGAGTCACATCCGTGCCTCTAGGTTGGCTTTCCTACGCCGCGCATTGACTAGAGGAGATCCGATTCTGGAGGGGATTGTTAGGGACGCCTTCCTAGCCTTACCATCAGACCCCCATCTCGCGGGTTGAGCGCCGTTGTAAACCCCGGGATGAGTCGGATTTCCTCCGCGAGTGTCGGTTGGCCTTGAAGGCCATTCCCCGGTCCAGTGACCTTTCTCGGCCTAGGAAGGTCTTCTATCGTGGTTTAGTGGAGGGTCGCGCGAAGGATAAGCTACGTGATACGCTCGGCTTGTCGGAGGAGGAGTATCGCTCCTATTGGTCTTGGGCGCCAGCGGCGGATTACCTCAGTAACCCTGAGTTTTCGCTTACCTGGCGATTGGCTCGGAATCGGCTGCCTCTCAATGACAAGGCTTTCATATGGGGTTTGGCGGATTTGCCAGACTGTGAACGGTGTGGTCTTGGCTTAGAAGAAACGGCTTCGCACGCCTTCTACCATTGCCAACCGGGTCCGCCCCTTATGGGACCATGTCGGCGAGCTGACGGCTCGTCTCGCTCCCGAACAGCTTGTGTCCATTGATCGCGCATACGCGTGTGACAATGTGTCGCCCCCGTATTCCGGGGAGAAACGAATGGTGTTTCTGATGCTGATGGCCACGGCTCGAATGGTGATTTGGACGACGCGAATGGAGGAAGTCTTGCGGGGCAACCGTCTTTCTTATCAGCATCTAATCCAATTCTTTGAGCATCAGCTCAAGATGAAGATTAGATCTGATAGAAAACGATTGCATTCGACAGTCTTCAGCGAAAGGTGGGTAAAAGAGGCGAGCTTGGTTCGTGTGACCGGGGCTAGCCTTGATTTTCTTTTCTAGGTCAACCTATAGCACATCGGGGTGGCTTCCTGTGGAACCCTCCCCTTGGTTAGGTTAGACAAGCTTCAGTGTACCTAGTTAATGTGAGTAAGTGTTGTTCCTGGCCTGTATCCCGGCTGCTCTTTGGTTATGGTCCAAGTCGAGATTCCCAACCTCCCCAGTTTGTTTTGGCCCCCTTTTTTCTCGACTGGGTCAGCTTTTACATTTTCCCATTCCGGCATAATATTTTCTCCTTTTCCCACTCCCTTAGCGAGAGCGTCTCTTGATTCTGTCCCTGGGCAGAATACAGCGGCCTCTCTGTTTTGAGGGTTGGACGGTCCCTACTAACATGTGTTATGTTTAGTTTGTATTTTGTGTTATTTTTATTTATTATTGGGTTCATCTCCTCCCTTGCATTCTATCATTATTAGAATTTTATGTATATCATTTATGTATCATTTAATTTTTATGGATTGGGGCGCGTTTTTGTAGGTTCCCTTGGAGTGGATGTGGTATTATGGTGGTTGGAGGATTGAACGGTGATGGATGAGTTCTTGTGGTGAATGAGTAAATTGTAATGTATGAATGGGTTGTGAGTCAGATTAGCTAGGTATAAGATAGTTAGTGTTGACCAGCCTTTTCCCCCTCCCCTTTTTGGCCTTGTGCCACAATTGTAACCATTGTTACAATAAATCCTCAGGGTTTGTATTACAACCTGCTTTATTTTTGTCTGCCAGCTGGACGCTAGCTGGGACCTTTACGCCGGTAAGTGCTGTTTATTATTGTTATTCTAAATTTTTCTTGGGTAAACCCTTAGTTTTTGTCCCTAGGAGCTTTCCATTCAGTGGTGGGGGAAATCTTCTCCCATCTTGGCCTCTACCTACATGTATGTACTGCCTGCCCCATGTCCCAATTTGCATTTACTATGCTTGGGTTTACTCTGATTCATTGCTTCCAGAGGCAACCCCCAATTGGTGGGACAGTCCTTAGCCCTATTTCCATCTCTATTACACACAAAACACTTCAGTCTGTAATATCCATGATGGGGATGTACTGTCCAACCCACAAGGATCAACTCTTCCTAGTGGGATCCTCTTTTTCTCAATCTTCATGTTCCAAAGAACAATCTGACCTAACATGTCCTCTTTTTCCACACCCGTGGCATACTTGCAGCAATGTAGTGATGTCCTCTCTTCTTAACTCTCCCCTAATGGTTAGTCATCTCAGTTGAACCAACATGCTCTTGCTTGCTCTCACCTCCTCAAATGCCTCCTTCAAAATCACTGGCCACCTCCTAGCTACATCTTCTCTTAATTGAGGATTTCGGAGAGAGTCGATAAAATAATCTACCAACTGAAACTGGAAAATTGGATAGGATTTACGTCCTGGATCTGGGGAAGCTACTTCCACCAATGCTTCAATCCTTGAAAACAATTCCACTAGAGTCTCTCTTGCCTTCTGCTCAACCCCTGTCATTGCTTATGTATGGATAGTCAGGCTACTAAATCGACTGCTAAGTGCAGATTCAACTCTGCCCAAGTAACCTGTCTGTTTTCTTTCATCAGTGATATCACAAATCAGAAGCTTCACCCTAGGCATAATCAAATGTCAGAACAACTAGCTCTGCATTGGTCATCTCATATATTATGGCCTTTTTGTTGAAAATGCACAGTCAGGGCTTAAGTTTGTTAGCTCTGCTATCAAAATGCGGCAATCATCGAACCTGTGAAATTCAAGTTTGCCATTAACCTATTGGGGAGCTAGTCAAGCACACGACAATCACCATATGTTTTTCTTTTTTCAACAGAATTTTTCATCATCATTCTACTTACTTCACGAACTTAACTGATCAAAAAAAAGTTAAATTAAATTTCAATATGAAGATAACTCTCAACAATACACAAGTAGCTGTACTCTGACATTGTTTTTGCTGATTTTATTTATGGCTGTTCTTTTCTGATGTAGTATTTTGCTGATCTAATTTGTATCTTTTTATCTGTTGTTGTATTTGTTGGGAGACCCATTATTTTTTTATCATTCAAACTTAATTGAACAAAAGTTTCTTAGTAGGCTGACTGTCTTGAGCTCTGTTCTTCTAGCTGAGTCTTTTTCCAGATGTCCTTGGTTGCATCCTAGATTGACTTGATAGAGTCTTATCTTGGTGAAATGGCACCAAATGTAACCCACTGGTGTTGACACATCTAACAACACACCAACACTTTTCAACGGTGTCTTAGCTCAGTTTTGTCTCTTTTTCCACTCATTCACAAGCTACACTAGCTTTGTTTGCATAATATTGACCTTATGGATCATTCGGCTTTCTTTTCTCACCTTGGGGCCAGTGTAGGTAGGATTGATTTGAGTTTCCCAAAATCCTCAATATTGGGATTGACAGCAAAGTTTAGTGTGTACCACAGACAAGATTGTGTAATTTCTGCCTGTGGTAAATCTTTGTCTCTTATGTCTGAATGCAACTACTGAAGTCAGGCTGGAATAAGAACTCCTTCAATGAAATGCACAACACTGCTGATAATGCTAACAACAGGTTTATTGAATATAAAGAAAAACTGGTTGAATAAAATGTCTCTATTATTAGCTACTGCAAATGAGTACTATACTGCAGGAATGGTGATTTGGAGCTTTCTAGTCACAACTGCTAGAGTTGTCCCATCATCAATTCTTTTGTCATGTGTGTGTGTGTGTGTGTGTGTGTGTTTTTCTCAGTCCATCAAAATATGGTTGTGTTTTTGGTGTCTAACGTCTGCACTTCACTTGGAAAAAATACCAGTAAGTGAAATTTGTGTAGGGAATTCTTTTATAATAACATTGATTAATGACTTCACTTTACCTACCCAGTCCCCAGAAAATGACAATTCACAATGCTCAATTTCATTATCTCCATATTCCTGTAAACTGATCAACTGGCTTTTCTCAGTGGTGAAGGATTCTTTGCCAGAAAATCAAATGATAATTTGTTTATGTAAAAATCTTCCTAGATATCTTTCTGTAAAGATATGTGAATTCTTGGAGTGATCAACGTAAACAAATCCCAAATTTTGAGACTTCACATAAGATGGATGTTTTGTTTCATTGTCTAAAGTAATTTAGATCATTATGTATATGGTCACAACCATATACATAACACAGTGTAAACAAAATGTCCAAATTCTAGTTTCTCCAGACTTAAAAAATTCAGACAACACAATCATCTTTTTCTTATCAGTGGGGTACTGTTGTGAATCTTGGTTTTGCTCAATTTTACTGATTCTTGTCTAGTTAAATCTGGGTTATATTCTCCTTAGAACAATTCTTAATTTCATTATTTTAAAACAAATTTTAATGTGTTTCATTATTAATTTTCTTCTCAATCATTCAAACTACTCTCCTGATAAATTTAATTATTATCCAATTAGTAGTCCTTCCAAATTACCATTCTGTAATTTTATGCATTTAAATGTTTAAACGGAGCCAGTGCCCTGTTCAAAATGATATCATTTTATCTAGTCAAGCCTTAGAAAATGATAATTTACAAATCTCATAATTCACGCATTATTATCTTCATATTCCCTTAAATTAACCAAATGCCTTTCTTACTGGTAAAGGATTCCGCACCAGAAAATCAAAATAATGATAATTATAAAATTTGCAGATGGTTGTTGCAGAAAAGTCCTCAGTTTCAAATTAATTCAGTTTTCAAGCCTTGTACTAACCCTTTTCAAACAGATGCTGTGAACACCAATGTGCAGTTCATAAAACAACATATCAAAGTGCCACTTACCAGCATATCAACCCAGTTATGGCTTAAAGTTATTTCACACTTATATAGGTCTTTCTGGTCAATATCTGTACTTAAATATAAATTAATCTTACTTTATCAGCAATCAACATAACATAACTTCTCATTTCCAATTTCTGGTTCCTCCTGAAGGCAAATTTGAATTTAATTTTCTTTTTATTTAAATTTTAACTCTCAAAGCACCATTTTTACATTTCTACTTAGAAAAATTTTATTTCAGGGTCATTACTTTGTTACACTGGTTACGCATATATGTAATTGAACAATTTCAGGAAATTGCATACCACTTCAATAGAATATTTTATATTTGCTATGTTAACCTCATCATATGACCACATCAATAAAGACTTCCTCTTCTCATCGATTAGGAACTGCTTTTCAAGCTCCACTGAATAGAGGAACTTCACAAAATCTTACATGCATTGTTTTCTGTTTCTATTTTTTCAAACTTACTAAAACAGTTTGTCATTTCCAGAAGTTTGTGGCTTCTTCCAGTTGTATTCTTTGCTTTGAGGAGGATTGCTGGCATGGTTTATTTTGAGATCTTGGTTTGGTGGTTCATACCTCTATGGAGATCTCTCTTTTTACAATCACTGATAAGGAAGATCCTTCAGTAGAGGGAAGGGGTTGGATTGGTGTTCTTGGTGATTGCTGTTCATAGGATTATGGCTAAATAGGTGATTGGGGGTGTCATTTGAGGGGGTTCTCAATTGAAAAGGTGTTGTTGACATGTTCTTTTTGCATTTTACTCTTTTACTAGTGGTTTTGGAATGTAGTTTGCAGTTTTTAATGGGTTCAGTTTTGTGAACAATAGCAGTAGACATGGTTTCTGTTTTCTAATGTTGTCTTTATTTCTTTTATGAATGTTGGTCAGTCATCCAATTGTAACAGAGCACTGGCCCTGTTTAAATGCATGAAATTAAATAATGATGATTTGGTGGGACTACTAATTGGATAATAATTATTAAAATTCATAGTTCAGGATAGTAGGCTGAATGGTTGAGAAGAAAATTAACAATGAAACAAAATCTATGTTGGTTGACTTGTGACACTATGGTGGTTCTATCTATCTTGATTTCAAGAGTTTTCTGTTTGATGGACCAGCAGATAGTTTCTTTTGAAGCTTGGTGTTCTAAGTGGCATCTACTTTGACCAAAAGATAATGTGGAAGGATGAGGGTTTTTTGTGATCAAGTGGCAACAAAACAGGAAATAGGGTATACCTAGGTGCTGGTCTGTATTAGCAGTCATGCATGGGGATAGGGCAGAGTTCTGGTTCGCTCTTTATGGGAGACAGATGAGTCCGTCACATGGTTCTGAAGCCTCCATTTCATATTGCCAGTTACCACATTGGGATGAGTAGAGAGGAGAGGAGATGGTAGGGGGAAGAGCTGACATAGCAGAAATTGTCCCAAGTATAACCTACTTAGCCAGATGAGCAGACGAAGCTCTGAATAAAACACCTACATATAATATAGGAAAACAGGGTTTGCATTTTAATTTGGTATTTTTCTTTCAGTGTGTTACCTTGTGAGAATGCATTACACCCTTTTCTGGCTTTCAGTGAACACTGACAAAATTGAGGATTGAAATGCAATGTGGGGTGGTCATTGGCCAGTCAGTGGAAAGCTTGGGTGATGGTCATGTTGTATGTTAACAGTCTTCTACATTTGACTGCATCTTAAGATGAAGGTTATGTCTTGGTCCACTTTCAACAGTTCATCCATTTTTTATTTCTTTTGATATTTTTGAAGTAGTGAACATGACTATGTATTTGTTCATATTAGTTTACATTTCCCTTTTTATGTTTATCTTCTAAGATTAATAACCCCTTGACTTTTGAGGCCCATTTTCATCTTATCCAGTGTGCAAAGGAGTAGTTTTGGGCTTTGTAATATGCTCTTACTTGTGTTTAGTAGGGATATATACTATGGAATGTGTCTATCCTCAACAATGTCTCCACTTGCTTCTTTTTTTTCAACAAAAAGATTTTTTGACTGCCTTTGAATATTTTTTATCATTTCACTGCAAGCAAGGCAATAAAGCTACTAAGACATGGGGGATACTGATTGTTAGAGAATATGAGAAAAGTATACCATTAAGGAGAGAAGACAATAAAAGAACAAAAATTAAGAAAACAGAAAATAATGATGACATTACATTTAAATTTTTATTTGGAAGTCAGAAGAAGAGTTCCACAAGTGAGAAGTGCAAGAAAAGAAACTGTTAGCATAGAACTTATGGTTACATCTAGCAGCCATTTCAACTGTAAAATGATGGGACTTTGCCATCAATCTAGAACTGCACTTAAATTCATAAAGACTAGGTACCATAGAGGAAAGTTCATCAGAACAATTATCAAAAAAGTATTTATAGAAAAGGCACAGGGAAGCTACATTATAGTGATGGGAAAGTGACTGAAGCTGAGATGCCAGGTCAGGACCAATGACACTGCAGATTCTTCTTTGGATTTTATCACTAAATATATAGCAGGTGCACTAGACCAAATGTGGCAGCAATATTCAAAGCAAGGACAAATATATACAGAGGATATAACCTTTCCAATTATGAATGATAGTTTTCATAAAAGGAGCATCTCTTTTTGACTAACATCAGTTATCTTGGGAACTCAGGTGAGCCTTGCTTCTTCTCCCTATCAGAGCCATACTTTCATCCAGTTAACTTCATTGTCTGCTGTGTTCCCCACCTGCTTTGAAGCCTGATATTGATAACTCATTCACCTTGATATGACAAGGATACACAAACAAAATACTTGTTTCTGAAAGAAACATCCTGGCACCTACAAACTGTTAGCTACTCTATCCAAGTTTTAGTGTAATGTCAGGTATTTTATAGACATGTAAAAGTTTTGAATCTTTCAAACTAATTGGCACTCAGCCACTTCCTTCTGACACTTATGTATGGAAATAGATTTGGTGCTTGGATTGAGAACAGCTGAGTAGATTAAAATATATAATCAACTACAAGGATCCCATCATCAGATGTCATTGGGGACTAAACACAGACAACAGATGGTTCCTTTTTAATTGCCTTATTTTTCTATTAGTCAGATGCCACAAGAATATTGAGTTATCTCTGGAATCCTCTCTTGTTTAAGGCAGTAAACATATCAATAAGATGTGTGAAAACAAACCTCTGACTCCTCTTTATTTTACAATTTTTAAGATCTCTAATTCAATTTAAATTCAATAAATTACTTTTCTTAAATCACAATCTGATTATTATTCTACTCCCTTTAACCCCACTTGATAAATGTGTTACTTGTTTCATTTAAAAAGTTAGATTTTCCTTCTAAATAGAGTTTAAGTATTAGAAAGTTTTGACTCACCATTATTAGATGTTAAATTGAACTTGCTGGTAGATTTTGACAGTCGGTTGCCATTCTTATCTGACAGGTAAACAGCATAAATTCCTTTGTTCAATTTATGATTTGGTGCAATAGTATCACAATAGGAAGCATTACATACACACACTGAGGAACCAAAGCCATATGACCTGTGAATACAAGGCTGCAGTGTTCCTAAAAAAGAAACAAAATGACATGACTAAAGGGAAGTTCATTTAACAATTGGAAACTAACTGAAAAGAGAAACTTTATGTCTTTTATTATTAAACATTCATGAAGAAATACAAGAAAATATTCAGAATGAGATAATTGAAGTTTTTGAAAATTTATCAATAGCTGAGCTATCAAAAAGTATCTTCCAACTTCAATTAAATGTTGTTCATGCATTAAGGATATATTAGTTGCATAGTTGTGTACATAATGAAGCTCTATTTGTTTACTACATTTAAATAAATTAGTGATCATAGATTTTAATATTAACACATATACAAATAATTTGCATAATATTTTTACACAGATTAAGTATCAAATTGGGAACTAAACACAAAAAATATCAAACCAAATTTGTGGTAATATTTTAATATATTTAATAATATACACTTGAAAACACTAAATTCATAAACATTAAAAACATTTTAGTAAGATTACAGCCAAGCCAATTAGAAAGGATCTGACATAATCATTATAAGAATACCTTAGGTATAAGTAAAGCTCAAATAAATCTATGAGTGCTCATGTCCTTAATGAATTCAATGCATACAACTAATGTTGAATCAAGGAAATGTATAAAAATTTATATAATAAAAAAGAAATGTAAAATTATATAAAAATATTGGGTTGGAAACAAAGTTCCCACACAACTTTTTATATATACATTTATTGGTTGATTTATATATTTATTTATATGTAGTTAAATCCTTTGATTAATTATTAATTATTCTCATCATTTCAGAGCTTCATACATATAAGTTCCAAAAATGACCCAGTAAATGACCCTCTCTTGTGAACAACAACACACATTGTTGCTGCATGATTATAAGTTCAACTTAAACACTAAACATCATCAAATTGGCTGAGAAATTTGGCATCAACCATACAGCCATTTTTTATCATGTGGAGGAAATGGACAATGTCAGCAAATTGGATTTATGGGGTCTCATGCAGACTTGATGCCTGCATGGCACTAATGTTCAAGAAGCTTCATTTTGATTTACTGAACAAACTGGCACAGCAGAACTTCTTGAAAAGTAAAATGTTTGTAAAATGTTTGTAACTGATGAACTGAAAACTGCAGTTGCCGACTTCTTATGTAGCAACCCAGCTGAATTTTACAGTAAGGATATCCATAACCTACCGTGTCATCCATAACCTACCGTGTTATCCAGAAGCAGATGATAAAAATAATGATTATATTGATGTTTGATGTCTTTTACTGCATTGTATTGTTGTATATCATTGTTAATAAAAGATGTGAGGGAACTTTGTTTCCAACCCAATAATTAAAGGGTAAATGAAAAAAATAGTACAATAAACTAGGTTTGTTTATTACACATTATTTTGTGGCGAGTATTTAAAACCCTAACCCTTGACTCACAGAGTTGTGACTTCAATACCTGACTATAGCAGAGGTGAACAAAAACTTGCAAAGTTGAGTTAAAAGGGAGATAACTGATACTGAGATATCTGGAAGAGGCATGGTACATGGAACTAGAACACTCTACCCAGGTGGACAAAATAAAGGGTTCAGTTCGAAATTCCGATCACTTGAAGAAGGCCAGAGTGTACAACCATCAAAACATTCACTGATGTCACTCTAACATTTCTTGTAAATATACGTCATATGATTGTAGAGGTTTTCAAAAGTGTATCCAGTATTACCAATTTTGTCTTTTCCTGTAAAGTGATAATCAATTTTTATATCAAGTTCTATATTCAGATGCAGTTATGTTTACAAATGCATCTGAGTATTTTTAACATCTTTTTTTTTTAAATCTATTGAAACAAAATGCCTTTCATTAGAAAGGTTGCATACAAAGTTCTTTTTTACAGGAATCACAATCTTATACTGATGCTGGTAATTTGTTAGTCATAATTAATACAATAAATAAACTTCTAATAATTATAGTAACATTTAAAACTGCAATTTATAGGAGTAGGACCCATGAAAATTTAATGGTTTTCTTATTTAAATTTTCTGATATAGAAGCTCATTGTGAGTTCCACGACTATAAACCAGCAAAATGAAGCCAGATGGTTTATAAAAAAGATGCATGAATAAAATTTGCAAAAAGTGCTTCAGAATGTAGCCAAATAGTTTTAAACTTTCTGTAACAATGAGGATCAACTTTGATGTTGTCAAAACCCACTTAAGTTGCAATCATAGTGATTCTCAAGTTTTTAACCAATGGAAAAAGAAAGTATATGGTCCATAAGGAGTTAGTTTTTTATTAAAAAAAAATAAATAAATAAAAAACTAAGGGGAAAACAGATAAAAACTAAGGGGAAATTTTGTTTGCAAAGTCAGAAGCAATTCAGTATGGTATGAGAAAGATTGCTTCTACTGCTGTTGTTGAAGAACAGGAATCTTCTAAATTTGATATGCAAATGTCTTTTCTAAACATATGAGTTTTAAGTTATATATGAATATCTTTTCCAAACTTATGAGTTTATCTCATTCAAATGTGTTTTCTAAACATGTGAGAGTTTATCTCATATTTGAGAATGCCTGTTCCAATAACATGAATATTTTGTCTAAAGGGCCCAGAGAACCAGCTTTGCTTGAAATAGGTTTTTCTCACCCACCTTGAACTTTTAAATTTGCAAACTTTTTGTTAAAAAGAAATTGATTTGCAAGTAAGAAAGTAAAATTCACTTGTTGCTAAAGAAAAAAATTATTTTTCATGAACTTTAGTTTTCTAAGAGAAACCACATTTGTATTTCAAAGAACTGTTAATCTACCTTGAAATTGTGTGCAAGGCTTATATTGTTTTTTGTACAATTTGTATATTGTAAATGTAATTTTTTATCATTTTTAATAAATTTGTTCCTTTACAAATTTCACTTTGAGCAAAACTCTTTTCTTTTTCGCTAGTACTACTAAAAGTCAGGCATATATTAGGTACCACCACAAACTTTCTAAAAAAAGAAAAATGAAAAAAGTATTTTAATTAAAGTTAACTTTGAAGTTAAATTCAGTTTTATTTTAAAGAAAATAGCCTGATGCTAATCCAAACTGAAAGAAAAATTAATTTCTATATATAAATAAAGGTTTTAGGCATTTTTAACACTCACTGACTGGCCATTATAGAGGAAAAATGTAATCAACAAATTTGAAATTTTTTTAAAAATCTAATATTTATCCTAGAGATATTTTTGAAATCATTTAGTAAATTTAAGAATTAATTTACTGGATTTTTTAAAATATTTAATGTTTACTTCTTACTTAAAACTTAATGAAAACAACATTTATTTATGCATGGCAGTCTGTGGGGGTCAAAAGTACAAATTATAAAAATGTATAATCCTACACCTACTTGACTTAAAAAACAGGCAAAAAATAAAAAATTTAAACTAAAAAATACAGAACACCAGTATTGCAATAATGAAAACATTGGTAGTTATATTTAAAAATAAATTATGCTGGAAACATTTTCAAAAAAAACTTTTAGTTGCCTTGCTTTTTACAATTGTTTCTATTTTGATGCTAAAGTTGATGCTCTCAGATTTTTTTTTTTTTTTTTTTAAACAGGAATGTCAAATTTGCCATTAAATGCCATACTGAAATAAGAAACAAACACAAACCAAATAGTATTTTTATTGTTTATTACATGAAATGTTTAATTACACATCTTAGGATAAATATTTCTGTCAAACTGGTGTTTCAGTTAATCAAGTTCAAACTTTCTCTTTACTGCTTTGCATGAAAACTTTTATCATGACAGTCTCTTTGCAAACATCAGTAGTAGTCAGTCACCATGTTTGTGTTCCACCTGTCTTGATACCTAGACTCCAGTGGAGTGTTGAGATCTTGGTCTGCGGGGTGAGGGCTTGCAAGAGCTCGACTTAGCGCCCCTTCCACAACCAGTGGCTGACAAACGGGATGGATCAAATACTAATTTTTAAAAAATTCAAATCCAAATACTTTTCGTGATTATTGACACGATATAATTGGAAATACAAATATAAATACAAGTAATTTTATTCCAGACTCCAAAAATAAAAATAAAAATACTCATGAAACTAGGCAAAAATCTAAATTCTTTTTAACACAAATACAAATGCTCTGAAAAAGTATTTAAATACAATTCAAATACATTTTTATTTGATCTGCCACTACCAACAAGCACTGAGCACTGACAAAATCTGAATTAAAAGACATCAAGACTATTGCAATTCATTTCATCTATTTGAATTTGTAAAGCCGAGACATATGACAAGGCTTGGTGGTCAAAAGTTTTTCAATAACACCATCCACATTTATTTGTCCAAATTCTTTATTTTCAATGCTTAATAAAGCCAAATTGCTTAGGCATTCCTGACCCATTGTGTTTTAGAGATAAGTTCTTTTTATTAACTTTAGTTTGTTTAAAGAGCGCACACACACACAGAGAGAGAGAGAGAGAGAGAGAGAGAGAGAGAGAGAGCCAACAGTATGTGCAATGCTATTTGTCAATTGGGGAACACATCATCGCCATAAAATATTGTGAAGTTGAAAAGCTTGATTGGGGTTTTTGGTTTAATGAAGGCACTCTTTTCTTTTTTGTATTAACATTTAGCAGTCTGTAATTTTGTGACCAAGTTTTATTCCATCAAAATCACCCTTATATGTTACAGCAGCTACTTTGCATTTTTCTAGCATGTCTTCTTTCAAATCAATAAGGTTTTCAATATCCAAGAGGAACTCAAATTGCTCATGTAACTGACTTAACCTTGTAAATTGATCTTTTAGTTCTGTATTCAACCTGTCCAGTACTGCCTTGAAGGTAACATCCATTTTTCCTCTCACATTTAGAGACTTATCTTTTGTCGTCTCTCCAGCCATACTTTTTATTTTTTATGACACACACTTCTCTGTTGACCAACATCAATACCCCATTCTAAGCATTTTTCCTCACCTTTTGCAAATGAATTTTTAGAGAAAGAATTCCATTCACTCATAACAGATTGTTACAGACTTTGAATGTCAGCTTAAGCTTCATTGAAGTTCATTCTAGGACACTGACACTCTTCTGTAGCTCAATGAACTCATTCTGTATCTTGCAAAACAAAAATATTGCAGAATGTGGATGAGGCAGTCACAAAAAGGATATTAAAGTAAATAAAAAGGAAGAAATTTTAGGTCCTCTTTTACCTTTTTGAATTAATTTCCCAACATTTTTGTTGATAAATATGTTAAAACTTGGCCTACCCTAATCTAACCTTAGATAAAGTTTAATTAGGTGAAATTTTTGCAAGTTTTTTTTGTTTCCTTGCAATTCATTCCCAGTTCTGGCAATAAACTTGCCAATCACCAAGTAATTTTGCACCCCATGATGGTAAGCCCCGAGGTGGCTGCCCACCCCCACTGCTAGACTCCATGGTTTTAATGTTCAAGTAGAATCTTTCTCCTTGCTCATCACTCATTGCATGAAGACTTTTATGGAAGTAGTTCAGATGAGTGCAAGAAATGCATTTTTACATTCATATTACAGCCCAGTGCTTGAAAACTGGCTAACAGGGTCTGTACAAGTTCTTCTTAATTTAACGACTTATTTCCCAGGAAATCAGACAACCACAACAAAAGCATTCCACGCAATGTTCATCCAGCAATAACCACCTAATTTGTGGTCCATAAACACATCAGCCTTAATTTTTTCACAAGACAAGGCTAAAACCTTTCTGCTTAAGTATCTTAAACATTCACCATCTTGCTTCATCAGCCTATGATTGATATGCAATGAGGGAAGCAAAACTTTCCTGGGATTAACCAGTGACCTGTTTAAAACATTTTTCTCTCCAATTTTGAATTCCCTTCTGTCTGGCCATGTCTTTCATATCCAATGGTTACTTTTTACTCAACTATCAAAAAGCAAGAGTACTTGGTATAAGCACCTTATAAACCAAGAAGCAATCTAATGACTTTCAAGCTCCATATATAGTCCAGTTATACTCTTCATACCACACCTTTTCAAGAATCATCTTTATAGTCATAGTTTTCATTTAGTTTTACAGAATGTCCAATCAGCATAGAAGAAAACACATTGCTATTATACAGCAGAACACATAAAACTAGCTTTTGAGCTATGAAAAGCCTCCAATTTTCTTCAACACATTTTACATACTATATGGGGTGCACAGGCTTTTTTCTTGATCACCCAGTTTCATAACAAAGTAAGGTAAGTTCTATGATTTTGTTTCACTACTAGGTAAAGTGTAACATCCACAAATATAGCAGACGATATCAGGACTGTTTTTGTACTTTTTCTCTCACAACTATTTATATTTCTGAAATACTAAACATAAATTCAAGCCAGTTGTCATCTGGGAAAAGAATTCTCAGAATTGACAACAGTTATAAAGTAAGCAAATGTAGGTTTGTGATGGCAAAGTTCCATAAATAGCATACATACCATGAAGTTCTTCCTACAGTTCTTTGACCATTCTTGACAAAAAGTGACCTTGACCCATGTGACCTCACAATTATAACATTAAGAGTGCATTCAAAATACCAATTTTCATAAGAAATAGTTAACAGTTCAACAAATTGCTTCATCTATTTTGCAATGATAGTCACACTAAATCAAGCAATCATGAGCATATCTATAGAAAATTCCACAAATATGAAACGTGTATGATGTCAAGAACCACAAAACTGTAATGTTTATTAACATCTAATTGTATAAAGAGACATTTCAGTCATCATCATGATATTTAAAACTGGTTAGATTGTAAAGAGTGAAAGTTATTCAAGTTTGATGCTTTTTAATTACTGAAGATACTTAAACTGTAACTTTTGTAGTTGCATTTTTTAAATTATAACCCTGAACATGAATAGTGGAAATCTAGGATCTCAATCTCAATGCAATTGTGATGGACAATACTTGAATATAGTGAAAAATAATTTTTAATTTTATGTCTCTTGCCATGGAAATTATTGACTGTAATAAGTGTGGTTCAAAAATTTGATACAATGAGTTCATGTTCAGTTCACCAGGCAAACATGCCACTTGCAGAAAGAAGTTGTGACATTTTTCCTAGCCAAAATTGTAACTTCATTACTGGCCATGGTGATTTCCCACTTTCATTTTGGAAAAAAAGCATCCATCTTGTAAATTTAAAAAAATCTCATGACCAATTAAAAATTTAAATTTTATAAAACAAAAAATTAATAATTAAAATGTAATGGTGTTTTAAATTTATTAAATAGAAAGCAGAAAAGTACAATTCTAATACAGCAAGTGGTTACCCAGTACAACTAAGTCCATTGTTATTTTAAAGTAGGTACCACCAAAAAATACATGATATCTAAGGTTTAAAATGAATTTTTTTTAAATGAAAAATCTTTCTTGAAGCTTTTAATTTCAAGCTAATATATTACATTTAATATTTCCAATAAACAAAATACTTTGCTGTATTTCAAAAACTAATTTAATTGACTGGAAGGAGTTTTTTTTGCTAAAAAAATTGATTATTGCCTCTTTTTTAATCATCTTTCATTGCATTGTACTTCTTTTTATTAAAAAAATCTTCCAATAAAATATACTTTTAAATGCTGCTGGTGGCACCAGAGGTGGCAGTATCACCATAACCACTGAAACTATGTTACTTTCCCTGGTTGGTGGCTGACAAGGACAGTGTATCGCACGTGCTTTCATATGTTGCAAGTAGAAAATAGAACAAGAGTTTTTGGAAAGTAAAATGACTCTTCAGAAAGACGAGGTGATCAACCCCCCTCCTCCTGTAAAACTGGGGTGACATTCTGAAAAAACAGGAATAAAGCAAATATGACTAATAAAACAAACAAAAAATGACTGATTCAAATGATAATGACATGTACTTGAAACTGACTACAATGTGTGATTGCAGCAGGAAATTTGACAGTCTGCAAGGTTTATGTGTCTATAAGGCAAGCTGGTGTGGGAAACACAATTCTCCTATTGGAAAATGTAAGTTGAAGGATAGGATCAGGATTCCATACTGGAGAAATTCCAAGCACGCCAAGAATCCAGTCACCTAAAGATAATCAGAGAGCTACTTGATTGAATCTCAAACAGGAACTCTCATTAATCAATCAATCATCTAAAGGGCTACATTAGCCAGCAAATTAAATCTTTCTGTAGAGTTGAGCACAAGGTTTGTCTTGAGTGCTTTGGTATGCAACTGCAAGAGGGGATAGGAAAGAAGAGATGCAACCAAATAGATGGCAGATTCAGAAGGGTAAACTAAGAGCAGAGAGTTGTGAAGTGCTGACTTTAAAAAGCTCCAATTCATGAGAGGGTAGGCCTTAAGGACCTGCTTAAGTATATTAAAGAAAGGATCTTAGTGATTTCCAGATTTGAGAAACAAAGAAAATGTCGGAAGAAAAAGCAACAGTCTTGGATCATTTTACAATAATCTTTTGCTAAAAAGCTATTCACGGAGACAAAGAGCAGTGAACTCAATGTACTGCAGGAGGAACTTAGGAACCACCTGAGGATGACATATTCTGATGCTTGGAAAGATGTCCCAATCCCTCCTATGAATGACCTTCTTTGGCCCCAAGATCCAGAAGTCATGTTTAATGATAGCGGACTAAATCTGAGAGAAATTCGGGAATTCATTTGCAAATCCTGTGCTGGTAGTGTACCTGGAATAAATGGAATATCCTACAACTTATATAAGAATTGTCCAAATGTTATGGTTTCTGCTATCATCTCTCACCTAGATCCCCACAAAGCATGTGGACCCGATGGTATCCCTGTAATAGTCATTAATCTTTCTAAACTGTATGATAAATGCCTTGCTGCCTCCTGCTTTCCTGAATGCTGGAAGTCATCATCTTTTGTTTCAGTTTTTAAGAACTCTGGCTCTTCCAACTATCAGCCGATTAGCCTTTTACCTCTTTTTGGGAAACTACTAGAAGCTCTAACCAATGCTGAATTGGTTCATCATCTCTCATCAGACAAACAATATGGCTTTCATTTTTCCAGGTCAACTGCTAGTACTGATGATATTTGTGGAAAGAGTTTATCATGCCCTAAATAAAAATGGTAAAGCCTGGGCTGTTGCATGGGACATCTCAAAAGCCTTTAACAGGGTCTGGCATTCAGGTCTTTGCCACAAACTGAAAACACTTTTTTGAACTGATCCAGTCATTTTTTTTCAAATCATGAAATTATCCGGCCACTTGTCTAGATTCTGAGTCGTACACATAGGGGAATAAATTTTCTGCACGGACGGAATCCTTAATGTAATTTTCAATTATAAATAACAAATTAATTTTTTTTTTTCAGATTTTTTAAAAATTCTTTCAAAACTTTTAATAAATCTCTCTGATTTTGTTAAACATTTTAATATAACAATAATGTAACATATTTGTTTCCTAGTTGTTTCCATAAAATTTGTTTTTACATATCTTTGTAGGTATTATTTTCCTTATAAAACCTAAAAAATAATTAAGAACAAAAATGTTTACATAAAAAAAAGAAAAGCAAGTTGTTGATTTTTTGAGAATATGTTGGTTAGTCTATTTTTAAATATTATATAACTTTTCTCAGAAATTATGCTGCAAATGAGACGAAAGTCAGCTCTCGGTTCGGTCATAGCCACCAAAATCCATTGCTAAAGTGGAAATGGAAGACAGACACAAGTTTATGTCAAAATTGGAGGGGAGAGAGAGAGAGACGAAGATCAAATCAACAAGTTTAAGAAATTCATTTCCTTTAGGCCTCACACAATTTAAAAAAGATTCTAAACACCATGAAAAATTGTTTTATGAATATGAAAAAGTAAATGCTATCATGTGTCTACCATACAATTTAGAAATAAACAAAAAGCAATTCTCCAAAAACGCCATTCAATGAAACGACTGGCTTGTCTCTAGGCTTACCGTCACACAGAGATTCTCCTGGATTAAGAATTGCATCATCTTCAGTGCTTCCCCATTGTAAACAAATTTAAATTGAATGAAAAAATCCTTTAATAACATTAACTATCAATCATTATTTTTTAATATTTTATTTATATTTTTTTTATCTAAACCAGTTGTATGAATAAACAACAAATTGCCAAGATGACTGAATCAAGCCAATATAGTGAATCAACCTCAAAAGTTGGGCCTGCTCCTCTCAGAAAGAAAAAAAAAAATGACCCTAGTATCTAAAATTTATGCTAAAACCAGAGCAGAGCAATTTCCTGATGACTTTTATGCAGAAGAAAATGTTATTTTGCAAATTCTGTCTCCACAGTGCTGACATCTTTAAGGTTGACACAATCAAAGATCACATCAAATCAAACATTCATTTGACAAAAAAGTGTTATATTCTATGCTAACAGGAATATATACTTGAAAAACACGGTGGATAAAAAAAAGTAAAGGTTTATTGTAAAAACCAATACAATAAGAATAAAGGTAACAGTTATACACAAGGTCATTGTAAGTCAATCCAGTAGTGAGTGCTACTATTGGAAGGTCGGTAGTTCTCGTATAAGTCTGAGTCGTACACAACAGATCCCAGCTAGTCTCTGTAGTCTCTTATAGATACTTATAGGTAGTTACTAACTATAGTGTAGTCACTCATGGTGGTGACAGATTATTCCATTACATCTCCTCACCCCAAGCTGAAATTTTCCTCTAGAAAATTTAGCTTTCTAATACTTTCCCTTTTTCAGTTCTGGACTTAACCGCACTGTGGGTTTTCTTTTCCTTGTACTCTTTCAAGGCAAATAACATCTCAATCCTATGGGCAATGCTGGTGTAGGCGATGTATCCATGTGTTCTGGTACATTAGTGGGTGGTGTTATTTCAAACGTGTCGTACAGGACATCCATTGGAGTTTCTTCATCATCCTGTTGAACAATTTCAGAGTATCTTTGTCTTAACTGGTTTACATGCATTTTGCATACCCATCTTTTTCCTTTCACCGTATAGATTACTCTTCCAATTCTATTTGAAATAATTCCATCTTCCCAAAAACATTTTCCACCTTGATAGTTCCTGAAGAAAATTTTGTCACCAGGCATATACTTCTTTGCACAGAAATTCTCTTTGTTATGCATTTTCTTTTTTGGACACGGCAACAATTCTGTCAAATATTGATCTTATCTTTCTTGCAAACCTCAATTCAGCAGGTGATGATTTTGCGGTATTGTTTGCATTCGGTGTTACCCTGTATACTGCTAAGAATTTCTGTATAGCTTTCTCCTCTGTATCTACCCCTTGATTTTTCTTTAATGCTCGTTTGAACGTGCCCACTTGTCCATTTGACCGTGGGTGGTAAATCGGAGTTGTGACATGTTCAATGTCCAATGAAGCACAGAATTCTTTGAATTCTTTACCTGTAAATGCAGTTCCATTATCACTGACCAATGTCCAAGGAACTCCAAAGCGGCTGCAAACTTCATCTAAGGGACTGATAGTATTTCTAGAAGTTTGGTGTTTGTATTTAAAAACATCTCCTGTCACTTCGAGAAACTATCCACAATGATCAATGACCATTAAGTGGTCCTGCATAATCAATGTGTAGATGTGTCCAGGGGATATCTGTTTCTGGCCATGGTTGTGTTTTAACTGGCAGGGCTCTTGCAGCTAACTGACACCCTCTGCAGTTTTTCACAAAATTTTTGACTTCTATATCCATTTGTGGCTAGAAAACATAACTTCTCATAAGACATTTCATATGAGATATGCCAGGGTGACCCGTATGAAATTCTTTTAAGATCTTTTTATGTAATACCTGTGACATCACCATCCTGTCTGCATATATTAGTGTATTTTTGGAGATCGAATAAGGAGAAATTTTTATTCCCTTTTTATTTCTTGCATTTATCCTGGCTTGTATTTTCATATTTTTAATAAAAATTATCATTTTCTGTTGCTTTCCTTATGTCTCCCAGCATCACTGGTAGTCCCTGAACAGTATTACACAGCAAATGCGATATTTCTTGTTTGTCCTTTAAAGCCGCAATTACAGTTTCTTCCAAAGTTTCATTACATTTTGGAATCAAACTTGATAGTCCATCTGCATGACCCAAATTTTTAGATGAGATGTACTCCATTTTGAAATGGTAATTCAATAATATTACACCCCACCGCTGTAATCGAGTTGGAATGCCCTTCTTTGATCCAAAAATGGTCAGTAACAGCTTATGGTCAGTTTTCAGTGTAAACACTCTACCATGAAGGAAACGATAGAATTTTTTAACTGCGAAAATGATTTCTTAGCTTTCCTTTTTGATATGACTAATTCTTTTCTGCTGGATAAAGAGTCCTTGAAGCGTGTGCAATTGGTTTTGTTGAACCATCTTCATGTAGAATAACAATAATAAACAGCACTTACCGGTGTAAAGGTCCCAGCTAGCGTCCAGCTGGCAGACGAAAATAAAGCAGGTTGTAACTTAATACAAACCCTGCAAACTAACAGCTGAATCAAGCTGGTATTTATATAGAAATACCTCCACTCAGGTACCAGCAGCCAATCACAGCCCAAGCAATGGACTATTCCACTTTAGCACAATGAGATGCTCTATGGCAACATAAATAGCTCTCTTTCTAAAGGTTGGATTATTGTTCACTTAGCAACTAAGTGAACAATAATCGGAGTTAGGCATAGGGAGCCTGGGACAATCCGTCGGGGTCCTTACACCCGCAGATTTCCGCCCCGTATGTGAGTAGGTTTTTGCTCTTACTCTTTTTCTCTTTGCAGGCCTAGAAAATGGAAACCAAGTTAGCGATGTTAAATGTGAGGGGCTTAAGGGATCGGGGTAAGGCTGCCCGCCTGCTCCGGGACCTTCTGTCCCTGGATGTAGATGTTGCCGCGATCGAAGAGACACACTTTGTTTGCAGTGCCGATGCGTGTGTGCTGGAGAACGACTTTGTCGTCTATTCAGCATATGGGGACCGGTTTGCCAGAGGAGTTTCTTTGCTTGTTTGGGCGGACTCTTGATGTGAAGGTGGACCTTGTGCATACCGATGCGAGGGGGCGGTTGATCGTGGGCGATATTGCCGTGAAAAGTGGTTCGTTCCAAAGTCGTTGCGGTATATGCGCCCAATGACCAGGAGGAGCGGGTCTCGTTTTTTCGGCAGTTGGGGCCGTTCCTGGTTGATTCAATGCACCTAGTTTTAATGGGGGACTGGAATGCCACCCTGGACCCCAAGTTAGACAGGGGGTGGGGAGCTAAGGGGAGAAGGGGCGATCGTAGCCTGGTTGATCTGATCGACGATTATGGTCTCGTCGATAGATACCGGGTTTATCATCCCGGGGAGAAAATGTGGACGTGGGCTCTTAGTTGGCCTTCTGACAAGGTGGTTAGCTACCTTGACAGGATGTTAGTTAGAAGAGCCGACATAGATTTATTAGATTGCCCTACGTTCAACTGGGTAGGCTACTCGGACCACAAACTCGTTTGTGCCCGGGTGGCGTTAGACCATAGGCCTAGAATGGCTGGCTACTGGAAGTTCAATCTGTCTTTACTGGACAGGCAGGACTTCTGGGAGCAGCTAACTAGATTAGTGCAGCGGGAGCTAGTGGGGGCGGTTATCGGGGAATAGGTGATGGGAAAACCTTAAAAAGTAGGATTAGGTCTTTCACCACTGATTTCAGCAAACGGCTCGCTCTAGATAGAGCTGAAAAAAGGTGAAGACACTTAAAGCTAGTTACACCCGGCGGTGGCTGGGGATCCCCTAGAGATAGCCTTAGCTAGGGCGGCCCTGGATCGCTTGAATAGCGAAGCGGTACATGGGCCAGGTAATTAGACATAAGCTAAGCAAGATGTCTTCGAAGTTGTGAACTTGGGGGCAGATCTGCGCAAGGAAGAGGTCCGTCGAGGTGGCGATCGTTACATTCGTGGAAGTCGAGTTCCCGGAGGGGCATACTCTTCGGGCCGCTGAACGACATGTGCGAGGCGCTTCGCGCCATTTCGAGAGCCGGTTTACCAAGGAGCCTGGTCTCCGTGAGGAGGAGTTTCGTAGCTATTTGGCTGACTTTCCTCGGCTTTCGCACCAACTGAAGTGGCTAGCTGCGAGGGGAGAGACGGAGGAGGTTAAGTCTATGCGGTATTGAAGAAGGTCGGTAGAGGCAAGTCGCCCGGTCTGGATGGTTTGCCCTATGAATTGTACTTGAGGCTGTCGCACATCTTTGTTCCGATTTTGACAGCAGTGTTCAACAACTGGTTTCCGTGGGTCCATCCCAATCGGATCACCAGGGGGGTGATCACTCTGTTGAAAAAGGGCAAGGTGGTGGGGGAAGCTAGATGATTACAGACCCATAACTCTGCTAAACACAGAGTTAAAGATTATGGCCAAGATCCTGCAGGAGCGTTTGCAGTCAGTTGCCGAGTCTTTGTTGGGACCTGAGCAGACTTGTTCTGTGAGGGGCCGAACAATTCAGAGCAATCTGCATCTGATCCGCACGATCATAGAGGGCGTAAAGACGACGAAGAAGCCGCGCTGAGACAAAATGAGAACCTAAATCAGTTTTTTCAGTCTCAGAAGTGGAGACTGTGTCTTGCATGTACGTATATAACATGATGCAGAGAGAGAAAGAGACTTAGAAGAAAAAATCATTTATTTTTTCGTGACACATTCCAACACAAGCTATTTTTCAGCATCTTTTTACTTTGTCTCCAAAGCAAGATGGCGGAAAGACCTTGTTTCGACATAAAACTGATCTCGAAGGAGGAAGTTTTTCTCAGTGGTGATGACAGCAGGAGAGAAAAAGTGGACAGTCTGTGGTTGAATGGATCGAAAGACCGTTCGACATAAAACTGAATTCAGTGGTGAAAATGGATGGAACTGGTCTGCGAATTATGCGAGATCACGAAGATTGAACGGATTCTTCCACTGCAATTGAAAGGCGACGCCCTTGCTGTGTATAGGCAGCTGAGCAAAGAACAGAAAAGTGACATTGAGCAAATAAAGAATGCTCTACTAACCACATTTGGAACTGACCGGTTCGTGGCCTATGATCAATTCCAGGCACGGCGTCTACGACCTGGCGAGACAGTAGTCATATATTTGGCGGAATTAAAGAAGCTCGCCGTACTGATCACACTGCTTCCTAAAGAATGGATGACCTGTGCCTTCGTGTCTGGATTGCCTAGTCATGTTAAGCAGATACTCCGTGCATCATCCAGAATGGAAGACATGACGCTCAATCAATTGTTGACCAGAGCCCGTGCTATCATGATCGACAAAAAAGAGGCTGATGAACCAGTGGCCGCAGTCGTTCAGCCAATTGAAGTCAAAGAGGATCCGACCCCAGCCATCCGTCGCCATGGCGATGTCACCTGCTATCGGTGCTCTGGGCCGAATCATTTTGCCAAAGACTGCCGCTATCAACGCAAAGCAATGCGCAGCGGGTCGGCGCAAAAGGCACGTTTCGATCTACGATGTTTCCAATGTCATAAAGTAGGTCACATTGCCTCTAAGTGTCCGGGAAATAGAATGGGGGATGCGACGTCAGCCGGTCTCTTCTCCGCACCGAGCATGAAAGAGGCGCTCCCTGTGATTAAGGTGCGCATCAATGGAATAACGCGTACCGCTTTAGTAGATTCGGGCTGCTCTCGGTCACTCACGAACGGTTCGATTTGTCGACAGTGGAGCAGACAAAAGATGGACGTACTAACGGCTGATGGAAAAGCTCTCAGAAGCCGGGGAGTTGGAAACATCAAACTCACTATCAACAACGGTAACCCCGTTACAGTCAGCGTGTTGGTCGTGGACAGCGCGTTATTAGGTTTTGATCTGCTCCTTGGGATGGACATTATTAAGGAGCTGGGCGGCGTACGCATCACAGAGGCGGGTGAAGTCGAGTTTTCTGATCCGCCCATCTGTGCTGCCTTGAGGATTAACGAACCTGACTTCAGTGCAACTTTCGACCAGCGCAGACGCGTATGGACCGCAACGTGGAAGTGGGCGGGTGGACGAACGCCCACGCCACTGAAAAATAAAATAGCCGAGTACCCGGTTCCAGAGCATATCAGGAGCGAATACGAAAATGAATTGCAGCTTTGGATAGCAAACGGCTGGCTTGCGCCGTACCCCGAGGAGGAGTTAGGGCCGCCTCGAGGACTGATTCCGTTGATGGCAATAGTGCAAGAGAATAAGAAGAAAGTGAGACCGGTCATGGACTACAGGGAATTGAATACCTTTGTAGATGCATATACGGCCAACGCGGACGTTTGTGCCCAGAAATTGCGGGAATGGCGACAGCAAGGGAGCAATGTGGCCACCCTCGATTTAAGAAGGGCCTACCTCCAAGTCCGAGTCCACCGATCACTCTGGCCCTTTCAGACTGTCATGGTAAAAGGACAGAGATATTGCCTCACTCGATTGGGATTTGGTCTTAATGTGGCTCCAAAAATCATGTCAGCGATTATGAATGTGGTCATGTCACAGGATGAGGAAATTCGAAGGACAACGTCATCCTACATTGACGATGTTTACGTCAATGAAAACGTGGCCTCTTCAACGAGGGTTAAGGAACATCTGGAGCGCTTTGGCTTGGTGTGCAAGCCCCAGAGCCGCTACAGGATGGAGCGAATGTACTTGGACTACACGTCAGTAGTGATGGAAAAAAAACATGGCTGGAGGCGAGGTAGTGACGTCCCGGAAGTCCCGCCAGTGATCACTCGTCGGAGTACCTTCTCCATGTGTGGGAAACTGGTAGGCCATTTTCCCGTATGCGGTTGGCTCAGAGTGGCGGCAGCAGCCATAAAGCGCCGCGTAACTTCTGTTTCGTCAGGATGGGATGACAAGGTGCACGACATTACCCTAAGATGCATGATAACTGAAACTATGGAGAGAGTGATGCAAGACGATCCCGTACAAGGTGACTGGTGCATTAAGGGGAACGGGCTCACCGTTTGGGTGGATGCCAGCTCATTGGCCATAGGTGTTGCCCTTGAGGATAACGGGTCCATCAGAGAAGACGCCTGCTGGTTACAACCTGAAAATGATGCACAACACATAAACATGGCTGAACTAGACGCCACTCTGCAAGGGGTTAACCTGGTTCTCCAATGGCAAGCAACAGTGCTACACATCATCATGGACTCAGCATTGGATATCAGATGCACTTAGCGGAAGAGCGCGACTGACCACCAAGGCATTGAGTGAGATGTTGATACGAAGGCGGCTCACCACGCTGATTGAAATTATCAAAGAGTACAACCTGTCTGTGGATGTAGTGTTAGTTAAATCGGCAGTCAACAGAGCAGATGCATTGACTCGCGTTACACAACGTTGGTTGGCTGCTGCTCGGAAAGAGTCTGAACCTCTGCAGCTGCCGTGTACAGCTTCTGCGCTCAGTATGTACCTCGAGCAGATCATGAGCATACATGAACAGTGTGGGCATCCTGGGATTAAACAGACACTCTACTTCTTGAAGATGGTCGACCCGGCAGTCAAAAATACCGATGTTAGGGCAGTAGTGCAGAGGTGCAAGGCATGCCAGTCAATTGACCTGGCACTGGTGCAATGGCAAAAAGGAAATTTGAGTACTACCCATGTTTAGAACAGGCTGGGGATAGATGTTACACATGTTGGCAGCCAGCACTATTTGACTATTATTGACTGTGGACTCTCTCGCTTTGCCATTTGGCGACTACTGCACCGGCAGGACACTGCCAGCATAATACATCAATTGGAGTCCATCTTTTATGACCAGGGGCCCACCTGCAGAAATATTGACAGATAATGGTGCGGCGTTTTCTTCAGAGCAATTCTCGCAGTTCTTAAAGAAGTGGGGTGTGTGGCTTCGGTTCCAGTGCGCCTACGTGCTGGCGAGAAACAGCATAGTAGAAAGGAGCCACCTGTCTATAAAAGTGATTGCAGCCAGGAAGCAATGCCGAAGCAGTCTATTGGTATAATGCGATGCCTAAAGACGGTGTTTCGCCTACAACAGCACCGGCTAACATGGTGCACGCCTATCACTTACGACTGCGAGGCATTGACATTGCAATGGCTCCGAGCGACATGCAAGCTAAATACAGAATTGGTGACGTAGTGTGGGTTAAGACCCCGCACAGCAAGTGTATGGACACGCTTAGAATGGGGCATGTTACCGAGATTATCAGCCCGCAGTCAGTGCGTGTTGATGGCGTGCCTCGTCATGTTAAAGACTTGCAGCCAGTTGTAGGGTTAAAACTATCATCAGATGATGAAAGTGACTCTGAAGATGGTGCGTGAGTGGTGTATTTAAAGTCTGATCCACTGAGTTCTACCTCAAACATCAGTACTCTACCTACGGACATCAACGTGGCCAGCTGTCCAGAGGCGGATGGTAGCTCAACGGATGAGAGTTCATCCGAGGATGAGGACCCTGTCATCCCGCTCAGGAGTGCCCGGCAGAAGAGGCCTGCCCTGAGTTGCACGGTGTGCGATCATGACAGCTGAGACCTCGAGCAAACAAGGGATGAATCTGGAAATCTGCCACCTCCGGAGCAAACGAAGTTTGTGCTTTAGATGTGGTTATCCCAATATGTCAAGCGTGCAAGTTGTATATATGCGGACGCAGTCACCAGACAGATGAAATCACTTATTTTTTAGTGACCATCTCTCAAAACTGAGAAGCTTTGTTTGATCTTAAGATCATAGGGGGGGCAATGTAATGAGTTGGTACCAAGGTCAACTTTTAATATCCCCCAAAGTAGATTTCATGTTGGAACAGGCCAATAAGGGCATAGGCAGTATAGATGTTGAACATTAATTTTCTCAGGAACTGTGATTGGTAGCTGGCTTGTTGGTGTAAAATGTTTGACTTTATGCAGATATCTATTATTGAGATTCAAGTTATTTGCTGTTTATATTTTAAATGTGATTTTTATATTATGAATCAATAATTATGTAACAGAGAGAGGTTGACGCACATGAATGCACACATGCAAATATAACGTTTATTGATTGAAGATAGAAAACACAATCTTCGGTGAAAGTTACAAACTGTGTCAGTGCTATTAATAGGAAAGAATCTAGAACAATGATATATGAAACCTGAGATGGTTGATGGATAAAGAATAAATTTCAAATCGGGTTGGCTAAGACTTGTTTATAAACAAATGCAAAAGGGCAGGAGGCGATGTTTAATTTGGGTCATTAAAAAAAAAAAATAGACGAAAATAATATTTTTGATAAAAACATATTGAAGTAAATTGGACCGGGGAGGTAAGATCAGTGTATGTTTACCGCTAACAAAATCTGATCTAAACATAACATTGTTGTATCTGCTGAATTTGATCATCGAAAAGACAATTGAAATGAACATTGAACTAATTAATTTTATCCACTAAGAGATTTGAAATAGATCTGAATTTAATCTTTGCTTATGGCAACGCTCATGTTAAGCGCATGAACAACCTGGCTTATAACCTTCGGTTTGCTATATAAACGCAAGTTTTGCTGAGTTGGGGAGACTTCACGAGAGTGATATTGAGAGAGAGACTGTCATTGCAGTGAGTTGGTTCAGTGGCGAGTCAGAGATAAGAACGAAATATCGTCATTGTAGTAGTCGCTGAAAAGTCGCTGAAACTTAACGTTTGTCACTTATGACAACCAACTGAAAAGCTACACTTCCATGTAGGGCTGGAATTACGAGTCACATTTTGATTTGGAACGAGTTAATCACGCACATACCTCTCTCTGTTGGTATAATTGGTAGAGGAGTGGTCCTCTGTTTTTATGTTAATTGCTTTTCTATCCTTTCTGTAAACTCTTTCTACTGTTGTTGTTTTCTTATATAAAAGACATCAATATTTTACTCATTGTTGTTCGGCTTCTGCAGATATTATTTCCTTGTTTGTCACATTCTAATTTTCCTGCTGCCCACCCTCACAGCCGTGCCTACATCTTCAATCGACCATGAACATATGGACAACACCCCACTTGCTGGATCTAAAAACTAACACAACGTGGGCAGCAGGTGGAACTTGGCCAGTAACCGGTCGAACAATCTACAGGTACTCAGGGAGTGTGTGGCCAGCTACCTCTGAGTTCGGTTCAGACCGAGTGGGCGCCTCAACCCAAAGAGGAAGACGCCGGAGGTTGAGGGGCTGAAGGGACGAGTGGTAGAATTATAAATCAATCTAAATCCTTTTACCTAAAAAAACAAAAACAATTTGAATGTGTTGTTAACGAAGGAATCTTTGATTAAAAGTTCTACCTCAAAGATATGCATTGTAACATTCCATTGTTTTATTGTCTTGTCTTGTTATATTTTTTATTTTTAGACATAATTGTTTTGTTTTTTTTACATATAATTTATTTTGGGACTTGGATTTTAACATTAACAAAAGATTTGTAGATATTTGCTATTTCTTTATATTGTGACGAATGCAAGCCCACACATATGTTACTAGCAGTAGAGCCCAGCGTTGCCCGGGGATGTAACAGTAAGAGATAGATCAAGTATCGACCATCATAAAGACTGAAAAATAAAATTGACAAAGATTATTGTTTAAGGTTGACGAACACGCATGTCTTAATTAGTTTTTTTTTTTTTTTTACGAATTGGTCAAACCCAAATTCAAACAAAAACATTGTTTACAATCGTTATGAGTCTATCGATTGGTGAATAGAATTTTATTATAAACAATTGTCTTGTAAATGGAATTTTTAAAGCATTCTGAATGTAAAAATAAAGAAAAAAATGTGCAAGACAATAAGAAACACTACCTGCCAAAAAAAAGTGAAGTTTTGTTGAAATCGGTTGAAAAATGTCGGTAGCCTTTCTCTGTAATCTTTTACAATTTATGATTTTTTATGATTGAATACAGTAAAAAAATTTCATATTTTTTGTGGTGATTCATAATTAGAATTCTGATTTGAATATATTTTCCACTCATTGTTTCTAATACAAAAAATATTAACTTTATTTGGGTTTATTAATTTATTATAAGTACTGTGTTCTTTCCTTAATAATCATCATCTTCAAAATATTGTTGTTTTCTGTCTATCAGATTTCTTACGTCGGCATTTTAAAATTATTTCTTAATACTTTCTTTTGAATATTGAATTAATTTCAAATAGAACCAATGCCTTATTGATCTGCCTTGTAACAAATTGCAAAGGGAATTGTAAAGACAGCCCTAAAGTACGTGGAATTATCTTTCCCTAAAGATAAAGAATTATCCGATTTTTCAATTCGTACAATCAGTAGAGATCGTTAGATTATTGTTTAAGGTTGACGGACACGCATGTCTTAGTCTTTTTTTTTTTTACGAATTGGTCAAACCCAAACAAAAACATTGTTTTCAATCGTTATGATGAGTCCCCCGATTGAATAGAATTAGAATTTTATTATAAACAATTGTCTTGTAAATGGAATTTTTAAAGCATTCTGAATGTATAAATAAAAGAAAAAAGTGTGCAAGACAATAAGAAACACTACCAAAAAAAAAAAAAAGTGGATGTTTGTTTTATCGGCTGAAAATGTAAGAAATCCGATCCCATATATAAAGGAAACACACACACAAACAACCTGGGTTTTTTAACCTAAGTCACTCCACGGAATCGCTAAAACATAGAGCATAGTCTGATGAAAAAAGACGCCAAAGTTTATGAAAACAAAATTTTATCGTCAAAATGCTTATGTTTTTATGAAGAGGATAGACTAAATTTTTTTTAATTATTTTTTAAAATTTTTCCATCTTTTAGAATATTCTAAATTTTGATTTAAAAAACCTTGTTTCTCTTTTTGTCGCAACAAGGAGTAGTAAATAAAAATAATTGTCAGATGTTAATGAAACTTTCAGAAACTATTCACAGATGATCGAAATTATTATAAATATGTTTTTTTTTATTAAAGTCATGGCAGAAATATTTTTTTATATTTATTAACACCCCCATAACTAATTTTATGAAAAAACTCTAGAAATTTGAGACCATCAGTTTTAGTGATTACAATAGTTAAAAAGCACAAGGCTTTGAAGAATGCAAATCATGTTTTTTTTTTGTTTTATTTGGCCAACGTACCTGAAAATCAGCTATGAAATGTAACATACAAAACTCAATAAAACAAATATATTATTTAGTTTTAAATGCTTTTATTTGTTTTAATTTGTTTTATGAATATGGACAATATTTTCTGAAAGCAAAAAATTTTTTCAATGAAAATTGAATTTTTAATACAATTATTTCTTATTTCTTTAATTTTAAAAGATTTTAAAAAATTTTTAAATTGAATTTTTAAAAATATTTTAACATTAGTTAAAAAGCAACATCAACCTTTCAAAATGTCCGTGTAAGATTGTCATTGTCTAGCGCTTTGAAAATTGTATAATTTGGACCAATCAGATTAGCCATGGTAATTAAGAAATGTAATTTTGTGTTTATAATCGGACAGTAATTATTAAGTACGGAAGACCAACCAGAATACAATTTAGTTGCATTATTTGAGTTCAGCATTGTTCTCCGCTGTTAAGCCCTTTACTTTTAAGAAAACACGTATGGAGAAGTTAATTTGAGTTTTCAATTTCAACTGAGAAGGGTACCTACAAGTAACTAACAGTATCATCTTATGAAATTTAACTACTGCTAAACTTTAATTTATATGATCTTATTTTTATATTAATCTCAGTTATGACATTTTTCCATAAATGAAATATCAAAATTAATAAAATGAATGGAAATACAAATAACACAGTAAAATGTAATAAATGTACATAAAATTATAGTATTTTATGTGTACTTTTGATAAAATTTCATAAGAAAGGTACCTAAATTAATTAGATACTTTTTTTCTTATGAAATTTAATCTCACTATTAACAGTCTTATTTTTTTAATTTTTTTATATTTTCCAAAAAGCATCGTAAACGTAAAAAAATGAAAGCTAAAAAAAAAAAAAAAAAAAAAAAAAAAATTAGAGCGCTGAAAGTTTTCCTTAAAAGTAACGAGGTAAATAATTTGTTCACTTAAATAATTTCACTTCTTTCCATCCGTAGAAAGAATTATCCTCCCGTAAGTTATCTTTCCTCTTTAACAATAATATGAACATTAGACGATAAAATTTTATTTTCGTCAAGTTCGGCTTTTTTTTTCATCATGCTATGCTGTTTTGTTTACATTTTCGTGGGTGAGTTGTCCCCCTTTCATTCTCACGATGTGTCTTAATCGTGTTTTCAAACTGATTTTGTTAAAAAAACAATTGCGTTTTTCCCATTTTCGGCGCCGTTAGAACCACCACAAGGTAATTTTATGTAGTCCTGTGAATGTAGGAAATTCGATCCAATATATAAACGTTACAGACACACACACACACAATCTGCTTTTTATAATAAGTAAGATTCCCCACTCCCACAACAGAACCCAAAGCAGACACGCATAGAAATATGCATAGGCGAATTCTAAAAATAGATTCAGACCCAGTAAGATAGCACATAAAAGAAACAGCGTGATTGGTCAGAATCAGCCAATCAGCAGTCAAGAACATTAGGCGCCAAAAAGGAGACGCGCACGTGAAGAGAAGAAGCAGCTTTATCGGAGAGACCAGCTGACGGAAGGTCACGCCAACATCCATGTTCCAGGCAGCATGCTGAGACGACACATTCCACTCAAATGCCAAGAATGTGAAGATAGTTCAGGCGCAATTGGCCTGAACCCCACGGAGATCATCGTCTTAAGAAGAAATCCTGAAATACAAATATAAGGCAGAGAATGTGATCCCAGTTGAGAACATAAAGTTCCAGTCACTGAACCAAGAATACAAGTAAAGAGACTATTATCGCCTTTGGTCGATAAATGCATATCTCAGATAAGTTTATACCCCAAAACCCCCAGTGTTACTATGAGTCACAAACACCCAATAATATTATGTTCTTGCAGACACCTTTCCATAATTGTAATATTAGACAATTGAGACTGTTGTGAGTGAGGTACGATTGAGCCGGAAACACAGGGGTAGGGACAGTTGGTTACCACCACGTGGCGTTGGAAGGTCGCTAAATAAATTCTCTCTCCACACACAAGTCTTGTTGGAGTCATTTATTTAATTCACATTGGTAGCAGAGCGTTTAGATAAAAAAAAATGGCTTCGAAGTTTATTTCCCCACCTGCCTTAAACACAGACAAGTACAATACTTGGAAAAATGAAATTGCAAGTGTGGGAACTTACCACCAGCTTAGAAATACATAGACGCACCCCAGTGGTACTTCTATACTTGGAAGGAAAGGCCAGGGAAGCTGTACTAGAATTGGACATTGCCACCCTAAATGCCGATGATGGTGTTGGGGACGTGCAGAGTTGTTAATTATTTAAGAAAGAATCAGAAGGAATTTTGAGTTGGTTGCGTGTCTTGCTGCATCCCAAACAAATAAATAAACGAAATTCAAAAATGCTATTGAAAACGAGACATATGCAATTTAGAAATCAATGCAACATTTATATACAATTTAACGATATACAGATTGGATAATCAGTGTGTGTCGTGTGGACAAAATGTGTGTGTAATTGTTAGATTTGTGAATGTCTCCTTTGTTGATATTGTTCGTTGATTCGCTGTCTTTTTGTTTGTGTCAATAATTGTAATTGTGAATTATAAGTGTCTTTTGAAAAGAGTTTTTTTAGAGTGATCTACCCTTAAACGTAGTTGATGTTTTCGTAATGTTGTATGTTCGTTGATGTTTACTTATTTTAAAGTAGTGAATTTAATTCACTGTACATAAGCAAAGTTGAGAAATGTGTTCACAGAGTTGATTAATGAATGATCGAATATGAGTCAGCGATGTATCTTCGTGCGCGGCAAAATTGTGGTTCATAGTGGCGTGGAGTATATTGGAAAGTACTCTGCGAATTCATGAGACTGACTGTCTGGGGCTGTCTACGTTTATTTTTATATCGTTTGAATTTCCAAAAGTGGCTCACTTGATTTTGGCGCAATTTCTGTTTTGCACGTGAACTTCAAGTGATTGACCAATGGGGTTGTTTGCTTCGTTTCTTGCCGTTTTTTATTGGTTGAAGTTTTTTAGGTACGTAGGCGTACGATGTGGACTGTGCTTTTGTTAGGGTTGGAAAGGTAAGGATATTGGACGAGTCCACCATAGCATGGAAAAGTTATACCAAAAACTGGACACACTTTTCTTGGAAGACGCAAACCAGGCGGCTTTTACAGCGTATGAATCCTTTGAGCGATACACACGACAGAGCACTGATTCAATTGATGATTTTCTTATCTGTTTCGATCGTAACGTTGCAAAATTAAAGGAACACAAAATATCGCTGCCCGAACCGGTTCTCGCGTATAGGGCATTAAAAAGCGCAAATCTCACCCCAGAGAATGAACGGCTGGTGAAAGCCATGGTTAAGGAACTTAGTCTTAACGAAATGTCTAAACAATTGAAGAAGATTCTGCATAGACAATATTGCGACGCTTCATCACCCACCACTCCTCCAGTCGTGGTGAAAAATGAAATGGATGTTGCCTTCAGCATGGATAATCAGGAGGAGCAATCTAGTGGGACATTTTACAATCGTTCAAATAGAACTACTACTCGCTTTTCTGGTCGGCGAGGTAATGGCAGGAGGGGTCGTAACAGAAATTCAACACGCTCCACTGATAAAAATCTAAACCCACTAGGACCTGAAGGAAACACCACTAAATGTTTCACATGTGGATGTAAATTCCACTGGGCTCGCGAATGTCCATACACACTATACTTCGCATAAAAACGAAGACAATGAAAACATACTCGTCTCTAACCTCGTGCTGATGAGTCAGCAAAAAGGGGAAGATGGCGCTAACACGTTTTTGGATGAAACACTAGGCTCGGCCGTCTTGGATTCTGGTGCCTCCGGGACTGTTTGTGGAAAGAAATGGTACGAGTGTTTTCTTGAAACCATACCAGAAAAACAAAAAAAAATATATAAAAATTCGAGACGGAATGAGAACATATAAGTTTGGTGATGGAAACAAACTCAAATCCATCTACACAATCACTCTACCGTGTATCATTGCCGATGTTGAAGTCAGTATCGTAACTGATATTGTGGATTCTGACATACCACTTCTATTTAGCAAAAATTCCATGAAAAGAGCCAGGACATGCCTCAATTTTGAGAATGACACTGTTACCATGCTGGGGAGAAAAGTCCCAATGCAGTGTACTTCATCTGGTCACTACCACATCCCTATTAGCAGACCTCTACCAGACTGAGGTAAGTTCAAGCAAATTTTATTTATTAAAGAAATTGCTAGTAAAAATAGACTAGAGAAAATTAAAATTGCCACAAAGTTGCATAGACAATTCAGTCACCCCAGCAGCAAAAAGCTATGTGATTTAGTGAGAAATGCTGGAATGAGAGATTCTGAATTTATTAGTTCTACAAGAACTTCCTAATTCATGTGAAATTTGCATGAGGTACAAAAGGGCTGAACCTAGACCCATTGTTGAATTCTCATTAGGAACCTATTTCAATGAGAGCATTGCCATGGACATCAAAGAAATTAACGGCAACAAGGTACTGCACCTATGGTACAAGATACAGTGTTGGAGTCAGGATTCCTAGTAAGGAAAGTTCCGACATTATTAATGTCATCTTCAAGCGCTGGGTTGCATATTTTGGAACTCCAGGATTTATTCTCACTGACAATGTCAGAGAGTTTAATAACCAGTCATTTAGAGATATGGCGCAAAATTTAAACATTGTGGTACGTACCACTGCTGCTGAAAGTCCTTGGAGCAATGGGTTAAATGAAAGACACAATGGGATATTGGGAGAAATGGTAAAGAAAACCATAGAAGATACCAACTGTAGTTTCAAGGTAGCACTTGCATGAGCCATAAGTGCCAAAAACACTTCACAGTGTTCACGGATACAGTCCCAATCAATTTGTTTTTGGCAAAAATCCCAACCTACCTGCTTTTCTAAATGACAGACTTCCTGCATTAGAAGTTATTTCTACCAGTGAAGTTTTTGCAGATAACCTATATGCTATGCATGCTGCCAGGAAACAATTCATAGCATGTGAGTCCTCGGAGAAACTAAGACGTGCACTTCGTCACCAAGTTAGAACAGGTATAGTACAAGCCTACAAAAATGGTGATGCCGTCCTTTATAAAAGAAACCTGTATGATAGATGGCTTGGTCCAGGAACTGTTATAGGATGGGAACATAAGCAGGTGCTTGTCAAACATGGTGGCACATATGTAAGGGTACATCCATCTCGCTTAACACCCTACTCTGAGACATATCGAAGTTCTTCCAAGGACAGCATCAAGGAACCTAGTGCCTTACAGAATAGGCTCGAAGAATCTCCAGAAGTACCAATTTCTGAAGAGTTTGATATGAATGAAGATTTGGGAACCACAATCAACAATGTCGAGCAACATCAGACTGTAGAAGCAAGAGATAGACCACAGAAGCAGGACTTTACTCCAAAGAAAATTGAGCTTCCTAAACCAGGACAAACTATTAAATGCAAGCTTGCCAATGACACAGATCCAGAATGGAAAAAATTAAATGTCATAAGTAGGGCAGGCAAAGCAACAGGCAAAAAACAAGCATTTGATGAATGTGGTTATGGAACAGGGTGAACCTTTTTCGCTGGACTTTGAGCATGTGGTATCAGAGTGGCAAACAAGTTAGGTTGAGGAAACTGAACATGAACACACTTCTTGTGACGAGGAAAATATAATGATTTCCTCCTCTAATGATAACCTGGAACTGGAAGAGGCAAGAAAGAAAGAGCTCCAAAGCTGGGTTGAAAATAAAGTGTACACCCAAGTACCTGACCAAGGTCAACCAAAAATTTCCACAAGATGGATTTACACAAATAAAAATTCCAATGGCAAGCAAACCTATAAAGCCAGACTTGTGGCAAGAGGCTTCCAGGATAGAGACACTAACAACATAAGGAATGATTCTCCCACATGCTCTAAAGAACATAGCACTGGCAATAATGGCAGCTAACCAGTGGATGTGTAAATCAATGGACATAAAGACAGCATTCCTGCAGAGCAAGCAGTTGGATCAACTGGTTTATCTGGATCCTCCTAAAGAAGCCAATGTACCTCAGGGCCATATCTGGAAACTCTCAAAATGTGTGTATGGCTTGACTGATGCTTCTAGGTCCTGGTACTTAACACTCAAGGAAGAATTAATGAAGTCAGGAGCAATAGCTTCAAAATATGATCAAGCAATATTTACATCAGAAGCCTGCCTGTTTTACAGAAAACTATTATTGGAACATCTGCAACTAAAAGATGAAACTGAGAACATTAAGATCATATGCAAAACTGACAATTCCTGTCTCTATGACTCAGTACATTCATCAACACAGATTTTGGACAAGAGACTTCGCATTGAGATGGCCATTTTGAGAGAAATGTTGGACAGAAAGGAAATTGCAGAGTTCTCTTGGATACCAACTGATGAACAAGTTGCAGACTCTTTGACAAAGAAAGGAGTACCATCATTTAAAATCCTTGGCTTTATATCAGAGCCCAAGGAATCATCTGTTTAATAAATTCAAAATTTTTTTTAATCTCTTTTTCAGATGGTCATCTGAAAGAAGAAAGAAAAGAAAAAAGGGGAAGAATTGTTAATCAACGTGAAGTTGTACCCCTTGTACCTTCTCCATGAGTGAGGTACGATTGAGCCGGAAACACAGGGGTAGGGACAGTTGGTTACCACCACGTGGTGTTGGAAGGTCGTTAAATAAATTCTCTCTCCACACACAAGTCTTGTTGGAGTCATTTATTTAATTCACAGAGACTATACCCCTGTATATGTGTGAAACATTGCATTCGTTAATATTTGTCGTATCCCAATTAAATATATGTTATAGCTTACATGATATATCTTTATTGTCATTGCTATATACATGTTCTTGTTAATTAAAAATTATATTGTTCACCATGTTGTTTTGTTCATTTATGGTCACCGGTCGGTTGAATGTGTTATTCCAAGAACCTGGAAAAGCCCAGTTCAATTAAATCATAATTGAGTTGGACTTCGCTTACTTTCTTTTCTTTTTATATTATCTGCTGATGATTTAATGATGTAAAGGAAATAACCCTAATATTTATTCAGTAATCCCATAACGGAAGGTTATTTGGGGAATAAAGGATATAAAAGGAATCATCGTGCAGAATATTAGATCTTAGCCTGGCGTTGATTGTGTTCCCCATCACAATATTAATACCAGGTAAGGACCTATAACAATATGCAATAAAACTTTCAATTATATTTTTGTTTTCAGTTTTAATAAAAATTATAACATAATATTGTATTGTAATTTTCTCATAAAATACTATAAAAATGGAAAAATGAAATTTCCCAAAAATAATGGTGATGACTAAGGAACAAATGGTCCTTTCTTCTTCCAGAGTATTCATGGATGACATCCCCATTCTGGTCCCATCTAAGGTTGGTGCTGATAAACTGCTGCAGAGTTACCATAAGCTCTTCACATGGATAAGAACAAAGACCAAACCCAAGAAAAGCCAAAACTTATTAATTAGAACCTCCGTCTGGGAGATTCACTTCTGCATTGAGGGTGACATATCAAAGAGAACCCGGTGAAGATATGGTGATTGAAGAAATCAGGAATTTCGAAGATCAGCAAACAGCTACTGGTATGGCAGGGGCAATATCACCCCTGAAATAATTATTCTGATAATAAAGGAGGATATGCTGTAAAATTTTCGAATAACCAAGATGTTATGTTAATTTAGAACACGAAATACAATCTTTTTGTAAGTGTACAATTGATATCAGATTACTAATAGAAAATTACTGGAACAATAATAATTTGGTGCTTTAAAAAAAAAAGAAATAGATCTTGAATCAAAGTTAAAATTAAGGATATTTTGATCTAGAATTTATTTTTAAAACAAGAATTTCTGTAGTTTTACAAAGAGTGGCAGAATAATTAATAGCAAGGTGATAGCATCTTGTTGTGAACTCTGGAAACCAATTGATGAAAAAGTAAATTGTTTATTCTCGGAGGAGTGAAGTTGTACTATAGTAGTATGTCAGTACGTTCGCACTAGAAAAACAGATACATCACCAGTCTGGGATACGTGAAGGCCAGTTCTCTTAATAAAGAGGTGAGCCAACTGGAGGAGAGAGAGTTTTTGGGTTCGTCTGTCTTTGAATGCAGTCGAACTGAGTGCAGAGACGTCAGAGATTGAAAAGGAAGCATCCGTTGTGTGTTGCTGAAGCTGAGAGTGAAGATGCAAAATACCGCTGCTAACATCTAAGTACCACTACTCCTGCTACTACTAATACTACTACTATTACTACTACTGAGAACATGAAAATTGAAGTTTGTAGTAGTTGCGCTAAGAACAGACCAAAAAGAGTTAAAACAAAGACCACACCTCTTCTTTTCTGAAATTATTCGAAATATTTGTGTTTGTTTGGTTATTGTTCACATACAGAAAACATTCAAACTTGTGCAACAAGAATTATTTTTTGTGTGTGCTTTTATATATATAAAAAAAACTTTTGTACTTTCAAAATCGAACTGACTTGGTTATATTTATTTTCCTGTTAACCCGATTCTCACCCGATGAACTTGCAGGTGGACCAATGGAGAGCTTCCAGATGACCACTCTCTAGGTTCAAAACAATCACAACGTTGCTGGAGGGTGGCTTCAAATTGACATTGGGAAATGGAGACTTGTGTCTAACCTGTAATACTGGATCATACCGGACCAATGGCCGGTCTTGTGGAGTGTGTGGGTCTAGTGGGGTGAGGATATGGTATTACACTAGTGTTTCTCAGTCCAAACAATGTGTTTGGACTACATGGAATGATATTGATCCAATGAAGCTATCATGAATACCCAGATTACAATGGAGCCATTGGCAATATCATTCCTCCTACAATCTACTTATGATCTCTTACCAAATGTGACCAACCTCAAGCTGTCATGGTACACTGGCACCGACTAATATGCATTATGTCAAAGTGATCAAGGCACTTTACACATGTCACATGTTCTCTGCATACCATAATCACTGCAGATATACAAAGTGCTGGAAGTGGTTTTGGACTTAGTCAGTACATAGTGACAAGCAGCCAACAAACAACCTGTAACAGCCAGAGAACCTAAGATCTTTTTTCACAAGGAAGGTGAACACCCTGTACGAAAAGGTCAGGTGATGTTGATTCCTTGGACAGTAAATCATTTCCTTTCCTTACAGTTGTTTCTATAACAAATTTAAACCAATTTAATAAAAAAAAAAAAGGGGCTAATTTGCAGTGTAGGACCCACACTCAGTTTCTAAAAATTCCCAAAATTCTTACATTTAGGTGTAAATTTTCAATACATGCTTAATTCGAAAATAACAAAGAAATTTTGTTAAAATCTACTGTTTTGGAGTTATCAACAATAACAGTTTGGACTCATTTGCCTCAGGTCCCTCCGGCATTACTGATGTTTCCCTTGGACTAATCATGTGTGGAAGCTTACTTAGTTTAACAGCCTTTTTACGGATCTTACTCATCTCAATTACTGTGCTATGTTAGTGTTATGACTGAATGACTGTTCTTACGCAAATGTAGGTAAAACACACCAGTAATGGCTGCTGTGCTGTAGCCGCAATGAGAATGAGACCAAAATTTTATTGCTGATAACTTCAAAACGGTAGATCTTAGCGAAATTTCTTTGTTATTTTCAAATTAAGCATGTACATTTAAACCTAAATGTAACTATTTGGGAAATTTTTATTAGAAACTGAGTGTGAGTTCTAAACTACAAATTATCCGAATTTTGTTTTGGTAAACTAAGTTATTTAGAAAAGCAATGACAAGTGTTGTTTTTTGTTTGTAGTGAAGCTTTTGGTAAATTTGCTTTTTAACACCCACGCTAAATATCTCGCTGAACTAGAATTAACAATTATGAAGAAACCTACCATTTTGGAGTTATTGACAAGAAAAAAATTGAACTTCTTGTTGGTCATTCGTCCACCATTACTGCCATAATGTACAGTAATTTAGTGCAGGATACATATATCGGCGAAAGCACAAATTTTGGCCTATTTACTTCTTTTACAGACTTTTGGTGCAAAAAATCACTATGCATTATCGTAAAGCAAATTTTTTTTTTGATAAGTGTAGTTTTATTTATAACAGAAAACATTAAACAAATTCAATAATACAATAAAACCTTTTTTTCTGTGTAGAATAGCAATGACAAATTAAATAATACAGTGAAGCATTTTTTATATTTTAAACTTGGTAAAATAGAAACGAAATAAGGGTTTATTGTAATATTTATTTATTTTTTTCAATTTGTCCGCTTTCAAAAATTAAAAAAAAGCTTTATTGTATTATTTAATTTGTTCTTTTAATTTGTCATTGCTTTATGGTAGTGCGTAGTGATTTTTTTCACCGAAAGTCTGTAAAAGAAGTAAATAGGCCAAAATTTGTGCTTTTGCTGATATGCATCCCGTACTAAATTACTGTACATTATGGCAGTAATGATGGATGAATGACCAACAAGAAGTTTGATTTTTTCTTGTCGATAACTCCAAAATGGTAGATTTTTTCATAATTTATTTGTTAATTCTAGTTCAGCATGTACATTTATACGAAATTATGATGATTTGGGAAAATTTTAAGAGATATTTAGTGTGGGCATTAAAAAGCAAATATACCAAGCTTTTTTAGTTTTTTATAGTGAAGCTGTGATAATAAAATAAATAAAACAAATTAAATAAAATATTTAATTATGAAAATTTAAAAAATTCAAATTAATGTCGAATAATCTCATAATATTTTTTTTTAATTTTATTCAAATAAAATTTTTCGTAAATTTTGGTTTTGTTTCCCCGAGCGCTAATATCACTTAAAATTTTCCCAAAATCCTCATAATTCCATGCAAATGTACATGCTGAGCTCGAATTAACAATTAAATTATGAAGAAACCTTACCGTTTTGGAGTTACCGACAAGAAAAAAAAAATCGGACTTCTTCTTGGTCATTTGTCCTCCATTACTGCCATCATGTTTACTAATTTACTGCATAGGACCTACGCAGATGTAATCAGAAAATTTGGCCTATTTACTTCTTTTACAGACTTTCCTTGCAGAAAATCACTACGCACTACTGTAAAGAAATGTAATTTTTTTTTTTTTGGTAAGTGTAGTTTTATTTATAACAAAACAAATTAAATAATACAACTTTTTTCTGTTTTGAATAGCAAAAAAAAAAAAAAAAAATTACATTTCTTTACGATAATGCGTAGTGATTTTCTGCAAGGAAAGTCTGTAAAAGTAAATAGGCCAATTTTTATGATTACGCCTGCGTAGGTCCTATGCAGTAAATTAGTAAACACGTTGCCCATGCTTGATTCAAAAATCGTATGACTTATACAGCAATCGCTATCACTTGACTTAAAATATTTTTGCCCTTCCTTGCCTTTAAAGGAGTGCCCTTTGCCATGCTGATGTTGCTACATGCCTTACTTCTTGCCTATCTCACACTGCAAATTTTTTCTAAGCTCTATACTAAACATTAAATCTGTTATGAAAAAAGAACTAAACAAAATGAACACAAAACGATCAGCTTTAAAAAAGGACTCGTAACTGGAAAAACTGAATGAAAAAAGAATGTTAACAACAAATACTTTTTCACACCCAACCCAGTTCTGTGGAATCAGAATCAACATTGAGTTTAAGCAAGCGAATGAGCCAATTGGAGTAAAGTGTCATGCAGATTTAAATTTTTCCCACTTGTGACGAATGCAGCTATCGATTTTTTTGCATGCTAGCATGCTAGTTAACATTCATGTCAGTCAGCTGTTGGCTCTCATGCTGGCCAATAGAATCTTCCTGCCAGCTATAGGCTCTCACTCTGGCCAGTAGAAAATGGCCGCAAACTACAAGAAAACTGCCATAGAAGCATGAAAAATCGATTATTTCCAACATCGATGGGAGTTGGGAAATGTAAAGTCAGTCTTGGCCTTTCCACTAACTTGGAGCATGTGCATGTAAATTTTGGTGCAAATCCGTCGAAAATTGCGGCCGTGCATTCATTACACACACACATCCACACCATACATATATATATATATATATATATATATATATATATATATATATATATATATATTATATTGAGCACTTTTTATTATTTTAGCTGTTGGTAGGGAGCTTTACCTTTGATTGTGGTAGATGCTATTTTCAGTACCTAATTATTTTATTAGATGCTTTTCAATGTTAATTATTTTTATTCAATGTTTTTTTTTTTTAAGCATTTTTATTTAAAGCAAGTCAAGTGCCATTATCACACAGGGGATTATGGAGAGTGAAAATGAGAGAAAAGAGTGGGTGTAGGGGGGATTGAAGAAAGGAAAAAAGAACAGGTATCAATGCAACAAAACATGGTGACTGATGTTGCATTTAGGTTTTTGATGATTGTAGTTATCAGGGAAGCAAGTGAGAGGAATGGAGTTCCAATATGGAGAAGTGCAAGGAAAGAAACTGTTAGAAGGGCAGTTACATTTAACTATTTCAACAGTAAAATGTTGGGACCTAGATGCCAATCTAGTAGTACACTTAAATTCATGTAGTCAGGGCACCAGGGAAAAAATGCTCATCAGTGCAGTAGCCATGAAAATATTTGTAGAAAAGACAGAGGGAAGCCACATCACGTCTGTGAGAAAGCGGCTGAAGTCAAGAAGCTAATTCAGTACCGATTACATTACAGATCCTACTTTAGATTTTTTTGAGAATATTGCAGTAAGGGAAGGTAGGGGAAAATTTTATGGATAAAACTTTAACTGCACAACCAGTAATAAAAATCACAGAAATGCAATCTATGTTGTTATTCATTTAAACATCATCATCATTTCATAGTAATAAAAAAATATATATATATTTAAAGTAATAATAATATTAATAAAAGTAATAGATAGATACACACATATACAATAGACACATACATATATACATACATATATGCATACATATATATAAACTTACATAGTTACAAACCTAATATATATTTTTCAGTGTTTGATGCAAAATAAATGTCTATTTTTAAGACTATATAAACTTTTTTTTATGATGATATTTAAGTATAATTTCATTTCTCTGGTTGTAATAACTGGCTATTTTAATTTTTTTGGCATTTTTTAATTATTTTAGTTTTTCTTATATATATATATATATATATATATATATATATATGAATTAAGATCAAATATAGATAGGAATGCAAGAGAATGATAGGATAAGGGACAAATAGGAAATCTTTATAAATCTGACATGCTTTGCTTTTATTAACTTGACTTGAGATGTGGAGGTTTATTTTCCGGCCAGGGTCAGTGAGAGATGAAGGTGAGATTCCCCCACGAGCCAAGAAATCAATTAATATGGGGTTTATACACTCTCTTGGTGGAAGAAATGTGTTTATGCCAGTTTTTAATATCTTTTGGTTGATGACTAAAAATTAACTTTTGCATTTTGACTGTACACATGGGTTTCATTTGGACACCATGTGTATTTAAAGTGATTTTTTCGTTATTATTTTTAGTTAGGAGGACTTGTGTATGTTTATGTTTCATTTGTTTTACTTTTTGTGTATCGTTCTCTGAAGAAAAAACGCTGAGTCACCGGAAGTTAACGGCATTCGGACGTTTGAGTAGCTGGCAGTAACTTCCAGCCGGGTGCGATACCCTTAACTGTGCTTTCAAATTAATTTCATGCAAAAACAATTGTGTTTTTCCAATTTTTGGCACTGTCAGTACCACTGCCGGGTAATTTTACATAGTCCTGTGAAGTTTTGTTGAAATCAGTTGAAAAATGTAGGAAATAAAATCCCATATATAAACGAACAGACACACACACACACACACACACAATCTGCGTTTTATAATAAGTAAGATGATGCCAGTAATGGGGGACGATTGACCAACAAGAAGTCCGATTTTTCCTTGTCGATAACTCCAAAATTATGAAGGTTTCTTCATAATTTAATTGTTAATCCGAGTTCAGCATGTACTTTTGCACAGAATTATGACGATTTTGGAAAAATTTTAAGTGATATTAGCACTTGGGAAACAAAACCAAAATTTACCAAATTTTTGAGTAAAAACTTTCTAAAGGAACTGTTTTTTCTCAATTTGTTTTCATATCTTACAACATACACACACACACACACAAATAATTTCAGGCTTATAAGAATTCTTAAAAGAAAAAACTTGTAGTTCCAACGAATAATTTATTTTTATGAAAATATTTGACTTTTTAGTTAGTTGCCAGTCTTGGTTATTATAATTTGACAAAAAACAGTTCAAAAAAGCTTAAAAAGCTTAAAAATTAAAAAACAAGGAAAACAAACTGAGTTATATGGCGTGGTTGGATAATGAAAGCAAGTTGAGGCAAAAAAAAAAATATACTTTAATACTAATACTAAGCATGTCATTCTAACAAGAATCATTGAGAAATTGCAACTAATTGATTCACACTAAGCCCTCTTCCTCTTGAAGAAACTTTTTTGTTTACATTAGAAAATTCTATTCTCCGATAAGTGCCCCTTGCTACCTTGAACAGGATTTCTTAAATGAGATAGATATCACAGTAAAGAGATGTGGAGAAAAAAATTAAAACGATCAATTTCAACGACACAGGCTGGAGGCAGGCAATTTTCCCTTTAGTTTTAAGGCCTTTGATCAGTGGTAAATTTGGTCCTTCCAGCATATAAGAAAACTTTCGTCCAGTCCTAATTAATTGATGAGATGGGGGTGGATCATCTCAGTGTTTCTTGGGTAGTTTTTTTAAAAAAAAGCTTTGCAGCGTCTGGACCCAAAATTACTTTCTCTCCCACTAGACACATAAAAAACAAAAAGCTGGGATAAAATAAAATGCGAGGCCAATTTTACTAATTTGAGGCTCTCTCTGGATCAACATCGCCTCACCAGTCTACTATCTGCTTCACAACTTAACCGAGTAGTGGCACCTGGCTCAATTTAATCTTTGCCCTCTTCATCTACCCTTCTAGAAATATAGATGATATATTTTATAAAGTCGGAATTCGGGATCCGTCTTGGACTCAAATTATGTGAAATTTCACAGATGCAGAAATGGCGCCTCCATTGATGAGTTTGGTTTGCATCCTCTCTCCTGTCGTCGTAATGTTGGCCGCTTTCCCCAGCATGCAGCCATTAACAGCATCATCAAAAGAGGTTTGGATGCAGCTGGGTTCCCTTCCCAAATCTAACTGCGGTGATGGAAAGCAGCTGGATAGCATTACCATTTTCCCTTTTAAAATGGGGAAGTCGTTGATTTGGGATGCGACCTGTGCGGATACATTTTCTGCCATTAATTTGATCAGGTCCACAGTTGAGCCGGGATCCCTCACCCGGGACGCAGAGATGAAAAAAATAGTTAAATATTCTTCTCTTGCTGATAGATTTTTTTTTACTCCTGTGGCAGTGGAGACTTCAGGGGTTATTGGCCCTCATTTGATGGCGTTCCTTCGGAGGATTGGCACAATTGTGTCTCAATTAAGGGACAAGACTCGTGAAATGGAGTGGCTATTGCAGTGTGTCTCACTGGCGGTGGTTCAAGGTAATGCTTTCTCCATCATTGCGGCTGACAGAGAATAGAAAAAAAATTGTTTATAGTGTTCTGGAATTGTCATCAATGGTCAACTGAACTTGTTTTGTTGAAAATAAATGTTGGATCTTCTAAAAAAAAAAAAAAAAAAAAAAAATTAATTTACATTGTAGTTTAAATTCGAGAGACTGTCTTAAAATTCCTTAATAGACGTTAATTCTGAGTGACAAAATGCAGATGTTGTATTTGTCGTATTGTTTTGCTGTTTGTAGAGTGTACTCTGAGACTAACTTCCTCTTCTCTCACCGTCTTTCGTACACTCCATCTTCTTTTCTCAACTCACGTCCTATGAACGCCGTGATTGTGCGTTAATTTTTTTGACAGCTTAAAAACAATATATAGCTTCCACACGAGACTCTTCTTAATGAGATCATTTTTTTTTAACTACATTATTTACTCTAAATTGCCTCCCCCACCTTCAATTTTTCTTTGGAGCAGAGGTCTGCTCCAAAGAAAAATATGATAACAAAAAAGGGGCAATTTATAGAGTAAAAAAAACAAAAATCATGGTTTTTTTATGCCTCAATTTGCTACGTTGTAAACCGAAACGTCATCAACTCGGTTTGTTTTCCTTGTTTTGAATTCTTAAGCGTTTTGAGCTTCTTTGAACTGTTTTTAAACTCAAATTAAGGAGTAACCAAGACTGGCAACTTCTAGTCGAAATATTTCCACAAAAGTCATTCGTTGGAACTACAAGTTTTTTCTTTTAATTATGTAACTATCAACGGAGACAAGCATCCTAACTTTTATAAGAATTCTGTTTTATTTTTTTTTTTAGGTACATCCACGAGATCGCTAAAAAAAGAGCATAGCACGATGAAAAATACACCAAACTTGACGAAAACAAAGTTTTATCGTCTAAATGTTTATGTTATTATGAACAGGAAAGACCAAAGTTTATTTTAAAAAATTTTTCCTTCTTTTTAGAACATTCTAAATTTTGATTAAAAAAAAAAACCTTGTTTCTATTTTTGTATCACCGGAACTAGTAAAATATACAATTTTTAGCACGTTTTTTTTTTTGTATGATTATAATTTGGAAAATCTTGCAAAAATAAAAATAATTGTCTAATGTTAATGAAACTTTCAAAAACTATTCACAAATGACCGAAATTATGAATATGTTTTTTTCTATTAAAGTCATGGCAGAATTCTTTTTTTATATTTATTACCAAAAATTATATATATTTATGAAATTCGATCGAGTCCAATTTTAGTGATTACAATTGAATCAATATAAATTGACCTTTTCATCAGTTTCATAAAAAACGTTCGATTAAAAAAACTGTGATTCAAATCAAATTGGTGTTGATTTTTTTAAATGTCTATTCTCTAACTAAAAGAAAATCGATTAATTCGTTAAATTAAAATATTTTTAAAATTACTAACTAATTACTGCGACTTTAAACAAAAGTTCATAATCTAATTTTAATTTACTTACTACTCAACTGTCATTATGTTGTTCAAGCAAGAGCATGAAGTTTATTTGGTTTTTAAAAAACGTTGAAAAATAATCCGGAGTTTATCGAGGTTTATTCAACCTTTAAAAAATCAGTTCAATCAGGAGTGAATGATAAAAATTTATTCCCCATTTTGTATGAAAAAAAAGTAAGCAAGGCACACAACAAAATCGAAAATATTGACTAAGATAATTTCCATGGAACTTCGAATTTAAAAAAGAAAAATCAATTATTTTTTTTTTAATTTAATTTTTACACAGTACACAAAACAAAAGCCGTAACAAATGGATTTTAATCCCGTCAGTTTCTTAAATAAATCGAAACGCAACAATAAACATATTCTGATTTATTACTTTTTTTAAAAAAAAAGAAAGAACCTTCCAATCCAACGAATATGCTCGCCCCGTAAAAATGCATATTTACCGTTGAAAAAAAACAAAAAAAACGTCAAAATAAAATAAATTAATTAGTAATTATTTTTACGAATACTCTAGTCTCTAATTACACTTCTTACAGTGAAAAAAAAATTGTATTTGAGTTGAGTGATAGGCATTTAGTAAACTAAACTTCAAGTACATAAAATAACTAAAATAAAAAAAAAACCCAAAATTCAAAGTCTAAATTATTTAAACCAACTTTTTAAAAAAGCATTAATTTAAATCCCTACACACAAAGTACAAATAGACATTTAAAAATAGTGACTATGTAAGCCTTGTAAGGAAAGGTAGTCAAAACTTCAGTTTGAAAAGGGAACTATTGCAAGTATCTTGTAATTTTTAGGATTTTTTCAAAGTTTACTTCCAAGATTACTTGGTAAAAAAAAGTAAAAAACAAACATGCTAGTTTAACGAAATAACTCGAACTTAAAAAAGTAGCTCATGTAACTAATATTGGTTTCTTTCTTTAAATTAAACTACATAAAAAAATGTTGATATTGTTCACTTTTTGAAGTTTCTGTTTACAGTGTAAAAAAACTTACCGTGTGATAGGTAAACATCTAATAAAACGTAGAATAATAGTAGTTGAATTGTCGTAGTTATAATCATCTGTTCCATTGTGCACAAAAACGGACAGTAGTAAGAAGTGGTGTTTATTTTAACAAGCTCTCATCGTTAATTACCCCATAAGAACACTGCATTATGTTCCAATTACAAAACAATTGGTATCTTTTTATTTTTGCTCATCAACGGCAAAACAATGCTTTTATTATTTTATGTACTAAAAAAAGGAAGTGATGATTATTTTTTATTCATTTGTTTACTTTAAGTGTTTAAATTATACGTTATAACATTTTTATTGATTTTTTTATTTAAGTCGTGGTATACATACACTAAAAATAAGTGTTCAGTTACTGTTTAGTGTTATTTTTAGTGAGTTTACACTTTAAAAAATACGAATAATTTTAAAAACTAAAAACACTTCACTTAAAAAAACTAAACACTAGTAACAACACTTTCTTTAAATTAAATACTAACAAACATTTATGAACGAATTCAATACATTGTATTTTAATTTATACATTTTCATGAATTTTTTTAACTGTAATTCTAATTTAAAATATAAATAAGATTTTGATGAAAGAGGGCTTATTTTCGAATTTGTAGGAATACGTTTCGAAACGTTTTGTTTATTTTAATAACGGTTTTTATGCGATTTTCCTCCTTCACTTTTAACAACATAATAAAAATGATCTTAAATTTAAACGTTAATTTTACTATTTATTATTCTTTTCATATTTAATTTACACTACAGACTGATTTTTTTATAATATTTTAAGTTAAAGCAGAAAATAGAGAATAGTTAAAAATTTAAAAAAGTCTATATGATTAAAAAAAACAAAACGTTTGCATGCTGTTTGAATGTGCCTGTTGTAATTTTATGGCAATTTCGTCTGAAACATATCAAAGTGAATGCAATTAATAACTAGTGTTTATCAATTTCTCCTATTTTTAGTAGAAATTGTTTTTTGGATTTGTTGTAATTGTTGCTAACTTCATATGAGTTGTCTCCCTTAGACCAGACTCTTTCTTACCCCTGTGGCATACGGGAACCCTAAGTCAACACAACAAAACAAGCCGGATAAAGGTTGTACGGCACGAGAAAACCTCCTTGTATATAAATATTGAGTCGTTTCGTTGATTCAGAATTAGCTCGGTTTGGTATCTGACACGCAACACAACTCTACACAGAGGAACCTCTTTCGGCAAACGCTAGCGGCTACTGCAAAGTGACTGAAAAAAAACTATTGCAATATAGCGGAGCTTACAGGATTACCTATGTCCTACATGGATTGGGAAAGCAACAATGTGCTAGAAACTTGGCGTAAGTAGAACTGATGTTCCGATTACCCCCTAGAAACAAGGGAGAAGAAATACAAGTTGGTACCTCCTACGTCGCGTAAAAAAAACAGCATAACATGATGAAAAAAAAGCCCATAACTCAATAAAAACAAAGTTGTCATCAAAATGTTTATGTTATTATTAAGCGAAAAGACCAAAGTATTTTTTGAATATTTTTTTAAAATTTCTTACTCTTTTTTTAGCACGTTCAAAATTTTGGTTCAGAATCTTTTTCCTTTTTTTAACGACAGCGGCGAACTAGAGAAAAGGGGTTTGTTTTTATTTTGCGCTTTTTCTGAGGAAAACACATTGATTTGGAAATTCTTGCAAAATTTAAATAATTGTCGGATGTTAATGAAACTTTCAGGACATTGTCGGAGTTGACTCCTCCTTCAGTCCGTTAACCCTTTCACCAGGGGTCTCTCTTCCCTGGCTATAAATAGCCGCTGACCCTTCACCTCTATCTCTTTTCCTTCAGGATTTCAGCTATCAACCTCGAAATGTAGGCGCTAAAAGGGATATTTTGGAAACACGCTAAACATAATATTCACACACGCACGCACATACAGAATATTCACACACACTTCGTCCTTTGTACTGTTTCCATGTATTGTAACTTGTTATTAATATATATTTGTATATACATATATTATCGGTCTTGTGTTTTGTTTGCTTTCTTTGCCTTCTTCTTTGGACTTAATCAAAGTCCAACCTTTCTATGTAGTTGGGCCCGGCGGGCAGGAGTATCTGAACCTTACATGCGTTTCTTCTACGTCTGACTTCTATCAACAACATAACAGCCACGGCCCCTCTACAACATATTCAGAAATGAATTAAATTATTTTTGAAATTTTTATTTTTTTAGAAAAGAACAGAAAATCTAATTAGTAAATTTCCCAAATTGTAATATTTCCGTGTAAATGCATATGCTGAACTCGAAAATAATGACCAAATTTTGATAAAACCTACCGTTTTGTAGTTATCGACAATAAAAATTCGGACTCAATCGCATTCATTAGTCCGCCATTACGGGGCTTTTTTAACTACATTCACTTTGCTCGTGGAAGCGTAATTAACGGCCTATTTACTGATCTAACTCGTGTAAATTACTGCACACTGTCGGAAAGCAATGACAAGTGGACAAGTGTTGTTTTATTTTTAACTGAAAACCCTTTTTTTCTGTGTCGAAAAGCGAACAAATTAAATAATACAATAAACAAACCCTTTTTTTCTGTGTCGAAAAGCAATGACAAATTGAAAAAGAACAAATTAGATAATACAATAAAACATTTTTTTAAATTAAAAATAAAACAAACAGCAATTAATACGTAAACTTTGTAAAGAGCATGTTTGTGACGGACTTCACCACATTTATTTAACTTAGATTAGGAAACCAAACTGACGTGAAGAAAAAGAGGATAAGCCAAAGACATCATTACACATAAAATTTGTATTTAACAAGATGTACAAACAAGGATGTGAAAGAAAAGCATGCATTGAGTAAAACAAGAGTTGTCTCTCTTTAACTATCAATTGTTCCAAAGTTCACTGAAAGCAATAAAGTTGTAATAGTTTCTGGTAATAAATGTTTTCAACAGTTTTGCTGTGTAAGAAAAAAGGTTATGTGAGTATAGGGAATATTCAGTATGTGAGTGGTGGTGTGAGTGAGAACATTGGCATATGGTTTCAACTGTCGTGGATTCCTGTGACAGCTGAAATCTCACTATATTTATTCTACGTGAAATGTACAAATGCGACACAAAGCCAAAAAAGGGGAAATGGGAAAAAGGACGGTCATCATCTGTCTTAAGATTAAACTTAGTCACAATCACTGACCCAGGCATACAAACAATATTCCTTTCACCAAAATAACACATTCTTTACTTGCCATTCTTTCCTCAAACACCATAATGCCTCAGAAACTCTATGAAGTCCTAAATTAGTCCCCATATTTACAATTCATTGTCTGTGGGGGTAGGGGAATAAAAATAGCAATTTAAAAATCTAAAAAACCCAATGATTATTTACATATGTGAACAAAACTATATACAAGAAACTAAACAACATTTTGTTAGTAGTAACCCCCCCCACACACACACACACAGCCCTAACTGGCAGAAACATCAGTTAACTGGACGAAATCAATGCGTCAAGTAAAACATTCGTACAAGCCATGCACTCACTACAAACACACATTCATTCAAACACAACAATTACGAAAGACACATTCGAAACGAAAGTCGCCCCGCACCCACCAGAGAACAGATATCACTAACCACCTAACGATGGGAGGGATGGGGAATTAAACAAAAAAATAGGGCCAGAAATAAAAGAGGCCAATGAGCATACATACCCTAGCTAAGTTAACATTGAAAAAGGAGAGAAAAAAAAACTAAAACAAAAACCTAAACTAACCTATACACGGGAAGGGTTGCCAATGTTCAACCCAGCAATCCCAAATCTCTTAATGCCTAACCGGCATCAAAATGCCACTCAAGGTCAGCACCTTTCACTCGGCAGAGACGCGCAAGACACATCCATCTTTCGCCAAATTCCAATGGATGGAGTCGTTTTCTTTCCGTCCTGATCTTGACATTAAGCTGATGCTTAAAGAACAGGATCAGTTGGGAAGAGGTAAACTTCTCACGCCCATGTAATATCTCCTGTCGCGTCGTCCATATCACGACTCGCATAACCCCCAGTAAGCAAAGGAACACACAGTGCTCAGCCTTAGTCAACGATTGGTACTATATTGCTACAGACACAACTGGCCTCGAGGATAACAATCTTTCCCGCAGCATGCGAACCATGATGTCTTCAACAAACTTGCACAACGGAGCTACGACACTACACTGAAAAAAGGCGTACCGAGTTAGGGTTCCACCACTTAACTGCAGCGAACGCAGTTTGGCGACTTAACCAAACCCGCCGCACAAAGTCTTTTGGTGACCCAGAAGGCATTTTGAATCATCAACCAGGTGAGTGATGCGTCAATGTTAGTGAGACATTTGATTTCAAAGCCTCCTGCTTCGTCAGTTTTTTCCTTTTCGCCCATCAAGGCATCCTGAACGAATTTTATTAAATAAGTTTTGATATAATGCCTTACGGGACAACGGCTGGACGTCGGAGAGGCCATCCTTCGCCCGTAAGAGTCGCTTGAGGGTAAGCCGACATTCACAATAGAAAGAGCCGTCGCTTCGAGGCGTGCGGCCGGCCGGCCTCTCCTCACACGAGCGCCCATTTCTCAAGGATGGAAAATTTTTACGGGCGTCTTCCTTCCAGAATTCACCGTTCTCATCCAATAAGAATTGCATATTGAATCCGGTCTAGATAAATAATGCGAAACGTATGTCGACGAGTCTTTTGCTATTTTAAAAAAGCACCCCCCAGACCACCATCAGAGGGATGGAGGTAACAGATCTCGCGATTAACCATGGCGGCCTTGCCTCCCCACAAGAAAGAGAACAATAAGCCTTACAAACGACAATAAAGTGTCAAACGGGAGTGATGATACTGAAAGTCGGTAAAGGAGAATGGGGTAGATTCCTCCGAGTCCACAGACGAACTGCAACCTCGGCCTTATTTCTTTACCTCCGACCAACAGGAGGTTGGATTGATCCAGGCGCCAACGTAACCGCAATTTTGTCCAGAGTAAAGGTCCGGGAAGAGAAACTCCCTTCCACGAACCCAGCCGCAAGCCAACAGACTTATCACGGTTGATCACCTTTTGTCACCATCTCATAGCATTTGATTTCTTTTCCTTCGTTAATTTCGGCTCTGCTCGAAACAAGAATTTAAACGTCATCAGCATAGGCGGAGTACCTGGCCGAAGTGGTAGCACCAGGTAAGGAAATTCCGCGAAGGACCGGATTTGGCTTCAACTTACGCAGGAAAGGTTACAGGGCAAGAACGTACAGCAATGGAGACAGCGGACAACCTTGACGAATGGAGCGAGACAAAATGAAAGGTTTCGATCTTACCCCATTCATTTCTACCAGCGCACTGGGGGACGCATACAGAAGTTGGATCCAAGTGCGAAAGTCCGGCCCGAAACCGGCGGCCGAAAAAACAGCCTCCAGAAATCGATGGTCAATATCGAAAGCCTTGGACTGATCTAAATTGATCAGCGCGGCATCACTGTCAACTTGCTCGGTGATCAAGCTTACCGTCCTGAATAGTCCTGCTCTTCACAGCACAAGTCTGCTCGAGACGAATCAAATTAGAGAGGACAGTCTGCAAACGGCCGGCTAAGACCTTGGCTAAAATCTTCAACTCTGTGTTTAACATCGTCAAATGCCGATAATTATCTACTCCATCTCCACCGTCTTTGCTCTTGCGAAGCAACTTGATCACACTCCTGGTGAAGCGTTGAGGTATAGACCCCTGTTTCATCCAGTTGTTGAAAACCAGTGCCAGCAAGGGAACAAAGACGGGCGACTGCCTCAAGTACATTTCGTACTGTTATAGACAAGCGTATGGTTGCAAGAAAGAAATACGACAACAGTAGAAATAGATTTACGTGGTTTATTTCAACAGGAACGTGAGGGTTTGGGACAGCTACCTTGTGGCAAAGTTCATAAGCCGGCTTTCGGATCTAGGTTGATCTCTCATAGTAGTTCACACATGTTGACGGTAGTTGACGCTCCCCTGCTTGTCAGTAGCTGACCGTGACAGGTCTCCACTCTGGGCACCTGTTGACTGCCGTTGGACTTCCCTGTGACCCCTTTTATAGTGTTTTTTTATGGCTTAACAGGCTCGAAAAACGAAGCGAGTATAATTAGGAGGGAAGCATTTTTATTGGACGAAAAAATAGAGCACTTTAAATATTATTTTATTTTTCGACCGGAACACGTGTGTCGGGAACATTTGTGAAGAAAGATAATGGTCATTTTGTGACGGGGCTTTGTCCCGTTTACATCCGGTTCTCGCTCTTGAGTATTTGCCTGTAAATCAGCCGAGATATGTCTTATTTTATTTTATAACAGTACGGAAGACCATCTAATCCCGGAGTCTTGTCCAAGCCAACCTGCTTCAACGCATCCCAGATCTCAGACTCTGTAATGGGACTCTCGCACCCAGCCGCCTCGAGGCGGAGAAAGTCGGTTAAATAGGCATCGAACTGATAAATAGCTCCTGAAGTTAGTCACGGAAAGCCTCATAAATGCCCACGTCTGTAGTCACAGTCCGCTTGTCCAGCAATGTGATGCTAGCGATATGCCGACTAGACGCCCTACGAGCTTCCTCTGCACGCAATGAAGCGGCCATATTCGTGGCCTCGCAAGACATTCTTTTTAGCCTAGCTCTAACTACCAGAGCTTGATGCTTCTTGCTAAGCTCTGCCTTAGCTAACACGGGATTTAATCACCCGATCAACTTTTTCCTCAAGACTTCTTGCGCTGCTAACCCTGCTAGATAGAGTCGTCGACTAAAATCAGCAGCAAAAGACCTAAGTTTAGATTTCAAAGCAAAGAATCCCACCACTTATTCCCAACCACAGCCCCCGACAATTCCCACTTTAGCATTAGTAAAAGCTGATCCCGGAAATTTTGCTCGCCAAATAATGATGCGTTCAATTTCCAGTACCCAACCATCTTAAACTTAGGCTTATCTAAGTTTACCCCAGCCCGGACAAGCCCATGATCCGAGTAAAATAAAATGGAAACTTGGACATTATAAGAGCCCTACGTCGACTATCTTAACTGGAATTCGGTCGATGTAGCTTGCGCTCACCACCGAATCCGAGCTGCCGCCCCTAGTCCAAGTTCATACTGAATTCTCTCTAATTAACTAAGAATATTCTTTGCTTATATAGGTGATCATCTGCTCCGAATCACTCTTCACGTACAGACAATCTGAGTGATTGGCATTGACCAATCAGCGAGCGAGCTTTGGGGAGACTCACGAAAAACTTCTGGGATCCGATTCTCCCAAAAGCGCACAAAATCGACTACATGAAAATATAGCGATTATAAAATTGTCGCATAGCTGCGATTTATAAATTGTCCATTACACAGTAGTGTTGATTTATTATCCAATGAATGCTTGTTGTTGTATAATTTGAATTTGCGTGATGATGATCATCATACACAATGTTAATTTACAAAAGCTAGAAAGGAAATACTAAGAACTGTGGGGTTCAGCGTACCCGGATTAAAGGAGAAATTAATACGGGTACCCTGCCCACAAAATACAACGCAAATCTCAAGAAGAAACAACACGATAAGGAACGTTTATAAAAAATAGAACATTGTATATTTATTATCTTGTGAATAGGGTAAGATTACTATTTTAGTTCGTTTAAGCAAAAATGTGATTTTGATAAAAATGTCTGTGTACGCTGTCTTTTAACAGAGTAGCAGAATAATGTCTGTTTCTTTTGTTTTGTATAGTTGTAAAATGAAAAAGGGGCGAGCAATTTAAGTTGAAAAAGACAGTGTGAATGAGGAATAAAGATGAAAGGAAAATGTACTTATGAATTGTTTTGGAGTCAGTTGTAAATTTGTTGTTGTTGTTGTTCCTTCCTACTCCACTTTCAGGTTGAGTCAGTGATGGAATTTACTGTCAATCTTCTGTGATCTTTTGCGTCCTTCTCTGACTGACTGACTGACGACTGACTTGAAAACTACGTATTTATTGTTGACTTTTTTTTCACACTGGCTCGTTAACTTTTTTTTTTGGTTTAGCAAATCGCCTCCTTTCATTGGTCAGAAAATTAATTTCACACCTTATTGTGAAATCTGTTTTTGGTCGTTCTGATCCGATTTTGCGGGATTGCAAATCTACTTTGTGTTTTTTTAGTCATTTGTTGGAATATAGGATTTGTATCCAATAGAACAAATGTAATCATGCTTCATTACATTAATTACATAATATATATATATTCATGTTTTTTTAAAACTCCAAAATTTAATAAAAAAACAAAACATATATTTGAAACTTAAATTTGTTCTTAGTATTTCCTTTCTAGCATTTTGTACTTTATTTTGTAAATTAACATGCTCTTTATAAAGTTTGCGTATTAATTACTGTTTGTTTTATTTTTAATTTAATTTTAAAAAAATGCCTTATTGTGTTATTTAATTTGTTCTTTTTCAGTTTTCGACACAGAAAAAAAGGGTTTATTGTATTATTTTTTTAAGTTTTTCGCTTTTCGACACAGAAAAAAGGGTTTTCAGTTAAAAATAAAACAACACTTGTCCACTTGTCATTGCTTTCTGACAGTGCGCAGTAATTTACACGAGTAAGATAAAAGTAGTAAATAGGCTGATAATTACGCTTCCGCGAGCAAAGTGTTCCGCAGTGAATGTAATGGCGAACGAATGAAAAACTGAGTTCGAATTTTTATTGTCGATTAATTTGTATTATCAACGGTAGGTTGCATCAAAATTTGGTCGTTATTTTCGATTCAGCATACACTTTGGGAATTTTTTTAATAGTGCGGGGCTTAAAAAGCAAATTTACCGAAATTTTTAACTTGCAGTTTAGCACCCGCGCTCAGTTCGCATTAAAAATTTCCATAATACTTACATTTATGTGTAATTATACATGCTCCATTCAAATCTGGCTTGATAAATCTACTGTTTTGGAGTTATCGACAATTCGGATTCATTCGCGTCGTTGGCGGCAGTTAATACTGGCGTTGTTTGCATACATTCGCTGCGGAAAGCTAAACGCGGAAGAATGTAGTTAACGGGCTTTTTTTCCTTTCTTTTTACTGACCTTATTTCTCTTAATTACAAGAGATAAAAATTCGAACATCGTTAAAAAAAAGATTTTAAATACTAAATATGTTCAAGGTTCATGCAAAATAAATTTTTAATTTCAAATAAAAAAAATATTCGTTTAAATTGTGTAATTAATTTACTTATTTAACTTAAGATAAGAAAATTTTTGGTTGGATAATTACACATAAAGTAGATGTATATTGTATTATAAACACTAATACAAATTGATGAGCTTTGAAAAGTAGGTACGTAACGTAAGTTACGGAAAGACAAAGTTTAAAACTCAGGCGCATAACCTGACTTAGAGGCACGAAATGTAAAGGGTTTTAGCCAATCAGATTCGTTGCTGATCTAACCAACCGCAGTAGTTTTATTCTTTCAAAATATTCTGGACAAAAAAAGAAAAAAAGAAAAAAAAAGTAAAGCACATGTCTGTATTGTATTAGAATTTAATGGCGTACCTCAATCAAAAGTTGAAAACTGCAATTGAAAGACAGGATGAAAGGTAAGATTGAAGAAAAAAGTAAAAACCATATCTTGTGCATTCTTTTCTTTTTAAAGTTGTACAAAGTAACGAAAGAAAAAAAATGTCCTCATGTTTGAGTTTACCGTTCTCGTTCTGTATTTTTCAGTCAATATACGTACAGTTGTACACTTGTTTTATGAAAATAATTGTTTGCTTTTTTTTAAAAAAAAAAAGTAGGACTATCTAGCAATTTATTACTTTTATTTTGACCACTTCGAAAATGGCTGGTATGAATTTAAAAAAAGTGTAAACAATCCTTTTGATTTATATTATCACTGAAGCGATTACGATTATTACTCGACCGTATATTACGACTTAGAGATGCTTTCAGGACAGTCTTAAAAATAACTTTGTACTACGGAATTTAAATATTTGCTAACCGAACGTTACAATTTCTTTGTTAACTTATTCGACTAATAACTTAAAGGAATCCGTTATAACTCTAACTTGCCTAATTTTCCATTTTTTTACTTTTCCACTTAGTGGAAGAGTGACTAATGAAAATAAGTTTTTTTTTTCTACTCTTAAAAAGGCGTTAAAAAAAATGTCAAAGTAAAAAAAAAATAATACAAATAATAAATAATGTATACTGAATTTTGCTCAATGCTAGGTTCCGTTGCAAGTTTTCTAAGTTCATGGGAAGGTGTTTACCATCGATTACCATGCATGGCATAATAATTTTCAACAGATAAGAAGATCGTGTACAACAACATTCCCACATAACATAGAACATAGCTTTTTTAATTTAAATTTGTGCTTTAAAAATTGCACACGTAGCACACTGTGTGTGTGTGTGTGTGTGTGTTTTTTTTGTTTTTTTTTACCAAGCATGCTTTAGAACAGCAGATAGAAAAAAATGACTAAAAAAAAATAAACGTGACAATATTTTTCATTATTTTATTATTTTTCTGTTCATCCCTAAGACTAGCATTATTTGAATTCTTTTTGGGTAATTTGCACTTTTAGCCCCGCGCTCAGTTTCTAATAAAAATTTCCCGAATAGATTTAAGTGTAATTGTATCATGCTTAATTCGGAAATAACAAAGAAGTTTTGCTAAAATTTACCGTTTAGTTTTGGAGTTATCGACAATAACAGTTCGGACTCATTCGCGTCGCAGCTCCAGCACGGCAGCCATTACTAGCGTTGTTTACCTTTTTGCTTCAGAAATCATTCGCGGAAGCTTCACTTCTCTTGGTTAATGCGCAAACTTTATCCGAAATTTAAAAAGAGCATGATTATTTACAAAATAAAAAATGCTAGAAAGGAAATAATAAGAACAAATACAAGGTTCAATTTTATTTTTTTTTTTAGTTTTATAAAGCATGATTATTAATTAAGTACCTTAAAATAAGATTCCATTAGCATTACAATTTGTTTTATTATTAAAAAAAAACAAAAACTTGTCATTGCTTTTCTAAATAACAAATTTACCAAAAACCCTATCCCTACCCCTTGCGCAGTAATTGAAACAAGAAGTTGATCAGTAAAAAAAGTCCTTTAACTAAGCTTCCGCGCATGATTATCCCGAGGCAAATGTAAGTAAACAACGTCAGTAATGGCGGACGCGAATGTCTCCGAATTTTTATTGTCGATGACTCCGAAACTGTAGATTTTATTAGCAAAATTTCTTTATTTTCGAATTAAGCATGTAAATTTACAGTACACCTAAATGTACGTACCTCCATGAGATCGCTAAAAAAAGAGCGTAGCCTGATGAAAAAGACGCCAAATTTGACGAAAACAAAATTTTATCGTCTAAATGTTCATGTTATTATTAAGAGGAAAGTATTTTGGGAGTATGTTCCGAGCACGTCTGAAATTTTTGTTAAAATTCTTGTTTAGCAAAATTGACAGATAATCGATTATGGCATCCATTTTTTTTTTTTTACATTTTATAAAAAAGATGAAAATCTCACTATGAAATTCTTTTAAAAATCAATTATCATTTTTTTCAAAACTTATTTTAAGAAAATCAGAAATTATAATGTTTGTTTAAAAAATTTGATTATAAAATTTTCTTAATTTGTCTGTAAAGAGACAAAACTCTTAGATCACATAACCTTTTCATAATAATGTCACGTTTAGCCTTTCATAGAGGAAAAAAGGGAACAAATCAAGTAAAAAAAAAAAAAAAAAAAAAAATTATTTTAAAATTAAAATAGTGTAATTATGCTTATTAATCTTTTCAATTTAGGATTCATAAATTTTGTTTCCACTTAATTACTATATTACATCAAGGAAATAGCCCAATACAGAATTTTACACATAATGTTTTGGCATTGGTAAAGTGTCCACAACTGTATAAATTACCTGACACATTCAGCATGAATGCCATTTTCATATAATTTTTTTTAACTATCCAGTAATCTTAAAAATTTAGGAAAATATTCTAAGTACTCATATTTTATTGAATTTTAAGTATTTGGGCTTTATAAAGTCTTACTTCCGAATACACTTTTTGATATAATGTTAGAAAATTAACAATAAATTTAAAATTTATTATAGTTACCGCTCTTATTTTCTGAAAATGTTGTATATGAATGTTTGCATTAACAAAAATCAGCACATTTATAATATACACACACACAAAAAATTCAGAATACTGGTGATCTTTTCCATTTACGATTATTAAATATAGTTTTTACTTAATAACAGTACCACTTAACTGTTTCAAATTAGTACAGAATTTTAAAAGATTTAAAACTTTATAAATTATTAAAATTTTTAAAAAAATGAAAACTATTCTTGTAAAAAATTCATTATTCATTGAAAAAAATTTAAGACAACAATGTACATAATATATCTTATTCATTAAAACAATTAAAAACGTTTTTAATTAAATAATGTAGTTTTGAGTTTTATTCCATTTTTATTTTATAATTCAAAGTAAATTTACTGTAACTGGGGGTCATCTTGGACAAAAAAATATTTGATTTAAATTCTCCCTGGACTTGTGTTTGTAACTAATAAACATTAAGCTCTACAACACACACTTATGAAATTTCAAGAAACAGATTTTAAAAAAATTTTTACCAAGATTTTCCAAAAAAAGTTTCTAAAATAATTTCATTTATTTGTGAATAGGTCTTGAAAGTTTAATTAAAATCTAACAGTTATTTGATTTTTGTAAGAATTTTCAAAGCAAAGTCTTTTTTCACTGCTAAAAGATGCTCAAATTTCACATTTTGCTGATGCAAAACAAAATTTTTAATGTTCTCAAAAGGATTAAAAAATATAATTTAATAATCAAAAACTCCCTTGGTCTTTCCTCTTAATAATAAAGATTTTAACAATAAAACTTTGGTAACCCCTATCTCCATCACCACCACTTATCCATAACAGATTTCATTCTCTCTTTCTCTCTCTCTCCATAGTTTATGGCCTTTCCTATCTCAAGGCAGCTTACCCTGTTACAAATGCACAGAAAGCTACATATACATTTCTTGGTAATGTTATCATCTGATGGAAGCTTAGTTAAAGGTTGAAACTTCTTTTAAATGCTGTCCTGAAGTCTGGACCACAGATCCTCTGAATCCTTTTTGATAAGGTAGATAGATTATGGCAGTTTTTCAATTATCATCTTGTAATTGCCATTTCTTCCATTTGTTACATTGGTTCTTTTTCGTTCCTGAGATCATTTGTGCCCTTCTGGAATTGACAAATATTTTTATATTTAAGCTAGGTGGATTTATTACTTTCAAATCTCTGCAAGTTTTGGGATTCTATAATCATCTTTATTTTTGCATCAAGAAGGCAATCCTGCTGAAATGATCTCAAAACCACTTTTTGTTTACTTGCAATACATTATTGGATTTCTGTTGCAGAAGATTAAATTTGGTCTGGAATTCTGGTTTGAATCTGATGACCTGCAGAAGAACTACATGAAAGTGATGGTCCACTCTGTTAAATTTCTTGGATTGATCTAAATCAATTCAACTGTCTTCTGTATCAATTTCTGTTTCTTCTACACCTACAGTTAAGTAAATTGTACTAGCATTTTGTTTACTACAACACATTTTGAAACCATCTCATCAAGACCATAACCAAATCCTTTAATTCTATGTTAGTAACTGTCTTCTTTAACAATGTGGCCATACTTCCAGTTGTTGAAAACACTTGTTAAAAAATAGAGGGACAAATACATGCAACAGCCTTGATTACAATTTATAGAGTAGATTATTCAACCCTTGACATTGCTGACCTGTTTCAATGATTTAGACTTTGTCATCTGCAATCAGACCATTTAAAGAATATATTTGGTTTCAAGTTTCTATCCTTAAATCTTGACTTTAAAAATTTTTCTGTTCATAATGATATAATGTGAAGAAAATTTAATGATGGTAAATCAGGCTCAAATAAATCTGCCCAAAGAAATGAACAAGTTCTAACACATATATCAGCCTCAATGGGTTATTTAATGCCAACAAGATTTTTATTGCAGGTAATAATTTTTCTTAAAAAAATTTATTGCTGGTATTAAAACCTATTTTTACACCTTTATAGTGTTTTGACCCCAGTTTGGGAGTTAACTATTTTCCCATAGTTGGGATCCTAAGAGGTGCTACCATTCTGGGTCACACTGGACCTGGGAACACCAGCAGTTAAGAGGTGGTTCCACACTCCTCAAAATCTCCTGATCAGAGGCCTTGCTATTGGATGTAGTTTGTCTTACCCAGGATGCCATGTATGCTTGGTATGCATACTTGTGTATATATATATATATATATATATATATATATATATATATATATATATATATCTGTTCTTATTTACAATATAGGGATGTTGATAATTCTCTCCCCTTCTGGGCTGTTTTGGTTGCAAAAGGTTAATTCTGGGTTTGTTACCAGAATCTCCCACAAACCTACTTTTCCCAGATAATTTTTGAGTTGAGATTCTCTTAGTCCTACACAAAGGACAATTTAACTTAGCACCTTAGTGCATCATGCTTTAATATGTTACTCCTGTAGTAACCATTCTTCTGAATTAAATTTCATCAAATTTGTTTTTACAATTAACAGTTACCTGTCAGATGTGGAAAAATTTATTAAAAAGAAAATTGTTCTTTGATAAAATGTTCATGCCATCTAAATGCCTGATATATCTAAAATTACCTTGATTAGATAATGTCAGCCTTCAGTTTTCCCAACAAATTCAGTCACTCATTGCTTTCCTATAGTGAATTTGCACCTGGTGTTTAACACTAGGAAGGTTTTTTTTTTTCTTCCATTAGCAAGGATAGTTTTCCTTTCACCCATAAAAGTTCTGTCATTTATTTATTTTTTTTACATGACAATGTGAATCTGGTTACATGGATGTATCTCACAGATATTGGAGTATAGGATTAAGCAGCATGTTCCATTTTAGATTAGGAATGGCCAGTTGTATCAAACTGCAACATTGACACATACATACCCAGTGTAGCTGTATGTTGGTTTGGTAATTAAAAGGTTTGCACTTCATACTGATGTTTTATATAATTTTTATTTGACACCATGAAAAATGTAATGCCTTGTAGTCCAACATAAGCTAAGGTGACTCTAATACTGTTCACTCCTATTTTGAATAGATCCGACTCTGAACTATTTTTGCTGTTAATGATCTAAATGCCCTTTGTTGTGTTAAGCCATGTGTTTGTTATTGCTGCTGCTGCCTTTTTAACTATTTTCCACATCATTGGCGAAAAGAAAACAAATCTATGGCGGTGTCTCAGCAGCCATTATACACCCACAACTTACCTTTTGATTGTTCATTAACTATTATTTTATAAGTCTATATTTTGTTTAAGGTAAATTAAGTGTAATTTCCAGGCATCTTCTATGTATAAAAAGAATGTCAGTATTACTGGATGACATGTACAGTCTATGGATCCTGTAATTGAGTCAACCTGTAAATGTTTTTTTTAGGGTACAATATGTTGAAAATATTTTCTACACCTAAAAGTACATGATGTCCATCTCATTGGATGGGAGGTAGATGAGTTGAGTGATGTGGGATTACTGATCTACCCAGAACCAACAGTTTCTGGGTAGATCAGTTTATAATGCAAATCTTGTTGAGGAGGCATTTTTTTCCTTTTTCTTACTTTCAATTTCCAACCTGTATTCTAACTTTTCAAACTAGTCCATCATCTATATATAGGCTTCGAAAACCTTGGCTAGTTTCCACTTATTGCGAGAGGGACTCCTCTTCCTTAACAATCACGATGTCACCAATTCATACATTCCATTTTGGAGTGTACCATCATTGTCTAAGTGAGATGTTGGTGACATATTCCTTTTTTCCACCTGTTCCAGACCTTTTCAGCCAAATACTGCACTCTTCTCCGCCAGGTGGAGGCAGTGGAACAGGAGATTTCATAGAGAGCAGGAGGTTGGTGTTAATAGTTCCATACTTGTAGGATCACTGATAGTGTCTACAGTGAGTGAGCAGATATTTAGTATTGACATAGCCTCATATAAGAACGTCCTCAAAGAAGTGTCTTCCAGCACTACTTGCTAGAGTTGAAACAAGGACATTTTTCACTGTCCTGATTTGCCTCAACCATACACCCTCCAGCAGAGCTAGAATCTGGAGTATTCATATGGAAATCACACTGCTTGTCTGTCAGGTATCCTGCTACTTTTCCTTTTTCAACTTCCTTTAGAGCTCTTTCACGTTCATGATTAGCTCCAACAAAATTAGACCCCTGATTTGATCCATGGATTGCAATAAAACACCATAGGGCATTAATGAAGGCATCAGTTATCATATCTTTCAACATCTCTATATGAACTGCTCTGGAACAGAGATATGTAAAGAGCAACCTGTATCGTTTATATTCCTTATGTCCCTTTTCAAAAAACAGTCCATGCCACAGTAGGAAAATGGTGGTGAAGGACCGACACACTTGTTTGGAAGATCTATCATTCACTGTTCTTCAGTTAGTCAACGATATCTTCTACGGGTGACACACTGCCTTAGATCCAGTAACCATTGGCTCTTAATTCATTCAACATTTGTCCTCTATCTTGGTGCTGTATTTTTTTCATGGTAATGAGCAAGGATAAGATGTGTGACCACTCCATCCTTTGGAAGGATTATTAGATGTTTTAGATCGAGATGAGTGGATGCTAAGAAAGAGTTGGTGGGAAGTTGAGAAGAGCATCCACTCATCTCGATCTAAAACATCCAATAATCCTTCCAATCACCAACATGATTAGCTAATCAAGTTGGTGATTGCAAGGCAACTTTCCAACTTTTTGGCTAAGCACGTGTATTTCTTCTCTGAAGGCAATTTGCTGAGCAAGTCTAATGATTGTGAGCTTGGCCTTTCTTTTTTCTTCAATGCTTAACCTTTACCATGCTAATTTCTTTCTAGAATTGTTCCTCTGCCACTGCATATTTTTTTTTTTTTTTTTTTTTTTTTTGAGAGTGCAAAAACATGAACACTTATTTAAAAAATCGTTATAACTTTCTTTGTATTGTGCGTATAGATTTTAATTTTTGTACACTAATAAAAGAATGAATGAGTAATATTTTGATGTACTGCATTACATTTTGCATGTATGTTTGATGTTGAAAACAAAAAATTGAAACGCAAAATAAAAAACAAATACATTAAAAAGTACATAAATAATTCAACGTACTTTAACTTTTATTACTCCTTGTGGAGTTCAGGGAGTGCAATAAGAAGCAAAATCACTAAGAAGGCTTTCATTTTGTCAAAAAAGTGATGTGTTTTCTTGTGTTTACATACAAGAAGACACTAGATTTGCTTGCTCTTTCTTTCATTTATAATAAATATTTATCTCATTGACGAATAAAATTATTTCGTCGTAAATAGACAAAATAATTCACCTTCAGAAAGGCTGTCAGATATATCAGTGGTCACTAGTAGTTTCCATAAAATTAGTCAGGCATGGATGATAGTAACCATTAGTGGTCATCATTGCTCTCCGTCATGTTACTAGCATGGTTATCATCTTTGACCACTTCACCATCAACATCCACTTGTGTAAAGCCTTCAAAATCATCATCAGAATCCTAATCAAAGAAAAACTCCTGAATAAAGGCTTTGTTGGATATTGATGCAGCCATTTTTGTTTACAAAAAAATTAACGTGGGTTTAATCGATGTTACACCTCGTGTAGTCTAGAAGAATTCAAAATGGTGTTGGAAAATGGAAGTCTAACCTTGTTCCAAAGCAGTAGTAGATGATTTACAGCTTAAAATACCAGAAATAACAGTTGACAAGTGTTTATTTATAGCAACCATCTCAAGGTGATAGAATGCCTCTAGAGTAGTAAAGGGAAAGAATTCTATCACAACTATTGTCACCTGCAGTGTGGTAAAGGTTAAAGACTGTGTTTGTGGTTCTCTTAGATAGACGTTGAATTTGAGCAATGAAACTCTTCGCTGTGGTCTGTTTTGAGAACCATGACAGTAACTCCTGGAGATTAGCCTGCCTCCCAGTTTCAGTTTTAAGCACCTGTATTGCTTTGATTTCAGGGTCTCCTACCAGTAGCTCTCTGGTTCCTTGTTCTACTTTTATTTCTTTGTCCCATAGAAACCATGTGAACCAGTTGGAATCAATTAGCTCACTCACTTTTATGCTTCTAGAGGCATGATCAGCAGAGTTTTCTGCTGTGTCCACATACTACCATTGTTTTCGGTCAGTAGTTTCTCGGATACTCTGTACTTAATTTGCTACAAAGACATGGAATCTTCAAGCTTCGTTGTTGATGTAACAAAGGACAACTCGAGAATCTATCCAAAAATACACCCTGTCAATTCTAATTCTTGTTTTATACTGCTCACAGCAGCAGAAATTACAGTTACAGCTAGTTCCAATCTTGGTATGGTGACAGCCTTTGTTGGTGCAAACTTGGCTTTAACTATAACCAAAGTGCAATGTACTTTGTTTCTCATGTAGGAACATTGGCCATAACCCTGATTACTAGCATCTGAGAAGTAGTGCAGTTCAACACTTCGAATTTTGCCAAGTTTTTGCTTTGAAGCATCTGGGTACCTGAAATTTTTTTCCAAATTCTTCAACATGCAGAACTCTTTTTCCCAATAGAATGAATGGAGACAAGAATCCAAGTGGATCAAATATGGAGGTAACCATCTAAAGAATTCCACATTGAGTTTGTCCCTAAGTTATATCAAGAATGAGAAGGTATCACTTTCAGTGTTCCATTTCACTCCTAGTACTCTCCATGTGGGAACACATTTTTATTTTAATGGCATATTCATTGACTTCACTTCATGCAAGTACATCTCTATTGTTTGAAACAAATTTATGGAGATGCAGATTTCTTCTGGCGCACATAGCTTGAGAATCTTTCACCAGCTTGATGGCTTCTTCAACAGTCTCAACACTTATAAGGCTATCATCTACAGTGTTTCCAGATGAAATTAATTGCTATTGGGTATTCTTTTTTGGTTTGATTTGCAAAATATTTCATGCCATAATTGGCACAGCCTGGAGCTGATGATGCTCCAAAGAGGTGAACTTTCATGTGGTATTCTTCAGGTTCTGAACTTGTATCTCCGTCCTTCCATCACAGGAACCATGAGTAATCTCGATCCTCTGTACTGACATGGAATTGATGAAACATTTTTTTCTATGTTGCACATGATGGCAACTGAATCAGTCCATTTGTTAAAGTCAGTCCATTTGTTAAAAGGACCTAGTCAGTCATTTAAGGCAATACCTTGATACTTGGCAGATGCATTGATAACTACTGATTTCTTTTTGGTTTCTTTGGATGGTAGACCCCTTGATGAGGTATGTACCACAGATTTCCAGTTATTTATATTCATCAGTGTTTTTCACATTTCCAAGTGTGAAGATACCCTCTATAAATTCTGAATAATCTTTCTTAAATTTAGGATCTCTATCCATTTTCTTTTTTAGATGTTTTAGGTGGATAGTTGCGAGATTCCTATTATCTGGAAAGTTTGGTTGAACTTTAAATGGAAGAGGCATTTCAATATGGCGGTATTCATTTTTCTGAGTGTTTGCCCTTAGAATACTCAGAAACTGGATGTCTTCCAGAAAAACATTTTTCTTTCTCAATCCTGTGTCTGCAAATTCGGCTTCAAGTGCTCTGATAGCAGCTGATAATCTTGCTAGTGCAAATTCCTTGATAATATCTGGTGACAAAGACCAGTAAGGTTTGAGTCCAAGCAGCATGTTATATTTCTCACAATGCTCCACTCCAGTTTTGACAGCATAAGGTTCATGATTGCCCCCTGTGATGGGGCTAATGCTGTTGAATGGTCATATCCAATCAACAGTCCAGTGACCCGGATACGCTGTATAACTGAATTCCTTCCCATCATAGTGGAAAAGCTTTTACTGGTTCCATTTTTGTCTGTAATCCTTTGCATATCTCTTGGTCAGCAAAGGTGGACTACTCTCTGTGTCCAGCAAGGCATATAACAGGGTTTTAGAAGTGGAGGTACTAGGTGATGAGATGAATACTGGAACTATCATGGAAGTACTCTCATCACCATCTCCATCCATATAACATGAGAATGACAAAGTATTTCCATTTACAGGCTGCATGATCAGCTGCTAAAGGACAATTTTCATGCAGGGGCGTTGGATGCTTGCCTTCACATAAGCTGCACATGGCCTTTTTCTTACAGTCTTTGGAGATGTCCTTTTTTAGGCATGCAAAACATAGCTTGTTGCCCAACACAAACTCTCTTTGGCAGACTTTTGTGCCAACTCCTGGCATTTGTATAAGAAGTGGTTTTCTTTGCATTATATGCATTTCAATTTGGTTGTTCATAACTCTTGAAACTCCCTGTAGTGACTGTTTTATGCATATTAGTAATGAGGGTGTTTGACATTGAGCATTTTGTCTCTCCAATTGTTTTTCCTTCTGAATATATCACTGCAAGGACTGATGATATAGGGGTTGCTTACTATGTGTCCTTCCTTACATATAAATCTAGTAGTTTGGACAACAGCTTTTGGTTTTCATCACAGTCATTCAATATTTGTAAACCCTTGACATGGGGCATAGCTTTGTTACATGATTGTAGAAAATCAACAAAATCCCTGAGCTTAGCACACTCTTTAGCATCAATTCTTGGCTACTTGTATAATTTCAGTCTGAAGACACACTGCAATATAAAAGGATATCTTGAATTAAGCTTGTCCCAAACTTGTTGATAAACTTCTTTAACTCTTCTATAACAGCTACCCTCTAGAATGGACTTAGTCTCTCCACCAGTATATTTTTGCAGATGAAATAGTCTGTGTAAGACACCTTTGTTCTATTATAGCCCTGAAGCTGCTGCTCCATTTAATGAATTTCAACAGGTTGTCATAAAACATAGTGGGTTTCCTGGGCTGGAAGTGACATGGAATTCTGTAGCACTTGTGATAGAGAAGCTTCCAATTTTATGGATATAGCCTCTTGAGGTTCTATTGTATTTTTTAGAGGAACCCCTTGCCCTTTTTTATTGAATAAAAGGCTCCATCTCTCATTCCTTTCAATGATTTCCATATCCTGTTTTCTTTAGCCTCAATGATTTCCATATTTCATTTGTTTTCTAGGTTGCTAAGATGTTTACATCGAGCATCAATAACAATTTGTCTCTATTTTGGCTGTTTTTGCAACTAACGCCACAACTGCCTCTGCTCTTTTTGATGAGATGCTTTGTAACTTGGAAGAATGATTATAGTGTTGACTGTGTACAGTGACTTTTAATAACATGAATCCAAATATAGACATTGCATAATCACAGTCCAAATATGAGGATATTAATTTTCTTCTTCTGCATCAAACTATCCATCTTCTGGGACGAATGGAAAAAATAGGTTTTACCAAAAAGCTGTTGGTGTTGCATCTACATTCTGGCAAGTTTTCTGGCCTGGTATCATTTTGGTCTGCAATTGTACATAAACTCTCTCACTTTTGACTCAAGTTTCTTAGTAGTGGCTATCATGTCATATAGGCTGTTTCCAAAGCGCTGATATTTTAACTTTGTGTGAACTTCCTTGATGTACATCTTCCATTTTTCATTTTGGTTCTCTTTCTATCCAACTCCTATTCTATCAATTCCATCTTTTTTGCTGAGATGCATTTTTTCCTCAGAAGGTTTTTTTGATTTTGATTGCCTTCAGTGACTTTTTGAGAATGCTGCATTCAAATTTAAACATTGGAATTTAAAACCCAGTCAATTTGAGGAATATCTGTTATTTTTCTCCAACAGCATCAAACACCTCTCCACTTTCTGTGACATTTCCATTTTTTTTTTTCCATAAAACAATTTGTTTTCTGACCTGGTTCATTTTATAAATTATGCGTACAATTTTCTAAATTCTGACTCAAGTGACCTGTAGGGTGTGACCATGTCTATAGGTCCTTTTCAGGATGGATTTGTTATGTTTTTCACTGTAACTGTATGTTGGTTTTGAAATTAAAATGTTTTTATTATATGCAACTATAATCTTTTATATAATTTTTATTTGACACCATCAAAAACATAATTTTTGTGTCCAACATAAGCTAAGGGACTGGATTTTACTGATTTTAGGCCTTGATTCAGTTTTGAGTAGGCCTGCATCCTCTTCTCTACATTTTTGCCATTAATGATCCAAACACCCTTTGTAGCATTCTCATGCCATGTGTCTGTTATTGCTGCTGCTGCCTTTAACTCTTTTTTGCACACAAACAATACACATTTACCAAAGAAAACAAATCTATGGTAGTGTTATGGTGTGATTAGTAGTTGGGTTGATCAAATATATAATATATTGTATTAACAATGGTATACAAATTTCAACAATAAGTATAAAGAAAGTTGCTTCCCTTTTTCCGTAATAAAAAAGGGTAAGTTTAGCTAATAAATGTTGAGTACAAAATTGAATGTAATTTAACTACAAAGTTCAATTGAAGTCTTAGCTAAATACAGAATAATTCCACAGTGTTTTATCAGTGTAGAAAGAGGTAATGTTCATGAGTGATATCAACAGGAATTAGTATGATTACTCGAATGAGTAATAATTAAGAATTAAAATGTCAATATAGCGCCGTGCCTTATTTTCCAAGAATTGAACTGCTACTGGTCTTTTGGTTGATAGCGAGATTCTTTTTATAACGATGGGTAGGCTCCGGATAGCTTAGCGCCAAAAATATAGGAAAGATACTAAAATACGCCAAGAAATGGACCAATCCGTGATTTTAGAGAAAAATTTTAATTACTTGCGATGGTTAAATTGTCCTATAATAAGTATCATGTATTTATTAACCAATGAGAATTGGAGAAAATGTAGGCATGGCACTACAGTAGTGTCTCAGTGGCCGTTATACCCAGAAGATTCTGAATTCAGTGATTGGCCAACCTCATTGTTAATTCTGTTTGTGTTACGCCAACGGAAGTACCTCGCAGGGAATTAGTGAACATTATGGCAGTAAGGGTGGACGAATGACCGACAAGAAAAAAATCACTTATCCTGTTTAAATAGAGTTGTTTATATAAAAATGTTTTCCAGTTTGACTGTACAAGCAGTTTATATAAAGCATAAAATTGAATGTTCACTTTTACCAAGCCATTATCAACTTCAATGATTATCTTCCTCCCAGCTTTTACTGTAGACAAATATTTTGAAATGCAGTTTTCAAGTGACTCTGGATTTATAGCATCATTTTGTGTTGCACAATAGAATGCTAATTTTAAAATTCCTAAAAGACATTCTTCCAATTTGAACTTTGAGATATAAATTTACCAAAAAACATTAATTTTAAAATCATTTTAAAAGCTTCAAGTGAGATTCTTCATTTAAAAAAAATTAAAAATCTCACTTGAAGATTTAATCTTAGTTTTAATTCCAAGCTAATAGATTAAATTTAATATTCTCAATGAGCAAAATACTTTAGTATATTTCTCACTGAATTTAGTGTGATTGGAATATATTTTTTCTCATTATTAGTAAAATCTATAAATTCATGTATATTGACAGATGCTTGAATTTTGACAAGAAAAAATGTTAGCCAAGGTTTTTTGAACCTTGGTCAAGTTGGAATAACAGATGATGCTTTTGCACGATTAAGATTTCTTCATTGCTCATTTCTGCTTTTAAGAGAACCTTAAACTAAATTTCATGTTTTATAAAATACTAATAGGACAGAAACTGCAACAAAAAGGGTTTTCAGTGTTATTACTGCTTAGCTGTTATCACAAGTTAAAATTAGCAAACCATTCTAAAGAGTGATTTTCCTACTCTTAGTGTCTACTAAAACTTTGGAATTTGAGAATTGAATAAAATAGATATCAAAAATGCTTAATATGTGTGAAACTGTAGGGATACCAAATTTCAGCTTGGCCATGCATTTCTAGGACTGAAGTTATGTGGCACCAAATATAGTAAAATTTTCCTCCATACTCATGGCATGAATCTCAGCAATTTTCAAGAGTTTTTTAATGTCAACAAGTACTCATTGTCATTTTCGTAATGCTTGCTGTAGTAGAGATTTTGTAATCACTGATACAACTATACTAGTGTCAAACGCCTTTGAATAACACTCGCACTATAGTACTTACTCGATAATACTCGCTCAAAAAGTAACCACCATATAGTGATCCAAATAGTAATCCATATAGTAATCACTTAGACACCACACTAATTCCTACATATACATTTCCTTTACTATCACATGATCTACTTATTCAAAATGGGATTGCCTATGTTTGCTCTCTGGTGATCTCCAGTGTCGGCAGCAACACTTTATTCCTATATAACACCTCCCCTTTGAGATGATTTCCCCTGGAGTCTATACTTCTTCAGTTCAATAGTTAGAAATTTTGTTGGTATTCTTTTTCTTTTGGCATAAACCCTTGGTTTAACTATTTTCTGATGCGTTCTGGTAATAACTTATTGAAAACGGACTTAATCTTCCTGGCAAATATCAACTATCCAGGTGACATTCCAAACACAGTGTTTGGATTTGATGTCATTCTGTAAACACTCAGAAATTGCTGAATCATTCTTTCATCTGACTCCTCTCCCTCCGACTTTTTTAGTGCCCTTTTAAACCGAACAAACCATTCTGCTTGTCCATTTGATCTTTGGTGATAAGGCAGAGCTGTAATATGTTCTGTGGCTAATGATTTGCAAAAAAACTTAAATTCACTAGACGTGAATTGAGTCCCATTATCTGAAACAATAGAGTCAGGAACATCAAACTTTGCAAAAATCTTATGTAGAAAATTTACCGTTACCGCAGTAGTATATTTTAATATTTCTGGTCATTTAGTGTAGGTATCGACTACCACTAGATAGTATTCTCTGTTTAACGGTCATGCGAAGTGTATATGTATTCTGGACCCATGGCATATCGATTTTTGGCCAAGGTTGAATTTTGATATGCGGTGACGTTGCCAAAGCACAACCTCTGCATGATTTCACTAAATTTTCGATATCCTTATCCATTTTTGGCCAGTAAGTATAACACCGCATTAAGGGTTTAATTCTAGAAATTCCTGGATGTCTGCTGTGAAATTCTTTTGTCTTTGCAACAATGCTAGTATCACTACTCTATGTACATAAGTACATCATTACATAATAAAAACGTATTATTTCCAATAATATTTTTTCTTTTAGGTCTTAATTTCTCCTTCATTTTCATGATAGTCGTTTTTTTTTCCGCCTTAATTTTTATATCCTTCAAGTTATGGGCAGTTCTCTTATAGTATTGTATAATACATTATTATTTTCATTTTTGGTCCTTATCGCCGCAATTACTGTGTCTTCAAGTGGTTCGCAGAATCTTGGTATTAGTCTAGACAATCCGTCTGCATGACTTCATTTTTTGGATGGTAGAAACTCCATTTTATAATTATAATTCAAAAGCATAGTCCCCCAGCACTACAGTCTATTGTTGTATGTGTGGGAACACTCTTTTTTGATCCCTATATGGACAATGGTCTGTCTGTAGTTTGAATTCTCAACCATGTATGAATTTGTGAAACTTTTCCATGACAAATATGATGGCCAATGCTTCCTTTTCTATCTGGCTGTAGATTCTTTCAGCTACAATTAATGATCTGGAAGCATGAGCTATTGGTTTAGTTGTTCCGTCACCATATTTGTGTAGTATCACTGCTCCAATGCTCGAATTACTTGCATCTGATGCAACCACAATCTTTAATTTAGGGTCAAAATGAACTAGTGACAAATCCGATATTAAGACTTTCTCGATCTCTTTGAAAACCCTTTGACATTTATCTGTCCAATTCCATTTCACATCTTCAGCAAATTATTCAAGGGTGCTCTTAATTCTTGCATTTTAGGAATTTTAAAATTAGCATTCTATTGTGCAACACAAAATGATGCTATGAATCCAGAGTCACTTGAAAACTGCTTTTCAAAATATTTGTCTACAGTAAAAGCTGGGAGGAAGATAATCATTGAAGTTGATAATGGCTTGGTAAAAGTGAACATTCAATTTTATGCTTTATATAAACTGCTTGTACAGTCATAAACTGGAAAACATTTTTATATAAACAACTCTATTTAAACAGGATAAGTGATTTTCTTACAATGATGTAAAAGCCCAAGAGCCACTCTAGGTAGGAGGCACAGTTTATGTGGATATGTGGGGAAGATATCAGTTGTCCCTAGACTTAAACAGGTTAAGATTGTAGTGATTGGGGAAGCAGCCACTTGGGAGTTGGTTCCACAAAGCAATGGAGACACTTTTGAACTAAATCAAAATTAGAAAGTGAAAACTGGGCAGTTACTGTTATATATAGCAATAATACTCCATTTTTGGCCTGATCTGGCTCTTGTAAAGGTAGAGGCTAGCAGGAGAAGTCAGTACTTACTGGAGTAGAACAGGGAATCCACCAGGCCCAGGGTGTCTCTGAATGAACACCCATTCATTGTGATCTGTAAAAGTTTGGGTTCTGCTCAGTGATTATGGAATATCACTAGTTTGTTTTTTTGAGGCATTGAATGTGACCAGCCAGGCTTGGAGGTGCACCCATATACTGTTGTATCATCAGCATAGATATTCATAAATGATTGGAATATACTCTTTGGCAGATCATTTATGTAATATAGAGGTTTGGAACAAGAAGTGAACTTTAGTGATGCCTACATTGATTGCTTGGAGCTTGGAAAGACTGGCTGTTAACAACTACATTCCAGGGACCCTACCTGTTAGGGAGGATTTTATAATTGAGAAGACTCTTCCAGTTGTTAGTTCCACAAAGCCTTGAATGTTTACTTTGTTTTGAAAAAAATACAACAGTTAAAGGGATATAAATATTTTTGCCTTTTATACAATGACCAATTATCAAGTAAGTGCAATGCAAACCAGCACAGACGCAGAAATTTCTTAAATTGTATTTAGAACAGATTTTAGTTAGATGCTAAAATTCCTTCTTATACCCTAAACTATACATCTGGTTAGTTTTGTAAAAAATTATGATGATCCTGAGTAACATTGATCACCAAGTTGTCATTATTATCACCTTTTTATGGTCAAAATACTTAAGCAGTAGAATGCTGGGCAATTTTAGACTCTTCTAATACTCTATTCAGTTAACGGACACTATCATTAGAAAGCTAAAACCAATTATTTGCTCATATCAACAAGTCCTGGCTTGGATGATCTGCTTGAACTTTCTTTCTATGCTCCGTCTTTCATTGTACCAATTATCACAAGCTTATTGATCAGATCCACCAATCTTCTCAATATTACAAAAGGTATCTTTTAAATTATTTGTATCAGATACATGAAACTGGAGACATTATGATTTGTACAGACACTTATTAACTGATACCACTGAAAATAAACTGAAATATTAGCAACACCATTAGACTGATTTTTGTTGAAAATTTTTGAGATGAGAACTTACATGTTTTGCTAACTGCAGACCAGCATGCTCATTTGATTGTTATACTTGTCTTTGTACTTGGTAATATTTTTTTTTTCATTCAATCCTTGAGGTTTTTTTAGTGTTCTTTCCTTCTTAATCAGTGGCTTCCAGTTGTCATATTCTCCAGTGCTGTTCTGTCTATTATCTTGACTACTTTCCTCAAGGCTTAGTGACCAACCTTTTCATTCTATACATGATTACCCCTGCCTGATTTCAATGTACCTCCCTGAAAACCACTTAAGTGTGGTTAATGTCCTTTATATAGGTTGCCACAACTGCATGGTTTGAAATACAAACAGTTCTTAACCATGAATAGATTCACAACATTCACACTCACAATCACATTTGTTTGAATTTGATCATCTTCAGATACTCTCCACAGAGTGGATAGAAGTTGCCAAAAACTTTGGCATGCACTTCAATAAATGAAGCTGTCTCCTCTTAAAGGAATTAGTTTATTTGCTTAATTAGTTTTCTTTGAAAAAAAAACTTTCTCTAACCAAACTCCAAAAAGCACAAAGCTTTAATGAAAAGCAGTAACCAATGTAAAATCTCTCCACTGCTTTATTGGAAGATTCAGAAATTAACAGGAATTTGATTCACATTTTTATGAATCGCATGAGTAGAGTATTCTTTTAAATTAAGTTTACTGCAATTAAATATTTCAAGGGATTTCTTTCTTTTATTTTTAATGTTTTTCTTGTTAGCTTTGCAGAATTCTATTAGTGATGAATATAAAATTTTTTAGTGATTTTCACAGCATCATTAAACAGAAATAATTGTAATGGGAGATATTCTTAAAGAATTAAGGCTAAAATTTTCAAGCATATTGACTAAATTTGTTTTTGTGTGCGTGTGTCATAAAATATGCTGTAGCCAATGACAAATCTATTATAAGAGTATTAAACTTCAGTGCCTCTAATTCTGGAGTAGCTTTGAATCAATTTTTTTTTTTTTTTTTTTTTAATTGAGGCTATTTTAGTGAGATAATCAATCAGAAGCCAATGAACTGAAGTGCTTAATATTAACCTTAGAATATGTACTAATACCTATTTCAAATGATCTCAAAATGTTTCTGTAATTGATAAATTTTTAGTGTCCTTGATGGTTTGCAACATCCTAGGCCCCAGCTGTATAGGTTCACTGAGCTTATCAAGTGGTTTCTCAAGTCATTTGTTGGTGCACAGCTTAATAGTTTAACTCTTAGGCTGGGGCCAATTGAAATCATAAAAAAAAACAAAACATTTGAATTCTCGATTCAGGCTGCATTCATCTTTTTGGTAATTTAATAACAAAAATCAGATTTTACCTTCTCTCATAAGTTCCCTCTGATGACCTACTTCTCTAATAAAGAATAAATCAATGCTTTCTAAACTTATTAATGTTGGGTAGTATGACTTTTGTTACTCTAAATCTTTTTCCTTCATTTTTGATAAGTTTTTAAGTCTGTCTTTTACTAGTATTTATAGTAGGACAAATGTTCCATTATTCAATTATCACTTTGGCAAATTCCATTTTTTTTTTTTTTTTTTTTTTTTTTTGTATTTCATAAGAAAATTAAAAAATATAGTATAATTATTAATAATAATTATACTATATTTTTTAATTTTCTTATGAACAAGGAGAACAAAAACAAATTCAAAGATTTATGGCATGTAAAGGAATAGCAGATAAAAATTAAAACAAATGAAAAAATATTAATAGACAAAGGAATATTGTAATGCATAATTATCTTTGGAATTTGGAAATTTTAGATGATCATAAATTATCTCATACTGTCTTGGAGACAACGGTTGGGAAGATTTAGTCTTAGTAAATCTTAATGACTTCCACTTGGTTTTGATCAGGTTTAAATTTAGAGCCTTCCCAAACTCATTTTATGGTTTCTAATTATTATTTTCAATCTATTCTTTCTTTCATTATTGTTCTTTGTTTTATTAGTTTCTAAGTTTTTTCACCATTTAATCTTATTTCCTGCTTTAAATTGTCAGTAAGTATTGTCATGGTTTTCAGGCACTTTCCCATGGTGCCACCTGCTGGAATCACCCATCAGGCCAACATCAAGAATTCACCTTCCTCTTCACTTCAACCACAGTAAGATTCGAACCTGGGTTTCATGGTCGGAGAGTGAATATTCTAAACACTCGATCAAGCACCCATCTGTGCTTTGCTTATATGTTTATATGCATATATTAGTATATTATGTGTATATCTTCATTAAAACATTTTCTTTTTAGTTGCTGCACACATCTGTTAATTTAATCAGGAAAATTGGTTTTAGGCCTGCAGAAAGTTTGTCTCCAAGACTGCAAACAAAAACTTCTTAGGCCAGGTAAAATTTCTTCAGTTAACCAATTCTTTTCAGGTAGTATTTCACAAGGGGTAATGGAAGAAGTGGCATCTTCCTTGACAATTGAGCTGCATCCCATCTACTCTACTTTCTTGCTCTCTGTGATCCACTGTTGCTTTCTGGGACTGTTGGTCTGGGACTGTTGAGTTCCTGTATTTATGATAACATTTTTTTTCAGATGTCCAGTTACCACTTAGTCAGAGGAAGTGGTTTGGCGACCTTCAGTTTTTTTCTTTTTATCTTAGACAATCAAGACATAAGATGTAGTATTAAAAATGATAACATTCCTTTATTGAATTTTGGCCAATATTCTTTCTGGCAGAGTTATCCAGTTCAACTGGCATTTTTCTAGTGATAAGTGGGGATGAGAGGTGAGTGTTCTTTGCTTTACCTGATCCTAAAACCTAAAACTAGTTAAACCCAATTAAGTCATGAGTTCAAATTTGGATAATTCTGGGTGCTAATCCAATTTATTGTAATTAAATACTTATCACATGAACTTAAGTTAATTTTTATTCCAACCATGTAAAAATGCCAGTTAGTGATGAAGTTACTTATAAAATCCAAACCAGTAACTCTGTTAAATCACAGTGTAATATAATGTTTAATATACAGCTTCATAAATTGTTGTCATTATGATAATGAGAAGAAATAGTCTTTCATAAAAAGAGAAAAAAGATAAAATTTTTATTTTTAATATCTGCTCAGCATCTGTTAATTAATATCTATTTTAGTATTGCTAATGCACAGATTTTAGACACACATTTGAAAATGATCTTGCAAAATCTCATTTAATTTTTAAAAAAGTAAATAGATTAAAATGTCCTTGAGATGCAAGCAACAATTACATTGTAAATAAAGTTAAATCATTTGTATATTGATGTTTTAATTTTGGTTACCCTTCAGTTATCAAGTACTCTTTAGTTCCACTGTAAATAATATTTGCTTTTAGTATAACATGTGAATTAATTGGGAATATTTCCAATTTTCATAAAATAAGAGTTATTGTATAGCCTCTAACAAGTTTGATTTCCATAGCTCTGTAATAGTGGTTTAAATAAGAGTAAATCATCCTCTCTTCAGTAAATTTGATATGTTATCTTCTGCTGATAAAGCAGAGTGCTTTGCTCATAAATTCTCTTCCATTTCTACACTCATCTGGAGTGTCTTTTTCTAACTAGAACTCAGTCTCTGTTGTGTGGTATGCATAAACCCCTCTCTCCATAGTTTCTGCTATCATCTCTAAGATGGGACCCCACAAAGCATGTGAACTTCATGGTATTCCTTAAGAAATGTACTCCTGAACTGGCTCCTGTTCTTTCTAAACTCTACAATAAATGCCTTGCTGCTTGCTTTTTGTTGAAAATTCTCTTCTGCAATTCCAGCCTTTAAGTTCTCTAACAAACTGTCTGATCCTTCTATCAGCCTATTAAGCATCTCACCTCACAGTTTTCTGTCAGATAAACAATATGGTTTTGTTTCTCCCTGTCAGCTTCTGATGTATTAACAGTTATTGCTAATAGTCTATCATGCTTTAAATATGAATGGTTGAGCTCAGACTGTTGCTTTGGATATTTCAAAGGGATTTGACATGCTGGTCTTTACAATTCAAGGGTTATGGTATTTCTGGGTGAATTTTTGAACTGATTCAATTTTATCAAATCACAAAATGAAAGTTTGCCATTCTTCTAGATGTTTTTGCATTAATGCAGATGTCCCTCAAAGCCCTATTCTTGAATCTATGTTGTTCGTAATTTTCATTAACATCTGTCCTGACATCATCAGTTCTCAATTTGGTATCTATGCTGATGACACAACTATTTACTCCAGTCTTAATAGTAAATCTTTGTTTGGAAAGGTCAAATTGGCAGCTCATCTTTAAAAAAAAAAATGACCTCCAATCTGCTGTTAACTGAGCCAAGAAATGGCTTAATTGTAACTCCTTCAAAACAAAATTGCTCTCTTTTAATTGTCTGAGAGAACCATTTTCCCTTCCATCAGCATGGAATATGATAAACTCCAAAAGAGTGACGCCTTGTGCCTTCTTGAGTTAATGTTTTCCGCTGACATGAAGTGGAAAGATAATATTGAATCAATTGCTAGGTCTGCTGCTAGGAAAGTTAGTTCTGTGTCCAGGGCCCCCAATTTTCCATTTCAAATTTTTCTTGATTCTGTTTCTACTTTTGGTAAATTCCATTTTTTTTTTTTTTTTCCATTTTGACTTTTGGGAATTTCATTTTTTCATTTTTTTATAGTATTTTATGAGAAAACTGCAATACAATATGCTATAATTATTATTAAAACAAAAACATAATTCAAAGTTTTAATGCATATAAAGAAATAGCAAATATCTACAAATCTTTTTTTTAAATGTTAATGTTAAAATCCAAGTCCATAAATAAATTATATGTAAAAATAAAAAAAATATAACATGACAAGACAATAAAACAATGGAATGTTACAATGCATATCTTTGAGGTAGAACTTTTAACCAGAGCTTCCTTCTTTAAGTACATGTTCAAAACACATTCAAATTGTTTTTGTTTTTTTTTTAAGTAAAAGGATTTAAATTGATTTATAATTATTGATTCAAAATATAAAAATCACATTCAAAGTATAAACAGCAAACTTGAATCTCAATAATAAATATCTGATTTTTAGAAAACAGTAATTAAACCATAATAACTGGATCTTTGTAACAAAATATCAAAAAAACAAATTAGATATATTAATTCAAAATTTAAATACAACAACTTATCCCAAGTTGAAATACTGCTCAAATTTAAAATTGCTAATTTCTTAATTTGGGAAATATTTAATCTCTAAATCTCCATTGTAATACAACATTGTGAGTTGCTTGGTGTTCTCGAGGGTAAGACTTTCATGTTGTTTATTGAGTAAATTTTTATTGAGAAAATGAACATTCAGCATCTATGCTGGTAACAGGCATCCATATGACCTTATTGGCAATCTGTCCTTGAACATGAAATCTGCTCTTATTTGAATTTAAAAATGATGGGATATTAAAAGGATTTGGTAATTCATATACATTTGTAATTCTTCAAAAAGATCAGTAGAAGGACATTGCAACAAAATGGCCAAAAACATGGCCTATCAGTAGAAGGACATGTCTACAAAACTGTCTAAATCATGGCCTATTCAGGGTAGCTGTCTAGGATCAAACAGGTGAGCTGCCTTGTAAAAGTTATACACAGGGTTGGTATCTAGGTATTTATTCGGTTTGCTGAAAAAATCTTGGAAATTTGAGATAACTCATTCCCTCTCTGTGTTTTCTAGTTCAGACAGAAGACGATCAGTTTCTAGGCCAAATGTTGATTTTGATGAACCAGTATGCAAATACTGTTTTACATCCTCCATCATGTTATATACAACACATGCAAATGGGGACTTAATTTCTTCTAAGTTTGTCAAAGCTGTAATTAAATGAGGGCAGTTCTCATTTATAAAATTCTGATTTAGGTGTAATTTATAGTAAGAGGCATGATGTAGTTGACCATCATCTATTAATTCTAGAATCCTATCTACTGCAAGGCCATGGCTCGTTTCTTGCTTATGAGTGTTATTTGGCCACATTAAACCAGGAATTTCATATGGTAACCACTGGTACAGGGAGTAGTTTCACTTGTTCCATAGGCAAGGAACCTTCCAGCCATTTTAAATATTACTTTTTCTGACTTGGCTTTTTAAAACAGGCTAACTTGATGAAAGTAGCAAGCTGGATAACATTATCATATGTTGGCCAATGTGAAAATACTTTGTCAACAAGATTTAAAATATGTGCTAAGCACAACACATGGCAACTGTTAACAAAGGCATTTGACAACACTTCCTTATGAGCTGTTTTTGCAATAGGCTGCAGAATCTGTCACAAAGGCAATAATATCCTCAAATGCAATATCCACATGAGTTACAGCTCAAATGCATGCCTGACTTACAGTTTGATGATTGCATTCTTGCAAGGTTTACAACATCAATGAGAAATGACTCTCCATGAATGTTTGCAATTACATTCAAAATGCTGTGGACATGACAGTTGTTTTGTCTGTTATGATGCTGGCTGATTGATTAGCAAGCTTGGCTTTCAGGGCAGCAAAGTGACAAACAATTTTGGTAGAGGAAGTTATCTAACACAATTGACACTTGCAATAGCACCACCTTCTTTACAATGTTTTAATACGAATGGCCTCATTTTGTCAATTTTGTGTAGAGGAATGTCAGACAAAGTGCACATTTTCAAAAAATCAAGGACAAAATCATCTCATGCATTTTTACTCTTCAACAAAGTTGTGATTGTCTTCTGTTTCAGTTGAGCCAACTTTTTTGTCAAATGAGTTTTTGATTTGATATGATCTTTGTGTCAATCCTAAAAATGTCAACACTGTGGAGATAGAATTTATAAAATAACATTTTCTTCTGCATAAAAGTCATCTGGAAATTGCTCTACTCTGGCTTTAGCATAAATTTTAGATACTGGGGTCATTTTTTTCTTTCTGAGAGGAGCAGGCCCAACTTTTGAGGTTGATTCATTATATTGACTTGATTCAGTCATTTTGCAATTTGTTATTTATTCATGCAACTGGTTTAGATTACAAAATATAAATAAATATGAAAAAACAATCATTGATAGTTAATGTTAGTAAAGGATTTTTTCGTTCAATTTAAATTTGTTTACAATGGTGAAGCACTGAAGATGATGCAGTTATTAATCCAGGAGAATTGCTGTGTGATGGTAAGCTTAAACAAGCCAGTTGTTTCATAGAATGGTATTTTTTGGAGAATTGTTTTTCCTTATTTCTAAATTATGTTAGACAGATTTTAGCTTTTAAAGGAAATGAATTTGTTAAACTTATTGGTTTGATCTTCGTCTCCTTCTCCCCTCCAATTTTGATATCAACTAATGTCTGTCTTCCATTTCCACTTTAGCAATGGATCTTGGTGGCCACGACCAAGCTGTGACCTGACTTTCATCTCATTTGCAACATACAGTTTCTTAGAAAAGTTATGAAATATTTAAAAATAGACTAGCCAAAATATTCTCAGAAAATTGACAACCCACTTGTCTTTTCTTTTTTTATGTAAACATTTGTTCTTAATTATTTTTTGGGTTTTATAAGGAAAATAACTACAAAGATTTGTAAAAAACAAATTTTAAGGAAATAGCTACGTTATGTTATTATTATATTTATTAAAATGTTTAACAAAATCAGAGAGATAGTTAAGTTTTGAAAAAAAAAAAAATTTAAAATCTTGAGAAAAAAATTAAATAATTAATTTATTTATTATTGAGAATTACATTAAAAACCCAGATTCCATTTAAGACTAATGATTCCGTGATTCCGAAAAATTTATTCCCCTATATGTTGTGATGGATTCTGGTGAGGAAAAATTATCTACCATTCATCCATGCATTGCATATTGCTTCCACATTTGGTCTGGTGCTTCTATGTATTTAGAGATTCTTGATAAAATTCAATCAAGAATCTGCTAAGTTATTGATCCTAACTTGACATATTGGCTTCGGTCACTTTTACACTACTATATTACTTCACTGAGCTTTTTCTATAAATGTTTTCATAATTGTTCTGATAAGTCTTCCTCTTTGGTAATTTTAGTGCAGTACTAGATTGGCAGCAAAGTCTCATCATTTTACAGTTGAAATGGCTAGATATAACTAAGTTCTATGCTAACAGTTTCTTTTCTTGCACTTCTCGCCTGTGGAACTGTTTTTGGCTTCTTGCTTTCCAGTCAACTTTGATCTTCAAAAATTTAAATGTAATGTCAATCATTATCTACTGTCTTAATTCCTGTTCTTTTATTGTTCTCACTCTTTAATGTTTTATTTTCATCACATGCTCTCACACTCTGTGATCCCTTGCATTTTAGTGGTTTTATTGCCTTGCTTGGGGTGAAATTATTACTGTAACTTAATTTTTCATATATTTTGATGTTAGTTTTTATCATTTGTGATATAAAATTGAGAATGCAATAGATGTGATAGATAATATATGGCAAAGTATTTCCCACTTTCAAATATTCTGACATGCTGTATGCCTGTTTTTTATTTCTATCTTGATCAATTTGGTACTTTTGGGGAGTACAAATGTTAAACTGGGGAGGAAGTAACTGCTCATTGTCAAAGAACTGAAGTTTCAATGAGACATTCAGTTTATTTTCTATTGATACCATTGAGAAGATGATTCACATTGAAATATATATCATTTTTTTAAATTTTTTTACTATTTTTTTAGCACTATTGAGCAACTGTTAGAATGTGGAGCTGATCCTAATGCCTTTCTTTCTGGCGAAGATATTGCACCTATTCATTTGGGCCCAGGAATCAGTAAATCTATTACCAGTTTATTACTTAAATATGGTGGTGACCCAAATCTCAGGTAAATATATGTTTACTTTTGATATTAAGCATTCTTTTAAAAAATCAATAATAAATCCTAATAATGCTGACAAAAAAAAAATGAAATCTACTTAATATTGTAATATTTTACATAAATAATCCATATCTATAGGTACAAAATTAACCCACAAAAAATCTTTGATAATGGCTTTTGAAAGCTGAAAGTGCTTAGAAGTCATTTGACAGTCTGTTTATATTTAAAATGCCTGGAAACCAGGGAATTGATCTGAACTGAAGAGAAAAATAAAAAAAAACAATCTTAAATAAAAAAAAAAACAAAAAAAAACTTCTTGCTATTTTTTTTTCCTTTAATCAAATGTGTATGAGAGAATCATTGCAATATTCATTTTCTTTTGTCACAGTCAAGCAACTTCTCAATGTCGCTTTTGAAGTTAACCAGTAAGTTGTAATTGGTTTTCAATTTTTCTATTATGATTATATCCACCATTTCCACTACACTCCCACCTGATTTCATGACCAGAGACATGTGACAGTGATGAACTCTTCTGCTTGGTGCTCTTTTACTTCTTTAAATGAATCTTCTTCTGAGGATTTATTAGTCACGCTCAATTTTTTTTACTAGTGTTCTCACCCTTGATTCAAGCTCGATCACCCTCCCACTTGCTGATGATGTGCCATGGTGGTCACTTGCTGCTATGCTTATCTCCAAATTAGGGCAAAAGTCCATCACAGCATGGTATCCTATTGACTAAGACTGGGTGCAAACTGTTAATCACAGTCACTTTTTGCATCCTAATTTTGGATATGTATCGGCTATGTGAGGCATTCACACAGATGAGATCTCCCACCAATGACTGTAAACTTAACTGCAGTTGGGTAAATTGTGGTAACAACCACCCAACCTATTCTGGATCATGTAAAATCTGGAAAAAGGAAAGAGATAATGAACATAAAATATACAAAGAACATACCTTTTCCAGAAGCAAAAGAAATTGTGGAAGGGTACATGAAAGATAAAACCTATGCACAGATCACCAAAAATAACAACATTGAATGCCAAAAACCAAGATACAAAATACGAGATACTTGTAACAAAATTTCTACAACTGGGACCAAATGAGTGGCCCAAATTTTTAAATGAAATAAAACTGATACTTTCAAAAAACAATGTTACTCATACTATAGATTCTCATCTAAGGGCTAAACAAAACCAGGAGAGAACAGAACAATATAAACAAAATGAAAAAAAAAAATTAATCACTCAGAAATAAAGCAAGCATCAGAAGGAGAAGAGAAACTAATAAACACCCACATAAACCATAACAAAAAACAAATAAACAAACCAAAAAAAAACAACCCAGGATGAAGTAGCTGAAAAGGACAAAAAGCCCCAAAAAAAGGACAAGCACCCCCCACCCCCAATCAAAACTATGACCAAAAATCATGATGTAAATTGCACAAAATAAATTCTAATGTTTCGAGATAAAACCCACACACATCTAATCCACCCAAACAAGGATCTCACAAAAATAGAAACATGGCTAACAACATACTCCAATGGAATATAAGAAGTGGGAAGGTCAATTCTTTGTGAATTAATATTATTCATCACAGCCTTGGATCAGTGTCCAGCAATCATATGCTTACAGGAAACACACCTTAAAGGAAATGAAACTTTAAACATGTCATACAATTACATAAATGAACACTGATAGAGCCTCAGATTTTAATGAAACTTTTAGGACTTATTCACAAGTAAGTTTTCAAAATGTTTCTTTTTTGGAAATCCTTGGTAAAAAAAAAAATATATATATATTATTTTTTAAAATTTCCCCCTCCCCAAATTTTTACTTGGTTTTATGAAATTTTGAGAAATGAAATTTTGATCCCTTTTTAATATTTGTTATTTAAAAGCAGAACTCCTTGGAGAATTTAAATCAAGTTTTTGTTTTTGTAAAACAGAATCATCAGTTACCAAAAATCTGCTCTGAATCATAAAATAAAAAATGCATTAAACCTAAGACATTTAAATAGAAAAAAAATGAATTTTTTCCAAGAATTTTTTTTTACATTTTAATTAGAATAATTTAAGATATAAAACAGTATTAATTTCACCCTTTTAGATGATACTATTAAATAAAAACTATATTAATCATAAATTAAAAAGCTTAGTACAATTCATCAAACACCAATATTTTTAAAAGAATTTTGAATTTTTTTGTTTGTGTTGTTTTGTATGTGTTTATAAATGTGCCAATTTTTGTAGATACTGATGATATTATCAGAAAATAAGGGTGATAACTATGTGGAGAATATTTTCCTAAATTTTTAAGGTTACTGAGTAAATTAAAAAAAAATATTATATAAAAGGTGCTCACATTATATTCAATTACTTATTTTTTTTTTTTTTTTTTTTTTTACAGATAAATCCCCCCCTCCTCCATAGAACCACATTAGAGATGCATCCATCCGTAATCGAGCTGTCAACAGCTTAAATAAACAGCTACTACTGTGTTAAAAATGCATTCTGCAATATTTAAACTTAAAGTAAATAATATTTATCACAAATCAGATTAATTATACTTGGTTCTAATATTCCTCAAAGTTTCAGAAAAGTATATTTTATTTTTGGAAGATTGTTTTTAATAAAGAGAATTACATTACAATAAACAGGGGCTAAAAATGGCATTAAAATCAGATTGTTTTGGCCCTCAAAAAGAAATCTTATATATATATATATATATATATATATATATATATATATATACTGATTTTTTTTTTTCTTTATTAAACAATGAATAATTGTAATGATTTAATGTTATTTAAGATCTGTTAATACATGTTTCTAAATAAATATTTTTATCTACTTGTTTGTGATGTTAAAATAAAACGCAACAAATATGCTATTACTTTAAATATTCCTCTTCAATATTGACAGCAGAAGAAAATAGCATTATTAAAAAGTTGTGAGCCAGAAGCACATTACAAAAAACATTTATTTGATTGCAATTTCTGTGATGGAGTTTGTACACCTAAAGTACATACTTGTCAGGACTCTATCTTTCTTATTTACCAGGATTTGTCTTCCAGTGAAAATGAATGAACTCTACTAAATCATAAAAAATTCTGAATCTCTTGAATGTAGTGGAGTGTGGGAATCTAAATGAACAATGCAAACAATTTTATGAAAAAACTGGATGACATTAAATTAGAAGAATCATCTCATGAGATAGATTTGCTTTAATTCTGCAATGAGAATTGGAGATCAAAAACAGAAAAGGGAGCTAAAGTATACCCATAATGTTTTGGAATCACTTGACACTTAACTGAACTTTTGCATTGCAACTATTACTTACTGCATCAATGTCTGTAACAAGTGTCAAAATAAGTTTTAACAAACTAAACATAATAAATAAATAAATCTGCAATCTACAATTAAAGATGGCAGATTAGCAATGATTTCTGAAAATGACAAGGCTTGATCCATTGATTTAGATAAAGTAGTGAATGCATTTGCTCTTTTTATACCTCTGTGGGTGGGGGCTATATCAAATTCTTTTCTATTTTTTTTTTTTTTTTTTTTAACCATATTGTTGAACTTATAATCTGCAGATAAGGAGACTCTAGGCTATACTTGATAAGTTGAGTGCTTATGCTATCATCTCCTGCACTTACGCTAATGTTTTCTTAGGAAAGTCCTCAATGCACCTTGACATTGAAGGTAGCCATGCCAAGTTTGGATATCTTACTAATTGCCATATAGAAATGTTTTTGAAAAGAAGAATTGTTTTGTGAGCAAAGATGTTGGACCATCACTTGTAGTCACTGAAAGGGCAGTCCTCGTGTATTTCTGAGGAAAAACACAGAAGTTGGTCCATGTCACTGAAACCCTTTTGAGAATAATTATTACTAACACATACTGGTACAAGGGCAGTGAACATTTGATTCATGAAAATAGAAAAATAACTTTATATAAAAAAATTGAAAGGGATGTAGACTGATAAATTATTCAGCATTTTATCAAGAAAAAAACTCATGTTGATGTTAAAATTTACGGCAAAACATTGCATGTTGATTTTTGATATGTTGCTAATTTATATTCAGATACATTGTTCAAATATATATGATGGTATGATTTATAAAAAAATATTTAATTTTTACTATGTGTTTAATATTCCTGTTGTTGAATATTGGTTCCATAAATATTTCACAAGTTTAAATTTTTTTAGTTCTACTCCAAGAGTATTTGTTCAAAATTTAAAAAATTAATGTGAATTGATGTTTAAAATTAGATATCTAAAATTTATAACTTATTAAAAACCATATTCAAAAATTCTATATTTTAAAGCTTTAGAAGTATGAAACTTACATGTGAAATAATTCATTTTTATTAAATTTGTTAAAACATTGAAAAAAAAAAAATGGTTGTGAACAAATTTATTTTGTGCTTGGGTGTGATAAAGGAGAAAAGTATACACAGAAATGTTTTCCTTTTTATCTTGTGCCATAAGTAATGTTTTTTATTTTACACATCTTAAAAATGATTGATAATATTATAGTTATGATCATTGCATATAATTAGTTTTCAATAAAGTTTGTATTTTATATGAATTCTACTTTATAAAAATTGACATAGCATTACTCATTCATTTATGAGCCCCTAGTACTAATGCTGACTTTTTAATTGTTTCACCCCAAGCAAGGCGACAATGCCGCTAGACTGCAGGGAGCTACAGGGAGTGAAAGTGTGAGAAGATTGAGAATGGAGACAATTGAGGAAAGGACAAAAATGAACAGGGTTCAAGAAGACAGAAGATAGCGATTGACATTGCATTTAAATTTTTGAAGATTGCAGGTGGTAGGGAAGCAAGAAATTGGGAGGGAATTCCACAGGTGAAAAGTGCAAGAAAAACTGTTAGAGTAGAAGTGGCAGTTACGTCTAGCTAGTTAAATTGTAAAATGGTGCAACCTAGTTGCATGCTTAAATTCATATAGTCAGTGCACCAGAGAAAAAAAGCTCATCAAAGCAGTTGCCATGAAAATATTTGTAGAAAATACAAAGGAAAGTCATGTCAGTGAGAAAGTGACTTAAGTTGTGATGCCTGGTCAGGATTGATTACATTACAGAGCCACCTTCTTTTGAATTTTGTCAAGAATTGCGAGATATACAGCAGGAGCACCAAACCAGATAGGCCAACAGTATTTAATGAAGAGATGAATGGTAGATTTATAAATGTGTAAGATGGATTCTGATGAGAAAATCTTTCTGACAAGACATAGTGAACCAACTTTCTTTGTAGTAGATGAAGCAATTGATTTCATATAGTCCTTCCACTTCATGTCAGTGGAAAGTGTGAGACCAAGGTGTAGAGTGTTGCTCTCTTGGTGTTTAGAATCAGTCATGCTGATGGCAGGCAGAAAAGATTCTCTGTGGTAATTAAATGAAAGCAGTTTTGTTTTAGAGGTGTTAAAATTTACAAGCAATATCTTGCCCCAGTTAACCATGGATTGGGGGTCCTTTTCAAGAGCAGTTTCTAGGTTTACTTTGTCGGATGTCTCTAGTTTACTACTAAGACTAGAGTAAATGGTTGTCATCTGCATAAATACCTAGTTGGGAACTGATGCCATCAGGGAGATCATTTGTGAAGAGCAGAATCAATGTATGTCCAAGGATAGAGCTCTGGGGACCTCTGCGTTAGTATATGATCTTGAAGTGTGCCTGTTCAACATAACCTTGATTAGATTAAGCCAAATATTTATCCTTTGACACCACAGACCTTGAGCTTGCATAGAATGCCAGCATGACAAACCCTGCAATATTGAGAGCTATAGCTTGAGCTTCACCATTTTTATCTAAAGCTTGATAGACAAATTCAATGATGGTTGTTAACACATGTTGTTTGTCCGAAAAGGAAGTTGTGCAAAGTAAGATGTTTAACCATCTTTGCATGACCTCCTTTCAAATAAACAACATGACTTCCGTTTTGCCAGACTGAGTGAATGTGTGAACTGCAGCACTTCATTTGGCCCTGACTGGAGATAGACACGTGATTGAAAAGATCAAATCAATTAGATGGTCAACCTTTCCCTAATACTTGTGTGTGTATGTATATATTTTAAACTACTTGTTCATTCATAATCCAAGTATCATCAGGCTCAACACCACACCTCTTTCCATATCAGAAAGATGTCAGAAGATAATTGCTGACATGGCTATAAAACATCTGACTTGACACTGGATACAACTATATTGTCTGTTTATTGCTGTCATGTCAAAGCAAATGAGTTTTCCCCACTTGACAATCACCAATAGTTGTCTCTAAGCACAAACATTGAAGGTTAAGAATTTAAAAATGGCATATACCATCCAAGCAACTAATACTGATTTGAATAGTGGGAAGGAACTTGGCTCACCAAAGTGAGAATGTATACACCGGTGTGCAAAACTTTTGGGACACCTTGGTAAATTAATTACTTTTGTTAATTTTACCTCCAAATTGAGTGATTAGCAGTTTTCTCAGTATATTTTATGATCTTTGAAAGCCAGAAAACAAGTTACTGCATTTTTGTTAATGCTGTATGATCAATGATAGAGCATCTTAAGCATAGTGATGCTGAAAAGCTCATGCAAAAATACTGCACCACCATTGAAAATTTCATTTTTCAGCTCTTAAGTGAAAAAGGAATTTAATTTTTTTTGCGAAAAGTGATCTTTATTATTACAGAACATCAAAGTATAGAGTTAGTAATTAGTGTTGCTGCCTTTTGGATTTAATAATTACCTGAATTTGATGTGGTATTGAATGGAGCAAAGTGTATATTTTCTCATTGGAAATTTTTTTCCATTATTCTTGACATTTCCCAATGCTATGATATGGTCAGTGACTCGTGTATGTGTAATTGAAGATATGTTTTTCACAAGTCAAGTATGGCCATATTTGCCCCTTGTTGGTGCCACAGTTGCAGTTTGGCTGAACAAACATCTGCATTTGCAGTGAACGTGTCAGCATGTTTGTTGAGCTCTCAATTGGCCATTAATGGCACTAAAACCATCCTTGTGTGGCCCCAGTTTTTTTTTCCAGGATATTGTATTTTCCAACTATTGCTGATATATGTCTGGAGTTCTTGTTCATAAGCATCCCCAACATTCTTAGAAATGACACCCTGCTGCATAACTGGACCAACACCACACCTTCTGTCCACTTCCATTTTGCAGTCCGGATTCTTTGCTGGTGGTTGAATTCCACAAAGGATGGTCAATAAGGATTGCTGCACATATTTGTGTTTGTTTGCTGCAGAACCATATCGCTCCAGTCTGTGTGATATTGATGCTACTTATGCAGTTATCACATTGATTTTGGCAAGTATGTCAAAGCCATGAGGTCTTCAGCCTTGGCTGAGTTGTTACTGTTTGTGCAGATATTAACAGTCCTGACATCACAGCTACCCTGTCAGCTAGGCCTTTACCCTGACTGCACCTCTGTAAGACTCCCCCTGTTGCCAGTGAGGCCACCTGTTGGCTATAGTTTGCAACCCATGATGCCTGGGGATGAGACCCTAACCATTGAGGGCTTCAGGAGGAGGGATGGTTTAACTCCTGAATCCCAACATACCACTTTGGCCTTTATCTGGGCTAGACTGGCAGTCGGAGAGGCCCGATTCGATCAACTGGCTGGTCGCACTAAGCCCTGATTCAGATTCTTACAAACTCTGGAAAAAAGCTGAATCAGAAGGTGGTGCTTATAGGGTCAATCATGCTAAGAAGAAACAATTGTTTCAAACCATGCTTGAGCATGAAGTTAACATGGGAACTAAGAGTTAGGAAGTTAAACAATTATTGCATCATTATGGTGTGAGTACACTGACTGTGTAGCCCTGATCTACTAAGGTGAATGGGCTTCTATCTTGGAATTTCCCCTTGTAGATCTCCATGGTGGGTGGAGAGCACAGTGAAACATGATTTCATTATATGGATACAGAAAGAAAAACCCATGCTAAAAGACTCCACCTGGAGTCAGATTCTGATCAAGAGCAGGCTGAGGTACCCTTTCATAGATTCATAATAGTAGGATCTAGAGAGGAGGTCCCACTAACTAAATTGTCACCATTCCTGGTACAGAGGGTTATATCCTCAATGGTTAATTGTAAGTCCATTAAAAACTTAAAAATGGAATCATCCTGGTAGAAATACCAAATAAAAAACATGCAAGCATACCGTTAAAGACCAAAATATTCTCTAACATTAGTGTAAAAGCAAAACCACTTGAAAGATTAAACACCTCCATAGGTGTAGTTCATAATAGCAATTTAAAAAAAGAAAAAAAAAGGGACTTATGTGAAAAGGATAACAATTAAAAAACAAAACCAGATAATAAATACAAACATACATATATTAATTTTCAATACTCCAACACCACCAGCCAAAATTAAAATTGGATATTTAATAGCCAAAGTAGATAAATATATTCCAAATCTGAGAAGATATCACAAATGTCAAAGATATGGCCATCTAAAGGAGTATTGTACAAGAAAACAAACTTGTGCAAGATGTGGAGAAATAGAACCAAATCATGATAATACAGCATCTAAATATCAACCAAAATGTATCAACTGCAATGGAGATCACAAAGCTGATGCTAAAGAATACAAGACCTGGGGAAAAAGAAATATTAAGAACAAAAATCACTCAGAACATTACATTCCCAGAGGCAAAAAATACTTATAGAAACTTTTCTCTATACAAAATTATGCAAAAATCATAAAAACACCACCAAATGTAAATTAAAATCAAGAACAGACCTATTTCACTAACCAGCTGTTTGTGTAAAACCATGGAATGGATGATAAATGACAGATTGATCTGATACTTGGAAAAAAATAAGCTAATTACAGACTTACAATGTGTTTTCAGAAAGAAAAAGCACATTGGATCACTTAATCCACTTAGAATCAGCTATAAGAGATGCATTTGTTTAAAAAGAACACTTTACAGCAGTCTTTTTTGACCAGGAGAAAGCTTATGATACTACATGGAAATATGGTATCATGAGGGATCTGCATATATCCTCGGCCTGAAGGCCAGATTAGCAAAATTCATAAATGGTTTTCTTACTACCAGAAAATTCAGTCCGGGTTGGATTAACTCTCTAGGGAGTGCCCCAAGGCAGTATTTTATCAGTGACACTGTTTAGTATAAAAATAGTCCAAAGCTTAACCTCTGGAGTAGGATATCTGTATGTAGATGACTTCCTCATTTTTTACAAATCCAAACAAATGTACATGGTAGGAAGAAAATTACAGCTGTGCCTTAATAGAATTAATAAATGGGTAACTGAAAATGGTTTTAGGTTTTCTAAAATAAAAACAATGTATGCACATCTGCCAGAAGAGAAAACTACACAATGATCCTACTTAAAGACTAGAAGAGAATGAAATATCAGTTGTACATGAGCATAAGTTCTTGGGAATAATATTTGACAAAAAACTTACCTTTATCTCCTATGTAAAATATCTCAAAAAGAAATGTAGCAAAGCAATACAGCTCCTCCATCTGGTCGGTCACACTCAATGGGGAGCAGACCAAAAAACTTTACAAACACTTTACAGGACCCTAAATCGATCAAAACTAGATTATGGTAGCATCATATATAGTTTGTCAAGAAAATCCTATTTAAAACTCCTTGATTCTACCATCCAGGCTGGATTAAGATTGGTGCTTGGGTTTTTAAAACTTCAGTTGAAAGTTTATATGCAGAAGCCGACAAAACTCCCAATCTTAGATGTGAAAAACTGGCATTACAGTATTATACAAAAATAAAATCCTGTTCATCAAACCCTTTCTACAAAAATACATTCCTCCCACAACACAGAAACTTAGCAAAAAGAAAAAAAAAAAACTAAAAACATTTGGGCTTCAAATGGAACCCCTTGTCAAGAAATCAAAAATACAACTGGCAACAATCCATGATAATATAATTCTTAACATTACTCCTTGGACAATCTCCAAAAAATAATATGCATTCTCTTAACTTTCAAAAAGAATTTGATAAAAATTAAAGAAAGCTATCTCAGGCACACACCTGTCTTTACAGATTAGTTCAAACACAGGAATATAGCAGGATGTACAGCAATATCCCAGAAAATAAGCAGTAAATACCTCCCAAATGAAACCTCCATCTTCAATGCTGAAGCCTGTGCCATAGATCTAGCGCTCAAAATTTCAACAAATAAAAACAAAATTTATAATCTTTTCTGATTCACTATCAGTTTTAACAACACTAAAAACAAAAAAAACTTGACAACCCATTAATAGTCAAGTTGCTAAATAAACTCTATTTAATATCTGTGTTGATAGATGTGATGTGTTGGATCCCAAGTCATGGTAGAATAATTGGAAATGACAAAGCTAATGCAGCTGCTAAACATTGAAAATATAGAAATTGACCTGAATATTAAGATCCCTTACACAAACCTGAAGAGCCAAATAAACAGGTTTATTAAACAAAAATATCAACAACGTTAAAGTAACTGTACACCAAATAAATTGCTGCAAATCAAGCCAATACTTGGAGAATGGAAAGCAGGATACAGAAAATCCCCAAAAGAAGTGGTACTATTAGCCCACTTGTGCATTGGCCACACAAGAATTACACTCTTGTTACTGAAAGGGGAAGAACAACCAATATGCCTAACATGCCAAACTGCATACACCATAAAATATGTTTTGACTGATAGTACAGCTCTTGCTCCATCTAGGAAAACATACTTCAATATAAACAACATAAAGGAGCTCTTTGAAAGAACAAGTTATCCCAACCAACCAAAGTAGTTGATACCATATGATTGTGGGGAAAAAAAAAAAAAAATTATGAAATATAAGAATGTCTTGGCTTTAAATGACCCATGAGGGGTTCATAAGCTGTAAAATAGCCAACCAACCGACATCACAGCATGCCCGCATTCTGTCACCAATTCTCTCCACATCCACGTGCTTCCTGGTCCATGACTGGCGTTGATCTGCACTAATGAGCAACCAGTGTCAATGAGAGCTGAACACCATTTCCCATTAACTAACACATTGACTAGAGGCAGTGCCACATTTACATCTGGACTGGGAATTATATTAGTGCTGATGTCCATTTCCTTGATCAGTTTCCCTGGGCATTTCTGTGATATATGGCCTAGTTTGTCACAGAAATAGCAATGTGCAGCTTTGTCACGTCACCAGAAAAATGATTAGCACCACCATATGTGACAGACGATGTCACTCTGTGGATCATTGGTGAAGTAGAGTCTGTACCCAATTGCTCAGGCTTTGCTGCTGCCACAATCAATTCTGCCACTAGCTTATTATCTTTCAGTGTGGTTCTAGCTCGTTCTAACAGCTGGTTGACATCTAGTGTGTATCCATTAGAGAGGAAGTGCAAAGCAACCTCTTGACATGCTTAGGCAACTCTGCTACAAATGCACATGTAAATCCACAGTCAGACACCCCAACATACAAGGTTAACAGCCCGTGGAGGTCCACAGATTCGTTTGAATTCAAGCACCTAGCTGCAAAGTGATTGTATGCCATAAATTGATCTGTGGCAAAGGCAACATACAGAGTGTCCCTGATAGAGCCTACATCTTTTTCTTTCTAGTTGAGTTGTTGGAACACAGCAAACACACCTCCTGTCAATTGGAGTGGCAGAATGCTAGCAATGTTCTTCGCACCACACAAGTCACAGACCAGTTCGATCTTTTCGAACCATTCAATGATAGAATGTCCTCAGTCTGAACCATCAAATTCGGGGGATTTCATGCTGACTCCTTCACAAATGAATGAAATTATTTTAGAAATGTTTTTGTTTTTGGGGGGCGGGGTGTGGGGGTGTTGTTAACCGCACTACTAAATTAATTTTATGAAATTTTGAAAAGATGCATGGCTTAATGTTAATTATACACAGAAGTCCTTGGAGAATTTAATTTTTTTGTAAAACAGGACCCCCTGTCACTGAAAATCTGCTCTGAATAGTAAAATAAAAAATGCAGAAAAACTAAGACATTATTTCATTAGAAAGCTTTTAATTGCTTTTATTAATCTATATATAAAATTCTGTGACTTCTGTTAGTCTGTCCATCACACCCTCTAAAATAGACATACATTGGCCTATCGAAACCAAATTTTTTGGTGCGAAAGTTCAAACAGGTAAGTGGGTACAAAGCACAGTTGGTTTTACTGGGGTGTTTAGCTTAGTACAATAAATTGTCATTAATTTTTTTTTTTTGAAAAAAATTTAATGATTAAAATAACAAATACCTATTTAATAAAAATACAACATTGTTTTTTTTTGCATATCTTTTAAGTTTTTATGTATATTTAATTCTGTTAAAGTATAATGCACAGTAGTAACACTGTAAATATAAACACAGTAGGGAGAGTAGAGTTTGTGAATTTCAACAAAAAATGAGCATTGGCTCTGTCCCAGAGAATCAGTAGATGTCTATCTGGCAGAGTTAAGGGAAATTTCTATCCTATTCAGCGGAATGAGTGACCGTGTCCTGGCATGTGCGTTCATGCAATTGCTCGGGAAACGAGCCAGTGGAATAGGCCTCAGCACCAGTCTACTCCTCGAGCCCCCATATGAAGGAGGCACTACCTGCAATTGCTGTATGCATCAACAGAATTTAGAGTTTAGCCTTGCTAGATACAGGCTGTTCATGATCGCTTGGAAGCAGATTGCTTTGTTACTCTTAAAAGAGGAAAGAATTGAACGTATTCACTGTTGGTGAAAGGACCCTCAGGTGCACTGGCGTAGGACTTATTCCACTTGATGTGAGCAACAGGCCCCCTATCATTGTTGAGGTTTTGGTTGTAGACAGAGAATTGTTTGGTTTCGACCTGCTGCTCAAATTTTACATCATCAAGAAGTTGGGAGGAGTATGTATCTGGTGACTGTTACCACATCAGGACGCTGCCAGCATCATCCAACAGCTGGAGTCGCTATTCTGTGAGAGAAGGTCACCTGCTGAGCTGCTCATCAACAATGGTGCCACATTCTGTGGCGAGGTGTTTGTGAGGTTTGCAGAGAACTGGGGCATCTGACTTATATTCCGGTGTGCCTATCAACCCTCTTATCACTGCTCAGTCAGGATATTCCATTATGGAGGTGTTGTATTGGTATAACGTGATGCCAAAAGATAATGCAACAGCTTTGTCAGCACCAGCTTACGCTATATATAACTACCAAGCCCGCATAAAGGGTATCGCTGTTGCACCACTACTTGAACACATAGATCCTGAGTGGGAGATGCGGTATGGGTAAAGACCCCCATCGTTGATGTTCGACACAATTCAAAAAAGGAACAGTGACAGGGGTCTACAGCCCACATTCAGTTCTCATCAATGGAATGCCATGCCATATCAGAGACCTCTGCCCACATCAGAGATCTGTATTGTCAGAAGATGATGGCAGTGATAATTCATCTGAAAGTGACTCAAATTTGCCGCTGTTTTCAGTGCAGGGCCAGATTATTCATCTACAGAACCAGTGGAAACAGATACTGAAGATGACAATGATGTGGGCACAAATGCAGAAGAGACGGGCTGATCCCATTCAACTTTACATAGAAGCACTTGATGACGCGACCGCCATCCCCATGTCATTTATGTGATCAGGAGATCAGGGAGGAGTGTGGAAGAAAAGATGACTTACCTCATGTGGCAAATCAAGAATGTATATGCTTGGTGTGCAAAATGAGTGAAGGAAAGGAAAAAGAAATATGGCTGCCCTGGCACCTTAATTTAAGAAAGACACAGTTTCAGAGATCAACTTGGCATAAAAAACACCATGCAAGACAGAATAGTCAGTAGGTTCATAAACATGGTACTTCTTTCAATTGGGAAAGCGATTACTCGGATTGGTTTCAAATCGGAGTAATTAAACTTAAATCAGCAAATCTTCCTCAAAGTTTAAAAAATGTATATTTTTATTTTAGAAAGATTTTTTAATAAAGAGAATTGTAAATAGGCTAAAATCAGTTATTTTTAGCAATTTCAAAAAGCAAACTCATTCCAATCAATTTAAATTTGGTTTGAAATACAGCAAAGTATTTTGATTATTGGAAATATTAAATTAAATCTATTAGCTTGGAATTAAAACTAAAATAAAAGCTTCAAGATTTTTGATTTTTAAAAATTAAACCTCTGATATCACATTTCTTTGGAGATAATTTTAATTTTATTTGAATGATTTCTTTTTTTATCAGAACTTCTGATGGCATTACACCTTTGCACATTGCAGCCACTTGGGGAAACAAAAATATTGTGAAGTTATTGCTGTACAATGGGGCAAATATTTATATTCGTGATGATGTAAGTTGAATTTTATGCAATAAATATAATGAAATGTTGATAAATGAATATTTTTTATTCAGTTTTATAAATGATGTATATTTGAATAATTTTCTCATTGCTTATTTACAACACACAGATACATAATTAGTCACATATTTGCATAAAATTTGGAACAGTTTCTTTACCTCTCTTTTAAGAAACTTGTCTTAAAATTTGTCATTTTTATATAATCTTATTTAATAAACGGTAAATTGTCTAAACAAATAGAACTCAATATTAAAATTGTTCATGCATAAAATCTACTTATTGCATACATAAATCTAACTTGAAGTTTATGGATTTTTTTTTGTTTTGTTTTTGAGAATTGTTCACCAAATCATGAAACAAATGTTAATGGTTTCTGTTACATTTTTGAAGTTCAGCTTATAAATTCTGTTATTTCAATAATTTTCAAAAAATTGAAATTTGAAAAATAATTATTGCAGTACATATTGTGGTTATTGATAATTATTTTCATTCACTGTCTGCTGCTCATTCTATTAGAATATATCCAATATATTCTGTAGTATCGAACATATTGGATACTTTAGAATATTACCTTTTAGCATTTCAGTTCAATATTATTTCAAATGTCTATCATACAAATCAAATAAATTTCTCTGAATGCACAAAAACTCAACCATATCAAGGATACAATCTTAGAATTGCATTCAGTCAGATGACAAATTTATGACCTTTAGAAAGTTAGATCTTTTTAAGTATAAAATATGAAAAATCCTTTTTTTCATTTACAGGAATTTAATCTCGAACAATGATTATTAAAATTTGTGTCTTTCAGCTAAATTTATTTTGTAAAAATTTTGTAAAAAAAAAAAAAAAGCTATATTTGTTTGTATAAATTGTTATGTTCAAAACTTTCTTCACTTTGAAAGGTTATATTAAAGTATTCTGTGCAAAGACAGTCTAAACCTAAATTTATTAAAGAAATTTTGTTTGATTATTAAATTCTGTATTAATATTTATTTTTTTTTTTTTTTTTCCTTTTAAAAGGAAGGCTTCACCTCTTTGGATATGGCTAAGAAATATGAACATGAAAAGTGTGAAATAATATTAAAACGACATGCTCACCTACTGGAGTCTCAGCATAATCTCCAGAAAAGAAAAGTAAGACACAATCTACCTTTAAGTAAGTGAATTATTCCTAATAAGGCCTGTTTCTAATCTTTTGTGTATTTTACATTATGATTTAAGGATTTCACAAATTCATCTTATAATTATAACTTTCAAATATAAAGACATATATTTATGAGATTCTAAATTTGCTTCAGATTAATGAAATAAGGCTATTTAGTTTTAGGATTACCCTCAGCTATAATTAGTAATAACCAAACAAATAAATCACCAGTGTAGATTTTTTTTTCTCCTGCTTATCTTTCCTTCTCTGCTTCTCAATTTTCCCCTCTTTTTTTTTCCTGAAAAATTTATACTCTATGCATTTCATAGAATCAATATATTATTAAATTTGCACTTTAATGGGGATTTTCCCATAGCCAAAAAGAAATTTTAGTTAACACATCATGCACACACACACTTTTATTCAGTGTGAAATTAAAACATAAAAAAATTGTTTATTTACAATAATATTTTATGTGAAAAGGAAGATTGGTGAAAATGATTGTTTTTTGTTTTTTAAGATAAACTTTTATAACATCTAGAATATTTTCACATTTATAATTCTAAATCAAAGGCAAAAATGGAGAAATAATTTACAATTTGTCTAATCTGTCAATATAATTGTTAAAAAATAAACTTAAATAGGCATTTTTTTCGTATAAAGTATTAAAATATCTTGGCATGATGAATTGTATGTTGATAATGTTTTTCAGGTGCAAAAATTAAATGTCGCTCTCAAAGAACAACCTGCATTAATAGAAACTTTGATGTCAGTCAGGATTTGCTTGTCGACAGTGATCCAGAGCATCATTTATCTCCTGTAAAACAAGAGAAGCCAAGGCGTTCAGTTCTCTACAGAAAAGAAATTCAAAATCAAATCAATCATCTTTGTGAAAATGAAGAGGATTTCCATTTAGATGTGACCTCTCCTAATCATCCATGTGTAAATGTAGCTCCCAAAATGCGGTTTCATCTTCCTTCATCAAAACACATCCGTGCTTACACAGAACCTATGGTTGAGTCTACCAGTACGCCTATATGCCCACGTCGATCACTGTATACAGCTAACACACAACAGAGGATTGACAAATATACTGACAGTGAGAAAAATGTCAGCATTGATGTGACATCTCCTGATCATCCTGAATTATTTTTCACACCAACAGCAACAAGCCCACACAAATTCAATCAAAAAATACAATGTGAAACTCCAATAAAATCTTTACCAAATCTGATGCCTTTTAAATCAGAAGATAGCAGTGAGATAGACAGCAGTTCTTCAGAATCAGATCTTTATGTTACAGTTAATGAAGCATCTGCTGATCACATAAAATCTCCTCAAAATGCTTTAGATCTTGATAAACTGAAACATTCCATGACACACAAAATTGCGCAATTACGAAATTGCTTAAATAAACTTGATACTCAGAATTTTAAGCCTTTTACACCCAGCCAACCTCTTCTTTTCAAAAATTTTAATCAAGTACAAAACCAGTTATACAATAGAAGCAAAGAGGCTTACTCAAGAAATTTGCCATCTAAAAAGAAATTATATTCAAAGCAGAAGCAACAAAAAGTGCTTGGTTCAAATCCTGATGTTGGTGTTAAATTTAGCATGGAATTACCACCAGAAATGATATTGGATAATGGGAAATGTAGAAAATTCAAACATTCACAACATGAAACAGTTGAAATGAATGTGGGAAAAGATGATGGTGAGGAAACTGAAACTAGAAAATCCAAGAGACAGCCTGTAATTGATATACAGATAGAACCAGAGTGTGAATCTCATAATATAAAGTACAAAGTCAGAAATAAAAAAGAAACAGATCTGAAAATATATCAAAAATCAAAATTCCAACATAAAACCAAAGGAAGTCATAAACAAAAAATTGTATTGGAGTCTCCAGAAATTCAACAAAGCTCAAAAGTAAAAAGTAAAAAAGAGTATTACAGATCAGATGAAAAAAATAAAAATGAAAGACAAAAGATATATTCTTATCCTGGTGAAAGAATCTTCCCAGATCAACTACAACATGAGAATCAAAGAGGAAGTGAAATATATGCTTGTAATGAAAGTATTCATCCAACTGTGTTTGCCAAATGTGGTTCAAGAAATCCAAATGAAATAGCAAATGAATACTCCAAGAATGCTTATGTGACCAAACCTATTGAGAATAGACCTGTCAATTCATCTCAGTACATCACTTCTAAAAACAGCTCTAAATTGTCAGGACAAAACGGGCAATTGTATCCTCATTCCACTATAAGTGAAAAGGTTACTGCCCAGTCACATGTTAAACTTAATGAAAAAGCAAGTCATTTCTTAGAAAGAGAAATCATTCCAGAGAAATCTAGTCCTATTAGAAGAAAAGAAGTACAAAATTTTACTTCTATGGTTAAAACAAATGGTCAAAAAACTTCTCAGTTAAATAAACTGAAAGATTTGTCAAGGCCGCAACCAAAAAAGGTTTTCATGAAAGAAAGATCTGAATCTATGTATTTAAACTGCAATTCTGTTTACGGAAACCAAATTTTTCATCAAAGCGGGTGTTTGAACCAAAAACCAAAAAATGGTGCAGATGAGACAGTTACATTTCAAAAGGGAGCATCCCACTATGAGAAAGCTACCAAACTTCCAGAAAGTGTAAAGCAAGATTCTGTACTACGTTCTCAATCACCGCCTTCAAATATTGATCCTTACAAAATATATTTTAGCAATAAAAGCCGCACCAGCATGAGTTCTGTAACTTCAACTGACACTTATTACACTTGTCAGAGTGAATTGGATACAGAGGATTTCTATTCCTGTGAAAATGGATTAGAACCACATGGAGAAAATCCTGGAAATTCATACATGACTGCAGGAAAAAGGCCATTTTACTCTTCTGTAGAAGCCTTAAGCAGTAAGGAATCAAGCTACCTTGAAGAATTTGAATTTAATAAGGATGACTTAATTCAAGCATTGTCAGAGTTCAATTTAAGAGATCCAAATACATCAGCATTAAATGACACTTGTTTTAATACCCTATCAAGTTTAGCAGATGATATAATAGATACAGAAAACCATAATGACAGTGATTTTACTAATGTTGAAGCATCTCATAATAAATCTTTAATTACTACTAATGGGTTAAGATATTCTCAATTTGGGAAACATAAACTGGTTGTAGAAAAAAATTTAGGTAGATCAGAGTCTCCATTACAATATATACCAGCTCAAATTAATAATTCTCATACAACCACAGTTGAAGCAGAAGTTAGACCTACAGATGAACAATATGAAAAATTTGAAACTGCAATTGAACAAGTTTTGCTTTCAAGATCTCTATCAAATTGCAAATCGCCAATTTTAAATCAAGTATCAGAAAGTAATTCCTTTCCTCAAGGCTCTTCAAGCCAAGACAATTCTGAAGATGTTTTTTATACAAGCACCAAATCAGAATTTAGTAATTCTGATAACTTTTTCTCATGTATACCACCAACTGATGATCAGTTTGTTTCTACTGTCTCTCAACAGTCTGTTAGCATTAGTAGCAGTGTTGACAACCAAAATGATGGCATATTACATCCCAGGAAAAACGAGTTGGGTTCCTTAACTCCAATAGAACCTGATTTATACCATAGTTGTGTTGAAAAAGAAAATATGACAGGAAAGATTTCAAATGATATTAAAGATACCAGGAATCCTTACTCTATTCACTTTTCCAAAGTTCTATCAGAACTTAAAAAAAAAGCTGATTTAAAAGCCATTCAATCACAAAGAAAGACATGTTATCGCTGGCAGCCTCCTGAAAATTTAATGAGTTCCTCACAAACCACTGATGAGAGTTTTCTGAATGACAATGGAAGAGATGAAATGTTGAAACTACTAAAAAAAAATGTTGGTTTAGAATTAAAAAATCATCCACTTGTTAAAAGCCAGAAATTTGCAATAGATAAATCAACTGATTCTCATTACATTTCAGCACAGGAAGGTGATTTGTATACTTCACCAGTTTTACTTGACAACAATGAACATGAAGCAGAACACTTGTATTATAATTCTGCAAAAGATAAATTTAATGAATCTCCATTAAGAAATGTATCTACTAGGAAACATATGGACAGTACTAAACTATCTCGATCCAAAAAAACGAGCATTTTGAGACAAAATGCTATGACAGTTTCAAATCAAATATCAAAGAAGTTTTCAAAATGTGACCAAGATCAAACATATATCTCCATGCAAAATGAGTCACAAGCATGTAAGGAACCTGTACAAAAGAAAACTGAGAAAAATCACTCATTTCCTAGTATTATGGTAAGTGGTAATCATGATTCTGACCAGTCTTACTGCCCCTTGCTATGCAAAGATGAATCAACTGATCATTCATGCTATGTTTTGCTTAAAAAGGAGTTGGAAAATTCCAGGCAATCTGTCAGCAGTGATGGCTCTCTGAATTGCAATCAGTCATGCTATGTTTCGGCATGTGGAAAGGACATCCAAGATGTAAACCGGTCTTGCTACATCGCCACTCAAGAAGAGGTCTCCCAGGCTGTGGACCGCTCATGCTACGTCTCTGTCCATGGAGAAGGCTCCATGGGAACAGGTCACTCATGCTACATCTCCACCCATGGTGAGGGCCCCCTAGGCAAAGACCACTCATTATGCGTCTCTGCCTGTGAGGAGGGCTCCCCAGCCACAGACCACTCACGCTTTCTGGGTGAAGATCACTCCTGCTACATCTCCACTTGTGGGGAAGGTTCCCTGGTTGCGGACCGCTCGTGCTATGTCTCCACCTGTGGGATGGGCTCTGTGGACCGATCGTGCTATGTCTCTGCCCACGAGGAGAGCTCTCCAGCTATAGACTGCTCATGTTATGTCTCTGCTTGTGAAGAGAGATCCCCAGACCCAGAGAGGTTGTGTCATGCCGCAATCTGCAGAGAAGGGTCTGTAGACAGTTCTATTAAAGAACTGTGTTCACAGTGTTCAAGAATTCCAACTTTAATAGATCGACACCTTTGGAAAAATCAAAAAGTTATTCATTCTCATTCACACCATGAACCTGTGACTTTACAAAAACGCTACATTTCTCCTCCTCAAAATAACCAATCACTTTATTTGTCTGCTCAAAATATAACTGGACAGTCAGTTTACAAAGATTCTTTTACTGAAGATGAACAAAACAAAACAAATTTTGAATCTGCAGTTGATAATATCACATCTTCATCTTGTTGGCAGTACGTATCTACAAAAAGTTCAGTTCCCAACCGCTCTGTTACTTGGCAGAATCCTATTTCTACATTTGATGAAGTTGATGCTGCTCTTGTAGATAGCACTGATGAAAGCATATCATGGAGCCCCAGGAAAGATAGCCATTCACCTCAAGCAATTCCTTTGACCTCCACTTCAGCTTCTGAAGAAATGACATCAGAATCAATATCATCGGATGAATTTAAACGCTGCTTAGAAAGCAAAAAATTGTTTTCACCTGAAAAAAGAACAAGTATGTGGGTAAATGGCATCTACAAATCAAATATACAGGAATATTTTGATGCTGACATGAGCAGCATACTCCCAGCTTTGAATGGACACAGTAGTTCTGACACTGACAAATATATCAAATGTGGTGCGACAGCTGCTAATATGAAAAGCCACTATATTCAGCCATCAGCTCCACCACAATCAGAAATCATTAGTGATGAAAATTACTCTGACAGTTCCAGATGTATTCCTACAGCTCCTCCAGCTATCTCAAATATTGCTGTGGCTGGTATTTTTAGAGATAAAGATGATGGATTATCAAATTCTGATTATATTTCTCTGCATCCATCACTCTATCCATCTCTGGTTGAACCATGTCAAAATTCTCCTTTAAAAGTTTCTGAATCACAATTAAAAGGTAATGATGGTGATAACAATTGTGAAGCTCATGCTCTTAATGCTTCTTCTGCTGCATATGTATCTTTTGGTAGTGAACCAGAACTGCTACCAGCTCCTGTCCATTGCTCTCCTGAAAACACACACACACTTACTCAGAATAAATTTGGTTTTACTCAAAAGACAACAAAAATGTGTTCTGTCAGCATTATTCCATCTGCTAGCTCCCAGCAAGAAAATACTAATAAATTATTGCCTCAAGATTCAAATCTTCCATTCTTGATGAGAAGCAACACTGTCAACAAATTTCACCGAATCACTAAGTCCATTTCTACTCAAACTCCAGTACTAAGAATCCCACCAGACCCACCAAACAAACTTGCATATCCTCCATTTGGAATGACGATTCCAAGCAAAGAACTAAACAAAGCAAAGCGGACACAAAATGGTTGGGCAAAACTTAAAAACTTTTTCACAGGTAAAAAAATTCAAGGCAAAATTGGTGATAAAGGTTTTATTAGTGTTGACAGTAATCAGAGTTTTCTCCAGTCTTGTCATCTGGCAAAGTCAGAAGAGATATCACCACCTTTAACAGATACATCTGCAACACAAACAGATCCAGATGTCTTTTATGAACCTACATCTAAACATTTAGAGATTATAAAATCTGATGAAGTTTCTCTCTCTGTCAATTTGTCAGAACAACTCTCTGATTATTCTGAGAAATATCCATCTTCAATCCTTCCTGGATTGGGTGAGAATTCTAAACAAGCAACTCAATCTGATTTCTTAGAAACTTGTAGTTCTTCAGGAGCCACTTCTGGATCTATGGAAAGGTTATTATCACCATATTGTGAGGATTCCGATGAGGATGACCTTGATGAAGTAGACTATGTAAAATTGAACACTCATCCAGTCGAGAATTTGAATGAAGAGATTGGCATAAATAAAGATCAACCGATTTGTACAAAAACAAAAATTTATGGAGAGACATACAAAACTCAGCTCTCCAAAACTGACAGAAAAAGAAAAAGCAGTGATATTGAATTTTTGCATATAGATCCAGAAATGCAAATTCAGTTTATTGAGCGCCAAATGTCAATGGAAAGTCAATGTGGTGAGCAGTCAGATGACTCTGAAAATACTGAAATTTATGATTGGAAATCCTTCAGTAAATCTGTCAATGATGATCTTGTGGATGTGTCACCAGCAGAAACAAAGTCCTTTTACTGGAGAACATGTGGAGAGAAGCCTGAAAATGTGAAGGCTAATCTTAAAAAGTTAAAGCCATTTACTAATCCTGGTAGCTTAAGTAATGCAGAATTAAGACAGGTATTGATAGATCATGGGATGCCTAATCCCGGCCCCATAACTCAAGGCACTCGGCAGATGTATCTGAAGCGTTTGAAGAATGCATCTAGTGGCTACACTCTGGGATGCACTCTATCATCTCCAGGTAAATTTATATTCTTTCACATTGTCAATTTTTTCAAATCATTAAAAGTACTTGCTATAATTTCACTGGTTAACTGCCATTTTAAAATTTGATTTATTGATTAAGACTAACTTGACTGCAGTTAGTTTCCTAAAGCAATGTTAATTGAAGAATCACTATTTAATTTTGTCACTTTCTGTATTTACAATATCAGTTCTTATTAATGTCTGTCAACAGAAATGATAAATATAAAGACACTTTATTCATCAAAATATTAATTTTAAAATCAAACTGATTAAAATATAGTTTATCCTCTTAAAGTGTGGATATTGAAAACTGTAAAAATATTATTTGTACTTTTCAGCAAAAAGTAGATTTGCAAGATTTTATCTTTGACCATGTTATTAATGTTTTATAAGTTTTAGGCAGTGTTCCATGCAAAATAAATTACAAATTTTATGATTGTTAGATTTCTTTTTTCATAACCAAATATTTCTAACTTAAATACTCTTTTCACACAAGATAAGCTTTTTGTATTGGAATACAACCAGTATTAACCATTTCACAACAAAGTTTATGTAACAGTTTGTAGAAAACTGTTACATAAACTTTGAAGTGGAGAGTATAAATTAAAAGATTTAAAAAAAAACAAAATATTCCTTACCAAAGCATGTATATGTTGTATATACTCTTTCTGGCACTGAAATGATTAAAACTATTCTAATTCAATAATTATTGAATTATGACCAATTTTAAATAATGAACAAATTACAAAAAAATGAAAAGAATTGATAAAGTTTTAATCAACTTTTCCCTGACATTCTAGATTACAATGCAGAACTTTGCCGAGCACTAAATGAAAAAATTGATTGGACAGAAATGATTGAATTAGAAGAGAAAATGATAAAAAAATTTGATAATCCTAAAAATACTCGTAAATGGAGAGAAGGTAATGAAAAATCATCATTTAATTATTTGCTTTTGGATCCACGGGTAACTAAAAATCTTCCAAGCCGTGCATCAAAAATGGGTAAGTAATTTGATTGTAAATTTTTCATTGCTGATATTTTGCTATTTATATTTTTTTTATATTTTGCTTTAAAAATCATTTTTAAATATTACTCCATTTTTTAATTGTAATTTTTATTATTTTTTATCAGGTGACAATTTAGAGGTATTTCATGCATTTGTGAAGGCCATATTTTATATTGGCAAAGGCAAGAGAAGCAGACCATATGCACACCTTTATGAAGCCATTAAGTATTCTGAGAGAAAAACTGCCAAGGTAAATTTTATTTGTTTATCTGATATGTTCACCTGATAAGGTGTGGAGGTGTTCATTCAACATATCCTCACAGATTTTATATGCTTATCAACTTCTAAGAATTGTTTTTGTTGTATTTCATCTTCTCATCTGCATCCAGCAATTGTTCAAAATTTTACTTATTATACAAAATTCATTTTTTGCAAATGATTGAGATCAATTTTCTACTGTTGATGCAAATGTCTGATGTCTTCATTCAATTCAAATGAAACATGGACCATCACTTTTTTTTTTTTTTTTTTTTTTTGTTACATCCTATAAAACCTGAATGCACAGCACCAGCCATAGTAATAAAATATATAAATGAGTTTGTGCTAAAATTATTCAACATTAATGTGAATAAAAAAAAAAATAGAATATTAAATACATTTATAAAAATGTTTTGATAACTAAATTTTAAAATATTTTAATAAATATTAACTTCAAAAAGAATGGAAAAATTCAAAAGGTTAACTGATCAAAATATTTTAACTGTCAGGCTTAATTTATATTGATACTTTCATTCCATTAAAATTGAAATTAATTAAACTTATTTTATTTATAAACCAATAAATTGTGACATTGCTGTGTCAGTTTAATCACTTTCACATTTTTTTTTTTATTTTAGGCCAATGAGAAAATCTTACACATTATTGACATTTGGAAAAGTGGCTATGGTGTAGTCTCTCTGCATTGCTTTCAGAATGTGATTCCAGTTGAAGCTTATTCTAGAGAAGCTTGCATGGTGGATGCCATTGGTAAATATTATTTACTATTTGAAATCCTTAAAACCTTTTTGCTTTTTAGCATATTAGTATTTCTATTTTTTTTTTAAAAAAATACCTTGATTAAACAATAATTCTCAGTAATTGTTTTCTTTTCATTTCATTTCATTGTCATACTTAATTTGCTGCCAAACTTTTTTTCTGGCTGTTTTGAATCATATCAGTTGTAAAAGAATGTATCAATTGACCCTCCAAAAATATGTAAATTTAATTTGCAATATTTAAAAGTGATATTACAATTTAACAAAAATTAAATTGTAATCTCACTTTTAAATAGTTTTAAAAACCTTTCAGTAAATTATTTTAATAAATGCTCTCTATGTTCAAAGATTAAACATTTTCACTATTTCATTGTATAAACAAAAATGTATGGTATTCAAAACTATGGAAGAGGGACATAAATTGAATAATGACTATTAAAAATAAAATTTAGCATAAATGCTGTTATTTTACTTCATGTTCTGGTGTGTGAATTGTTCCTGGTGTAAATGTATTACTTTTGTTTTGTTGTTTAGAGCTTTTCATGTCATTTAAATTTTCTGTAATTGAATATAAAATATTTTTCTTATTAATTAATTTTACTTAGGATTATAGAAAAATATTTAATTATTTATATTTTAGAGACTGATATGCATTTTAACCATTTTTAAAACTATTTTAAATAACTGGGTAGAATAACTTTTTTTAAACAAAATAATGATTTTTGTATGAAAGTTAATTATCATTGTATAAAATTTTCACCATTTTACAAATAAAACTATCAAAAGCTTTTCATAACAAAAACTATTCTCAGTCATTTCAAAGATGACTAACTAAAAATTAATTTGAATTTGTCCATATAACATGGAAAGAAAATTGGCAGTTTCTACAGTTATTGGCTTAAATCATAAAATCTAATAGATGTTCAGTTTGTAGAAAGTTTTTCTCATTTCTAAGATATATACAGAACTGTTTTGTGATGTAGATTTGTTATTTGCTTTTTATTTTATCTGCTGTTACAAAATATAGCTGATTTTAATTTGAACAGATGGCATAAATGCTTTGTTTTATGATCATTAGTCTAAATCTGAAATTTTATTTTGTGTGATTTATGAGGCTTTTCATTTTATGATTACAGGTTGCTGCAATCTAACTAACCAAAAACGAGGTGACTTTTATGGCCTCACTGCTACTTGGGGTCTAAAATTGAAAAGGCGTCTGGGTGTCTATTTATTACACAAGGCGCTAAAAATATTCTTGGCTGAAGGAGAACGGCAGATTTACCCAACAGATTTACACTAAATGCACACAGCAATCAAAATTTACATCCTGTCATTTCCTCATCAGTGCAATCTCAGAAATAATTTCTCTCAACTAAATTCAATCTTAAAAAACAAGTAATTTTTTCTTTTTTTTAATTATTTATTAAACAAATTTACTCAATTTTTATTTGAAATTTTTACTTTTGTACTTGACTATTACCTCTTGAACATGTTTTTTTAGATTGTAAAGTTATTGTAAGTTATTTATGTTGCAAATAGGAAATTAAAATTTTTCTCTTTTCCTAAAAACAAATTAAACATTCTCAGTTTGCTTGTTTTGCATTTTGCTTTTAAGTTTTTGCCAATTATAACAAGCTTTCTCCTTATTCACCTTCAGTAACTAAAGTTTACTGAATAGGTTTGTTTTAAAATGTAAAGCATTTTTTTTGTTTACAAATAAATTTTTCATCTGCCAAATAATCAGATAAATGAGATATTAAACTAATTTTCAATCCTTGTTCATTCAACTTTCATAATTGGTGTAGGATTTTATGAAAAATGAATTAATCCCTGTAACTCTTCATATTTTAATGAACATTATAATTATTTAAAAAAAAAAAGAGTGCCTTATCTGCTTTCATGCCTATTTCACTTTTTATTGCTGTGAAATAATTGCTACATAACTTTTGCAATATCAATTGCATCATTAAATCCATCATGTTTTTAATGTTCAATGTTATGCCTTATGAAATCAGTACAATACATCTCAAACTTGAATTATTATTTTATATTAAGTAAATGAGTTAATCTTTTTATTATCAGCACAAATTGATGTCACTAAATTTAGGAATCTTCATACTAAAAAAAAATTACATTTCTCCCCAAAACCCAACGTTTGTTTTGAAAGATTTTTAGCCATTAGATTTTTTTTTCTTTGGCATCTCTTAGCTAGTATGTATTTTATTGACTTTTACAAAATTATATCCACTTCATTATGCGATTTTATGTGAAAATAATTACTTCTCACACATGCTTTTCACGTCCAAAGATTTCATTTCCTTTTCAGGAGTCATTCCATATCAAATCAACAAGGGTCTGACTATCACCAACATGGATTTCTTTTTCATATTTGATACACATATAAAACTTCATAATACAAATTGAATGGTGCCTATTTTACATCTCTAGGTCAAATGGTTCCTGTGATATTGTCCTGTATAAAAAAGGTGAATTTTGGAAAATAGTCACAAGGTTTAAATATCAATATTTCAGTTGCTATTTCACCTACAAAGCCAAATTATATACCATTCACAAAATAACTTGACCTTAATCTTTGACTTTAAATTTCTCAAAAAGTGTATCTCAAATTATTTTTTTTAAATTTATTTGCCTTATGGCAAGATATGTACATTTCTTGGACTTTTAACTATAACCTTGACTAAAAGTGTTTTACTGAGTTGGTCCAAATTCAAAATGGCAGATTTTGGCATTTGCTACTAATATGCTAACATTTTTATATCTCCTAATAAAGTCAAGTTATATATTTGTAGAAAGCTATTTGAATGCTGATTAATACTCACATGAGAACCATGGTCATAAATCGACAGAATTTGTGTTATTTGTAGTCAAATTTGACCAATTCAGTGGAAAATAAAACAACCTGATTTTGTTTACATTTTTATTATACAACAAATAGATTTTTATATGAAAAAGTGACATAATGAAAATAATTATTTAAAAAAAGTGTCATGAATTAATGTTAAGATAACATAAAAATATGCAACAAATGATATCAATATGGTGTGGGTAATTCTTTACTAAAATAAACACTTTATTACAAAAAAAGTTTATTTCTTATTTTTTGCTATCCTCCACCAGCTGCAATGATGGCAAAAGCATTACCTTGCACCATTGCCAGTGAGACACACTGCAAGAGCCATTCTGTTTTATGAGGTTCATCTCTTAATTGAGACACAAACCCATCAGCCCTCTGAAGGAACACCAATGATACCAGAAATCTCCACTGCTATTGGACTAAAAATAAATCTGTCCACAAGAGAAGAATATTTAACTATTTTTTTGATCTCTACATCCCAAGCAACAGACCCTGCTCAACTGTGGACTGACCAAGTTACTAGTCAAAAATGTATTAGCACAGGTTGCATACCCAATCAACAACTTTCCCCACTTTAAAAGGGAAAATAGTAATCCTGTCTGACCACTTTTCACCACGGTCGAGACATGTGGATTCAATTTAGGAAGGTAACCCAGCTGCATCCACACCTCTTCTGATGTTGTTTATTGCTGCATGACTTGGAAAGTGGCCAGCACTATGACAACAGGAGAGGATGCAAACCTAACTCATCAATGAAAGCTCCACATCTGCATCTGTGACACTCACATAATTTGAATCCAAGACAGATTGTGACTCTGACTTGAATGTACTCATCATCCAGATGGCACTGCGTTGAACCAGTCGCCACTACTCGGTTGTGAAGCAGATAGTAGACAGGTGAGGTGGTGCTAATCCAGAGAGAGCTCCAATTTAGTAAAATTGGCCTTGCATTTTATTTTATCCCAGCTTTTCTGTTTTGATGTGTCTTGTGGGATAGAAAGTAATTTGGGGGCTCAGATGCTGCATGCTTGTTTGAAAGAGCTACTTGAAAAACATGGAGACAATCCAAATATCTCATCATTCAATTCACAACTGGAAGAAAATGAAGAAAGATATGTTGGAAGGGCCAAATCTTCCATTGATTGAAAGCCCAGGCCTTTGAAAGGGAGACTCACCTGCCTCCAGCCTGTGTTAGTGAAATTAATGTTGCAAATTAACTATGCACATCTCTTAATTGTGGTATCTATCTCATTTAAGAAATCCTGTTTGAGGTAACGGGGTGACTTCGGAGAGTGTAGAGGTAGATAAAAACTGTTCTTCAAGTGGAGGAGGGCTGGGTGTGCATCAATTAATTGCAACTTCTCAGTCATTCTTGTTAGAATGACATGCTTAGTATCCAAACACTCTCAAATGGCCATTGGTAAGATTGGAGAACCAAGAATGTGTAATTCCTTCTTAGGAGTTATTTTCATATCCTCAAGTATGAATTTAATATCCCGAATAACACCTTTGAAATCACCTGTACTATAATTCAAATTTATTATCTCTGACTTGGATGAGTTAATCTAAGCAGAGATAGAGCAGGAATAGTTCATTGCAAATAGTAGCAGACCAAGTAGATCACCTTGCTGGATTCTGGTAGCCGAAGAGAGAATATTATTGGAGGCGATCAACATAGTTGGGTGACTATACGAGAGATGAGCCAGTTGAAATATGGAAGGAGTTCATTGATGGCAAACTTCTAGGGTATGATCCCTTCTGATGCTCTTGAAGGCATTTTTCATATCCAGTTTTAATAAAGATACATGTGAAAACGGGTGATGTGTTCTCAAAAAATGATCTTGTGGTATGAACAGCAGCTTCACATCCACTCTGTATACCTACTCCAAGCTGGACAGGTTGCAATTCATACCCTATCTCCTTCACAACAACTCTACATGTGATTTTTGCCACAAGTCAATGAAAAATGTTACCAATAGTGATAGGGTGGATACCTCCATCTTTTTTTAAGCCTTTAAGTTGGCTGAAAATATTAAGTCACGAACATGTTGGGGTATCTCAGCTCAGAGAAAGTTATTAATAAGAGCTGTTATGGATCTTTTCAAATGTTCACCAGCTTTGGCAGTGCAAGAAGAAATTAAGTCCTTACTGAGACATGATTCTCTATCAACTTAGCATTGATGATGGCACAGAGTCTCTTAGAATCATCGACTAAAGTTGAAGGATGAAATCTATTAGGAAGATTAGAAAATTTGGTAGCATTTATTTTAGATGAATAAAGAAATGTTATTTTTTATAATAGATGTTGTAGGGTCCTTATTGAAAGGAATGCCAAGCACAAGTGTTGCAAAATAGAAAAGACGATCTCAGTCAAACAACCTGTTCATGTCAAGCGCATGGTCTATGGCAGTAGTATGGGATTCTGATAGATTTAGGTATTTTTTAAGGTACCTTCTGAAGAGTGAGGTTTCTCTCAAAACCTTGCTGGTATCTATTATGTTGATGGTTAACACTATCTTGTGGAGCTGAGAGAGACAGGTAATGCAAACAACTCCAAACAACCAGATGTGCTGAAGCACTTTTAGTCAATCCCATGCATGATAAATGAAAAAACTGCTGATAATTCAAACAACTTCTGACTCTGTTACACTTGTTAATACTGTCATGTAAAAAAACCCTTTTTCTGTTAATTTTTGTAATCTCTGCTTGACATTAATTTCATTTTTTTTTTCCTTTCTTGTATAATTCTTTTTTATATTTCCACATGTCATTTCATTTTAACGACAAAATTTAATATTTGTAAAGACTTCTGTATTTTTATTGTAAGAAATTTTATTTCAAGAAATTCTTTTTCCTTTTGAAGCCTTTTTCATCTCAATTTTCAAATGTTTATAAGTTCTATTGTAAATTAATAGATTGACTAAACTAAGAATATCAGAATATTTAAAAAATATCAGAAAGATTGGGAAAAGCAGTTGGTTTTGTAAAAATGTCAATTTTACCTCATCATTATCAGGATATTTTTCAAGCACACATTCTAACCATCAAATTCCTATCAGAGATTGCTGTATTAGTATTTTCAAACTCTATATTGTCCTGTTTTATAATTTTAACTATTTTTTTTCATCCTGAGTTGACACTGTTTTGTATTTCTGAGACACAGCAATAAAACTATGTAGTTGAGGCATTTTTGAATCTCTTCTAAGATTTCTGCTTCATTTGTCCTTTTGTTTGTTGATGAATGTAAAATATTTATGCTTGAAATGTTTTCCTGCATAATTAAATAACTTTCTTGGTCTCATTATAGGGCTGGTACAGGCTTGTTTTTGCTGCTAATCTCTTGATAGTGCCACATAACCATCACATGGTCTTTTCCCATGAGATGTAGCAAAAAAGTGCCACTCCATGTCAATACGAAAGTCAGCTTTATGGTTGCACAAATTGATAAAATTTTTATGTGAAGCTGTGCCATCAGAAATAGATCGACTTTTTTTTATTTTAAAATTAAAAGTTTTTTCCGCATTTCTATAAGCTTTCTTTTGAACAATGGACAGCTACTGAATCATGCTTGAAACAATCTGATATAATTACAAAATTAATATGCTCCAGCTCTTTGTCATTTCTGTAGTAACAGACAAAATGATATAATGTGGTTTGAGCATTATTCTAGTGGAGGCCTTGTGCAGAATCCTGCAAAATAAATGAATAATTCTCAGTAAAATTTGCAATAGCTATGACTTCACCATCTATCAAAGAACTTTTCTTATTAGAACAAAATTTTGACTGTTCTTTGGCAATTAAATCATGCTTCTTCAAGGTTTGAAGGTCTGCCCGAAAAGTTTCAATAAATTCTTCTGTAGATCATGATACAGTTTGCAGTGTGGTTCTATCAGTTGACAGCCACTGTTTGTATATCAAATCATCTATTAATTTTTATTGAACATTTCTTCTATATATAAAACTTCCATCAAGTAGAGCAGTCACCCAAGCAGCAGTTAGAGGTTGATTCATCATGTGTAACAGCAACTATTCATTGGTGGTAATCTGTTGTTCACCTTGAGTCAGTGTACCACAATCATTATTTTCATATTTTGATGTAATGTCCAAATGCAGACACTGTGTCTTCCAGTATGATCTGCTATAATACATTCTTTTGGTCTGAGCTCAACAAATTAAAAAACCTAATGCTATTGGGATTCTTTGATTTAAATAATTGGTATGCCTCTTTCAGTTTAGAGTACAAGATATTTTTGTTCCTGAACTTCATCAATTGTCTCTTGGGAATCTACATTTTCTTGTATTTGGTAAAGTTAAGATTCCTTGTTTGTTTTAGTTTTTTTTAGCTTGCCTTGACATGCGTGTTGTGATGTCAAATTTCATTTGAATTTTTTGGATACTCCAGCTTTTTGGAAGTATTGTCAAAATTGTAACTTTTGGGACCTCATTTCACTAGCTGCAAAACTTTCTTTTAATTGTGTAATAATTTCTCTTTCATTAGAGCTTTGGTGCTCTTCTCCACTGGTGAATTCCTGATGAAAAATTTTAGTCAAAATTACTTTATCTTTGATACTGCTCTTTTAAATTTTCCTAATTTTTTTTCTCTTATTTGTTTGTTTTTCAAGTTTTTGACACTTGATTGGTGATTCATTAAGAAGTTGGAATTCATTTTCAGTATCTACAAAAATGCTAGAAGACTTTAGTTGATGTTGAAGTACTTTCAGAAAAATCAGGTAATGCTGTTAATTTTATTTGACAACAAGTTCATTTTTTTTTTTTTTACCAGGAATCAATTTAACTAGCTTGATTTTTATCAGAAAATGTTTTTGATATTTCTATTAATCCTTTTTTTAATTTTTTTAAAAGGGTTTTGTTCACTAAAAGCCTTGTTGATACATCTAGTTTGATTCAACAAGTAGAAATTTAACATCTCAGTTAAAAAGAATTAAATCTTAGTTTGAAACTTTTGTATAAAAAAAAATGAGAAGTATTTCATAACAGTAACTTTGACAGAACAGTAAATATTTCTAAAACTGACATGCTCTTCCCTGAAACCACATATTCTATGAACACACGCAAGACTGTACGGAAAATCTTGCAAAAAATTATAATAATTTAAATAAATTTCTTATTTACATTTGTGATAATAATCTCAGATTAAATGAGTTAAAAAATAAAAATCTAACATTCAAAACAAATGAAACTGAAAGTTAGCATATCAGCTTTTGAAAATATTGATTGTTAAATTGTAAAATGTCTCCCATTCTATCTCCTTTTTCCTATTCTAATTTTGTGATATTCTAACATTTTTGTAGACAATACAAATAATTTTTTCTTTTTTTGAAAAAAATTATGTAAATTTAATATTCATTCAAAGAATAGTCAATTAAAATTACTAAGGAAAGCTCAGAAGAGGTTCAAAATATTAATGTATTTTTTCATGGTTATATTCTAACAACGAAGATTTACATGATTATTTATCATTAACAATCTTTATAGTATAAACAATTACCAAAATTATATGTTTCAAGATATCTCATTGTTTTGCAGTAAATAACTTTCACCCACTGAGGATTTATCAATAATAATCATGTTGTATCATTACACCAACAATTAAAAAAAAAAATGTGGATATGAGATTAAAAATTATTTATCACAGCTCTTTTTTTTTTTTTTTTCTGTATTGATGAAGAATCTTAACTATGAAAATCTACCAGATGGTAAGAGACTTGTTTCAGAGGACCTGGCTTATGGGATGCTCATTTAGTCATGTTGAGGTCAGTTTTTTTTGTTTGTTTTTTTTTCACACTCACTTAATAAAAATTTTTTATTACTTTTATGACCAGCACATATTTTGATTTAGCAAAAAGTTAAAATCAAGTAAAGTAATCATGGTTTAGATAGACAGAATTAGGAACAATGAGTTTGCTTGTAACTGTTAATCATATATATAAAAATTAAAAACAAAAACTAAAAAATTGACTGTTTTGTGCATTTAGTGTACCATGTTAAAGGTCAATGAAAATTTGTTAACTAACATTTGTTCCATATTTTCATTATGTCACTTTTTCATATAAAAATCTATTTGCTGTATAATAAAAATGTAAACAAAATCAAAATTAAGGTTTTATTTTCCACTGAATTGGTCAACATTTGACCACAAATAACAGAAATTTTGTTGATTTATGACCATGGTTCTCAATGTGAATATTAATCAACATAGATATATAAATTCACTATATTGGAGATATGAAAATGATAGCATATAGTGACAGATACCAAAATCTGCCATTTTGAATTTGGTCTAACTCAGTAAAATTCTTGTAGCCCAGGCCATAGTCAAGTCCACCAAAAAATTTTGTACTTATCTTGCCACAAGTCAGAAAAATTTGTCAAATTTAAAAAAAAAAAAATACACTTTTTGAGAAATTTACCATCAAAGATTACGGTCACAGTCAAATTATTTTATTTAATCTTTAAACCAAAGAATGAATAGATCACATCTTAGACCAATCTAAGTACTTTAAAATAGTATATAATTTAGCTTTGTAGATGAAAAAACAACTGAAATATTGATATTTAAACTTTGTGACTATTTTCCAAATTCACCTTTTTGGCAATGGTTAATGTGTCATATCTCGGGAACCCTTTGATCTAGAGATTTAAAATAGGCACCACTCATTTCATATTAAGAAACTTTATAAGTGTATAAAATTTGAAAACTGTCCTTATTACTGATGATCAGAGCCTTGCTGATTTGACAATGGAATGCCTCAGTAATACTTTATAACTTGCATTTGGCTATCTTACATTTTAACTAAATTTCAATTTTTGTTTAAGCCATTTCATTTTCCTTTCTTTACTCTTAAGAAATTTCATTATTGTTGCATTCAGTATAATTTGATTTCAAAAAAATTTTTTTTTCTCTATATTTTCAAAAATTTATTCTTAAAAATGTCAAGTAAAATGGTTGTTTTGAAATACATTTTAAAACTTTTAACAGCTGATACATTCATTTTTTTGTCATGAATTAGAATTGGTGTCATAAAAAAAGCAAATTCATTTTTGAGGTCCTTCCTTTTGTTGATATTGCCAATTTCTTTTCTAGAAACTTTAGTCAAACATTGTTTAAGTTCCTGTTTTTTTTTTTTTTGTTCAGTTATAAAACCACAAACAAATATGCTTTTGTTTAAATTTCAGCTATTTAATTGATCTGAAAGTTGGCAAACTAAAAACATCATTTTGCCATGAAAAATAGAACCATGTAAATGCATAAAAATAATTCAAATGCTGATTCTGTTTAAGATTTTGTGTATCTGAGATAAATCAGTTAATCAACATTGCCATGTTATCTGATGCTTGAGGGCATCAACATGCTCTGTATTGATTCATCTGTAACCTGATGTCACTCAAAGTATTGTTCTTTTGAGAATTATTAGGGCAACAGCTTCCTTCCTAAATAGGTTCTTGAAAGAAGTTGACAGTTTTGCTAAGTATCTGTTGGTTATTGTTTCTGTTTTTGTAATTGTTTTAAAAGGACAGGGTGTGAACCCTGTAACCCAGTCATGTTATGATTGTTAAAGTTAGTAATCTTACAGATTACTAACATCATCTATTGAACCTTAAAAGAAGTTGAGGCATTTTTGAATCTCTTCTAAGATTTCTGCTTCATTTGTCCTTTTCCTCTGTGTAAGTTAGTGTGTTTATTTTATATTCTAATATTATTTTAAAATATCCAGTTTAAAGTTAAAGTAAATTATAATTCTTTTGATAATTATGAAAAGTTAATGAAATTTGAGTTTGATTTATATAAATAATAAAATTATTGAAAATGTTTATTTTTCTACAAAAGAAACTGAAACTTCATCTGATTTATAAAAATTGGAATATTATAAATTTAAATTTCTTCTATGATTTTTGGTAATTTGCATTTCTCATCACAAATCTGTCAATTCAGAAAAATGTTACATGAATTTGGATTAATTTAGTAAAACTGTTTTTGATGTCAAAATTTTACATTGACTTGATATCCCTACTTTTTTTTTTTTTTTTTTTTCAAAGCTTATTGGTGATAACTTGCTTTGGGTTTGAACCTCAAATTCTATAACTTTTTTTTTATTCAAGATTTTTATTCTGGTTTTTGTTGTCTCTTGACCGAGATATTGTTAATATCTTTTCCATAAATGAAATGTCTTTTGTCAAAGATTTGAACTTTGAAAAGTAATAGGAAGATTTCTAATATGTTGGAAATTTTTGCTGTGGATGGTTGACTTTTAGGCTTTTTAAAAATCTGTTTTCTTGTATTAAGAGTAACTACCTATTGCTGAATGTTACATAGATTCTCAAAATTTATGCACACACAATGCATAAATAAAACATCTACAGCATTTAAAAAGTAATTCAATAGGATTCACTATGTTCAAAAATAGCTCTGCTCCAGAGTTCTTGTACAAAATATTTCAGAAAAAATATTTTAATTTTTTTCTCTAAATGCAGAGAAAAGGCTTTTTACATCATAAATTATAAAAATAAGGTTTTGAATTTTTGTATTTTTTTCATTTAATTTTTTATACCTTTAATTGGAAAAATTTTCTTTGCAGTCTTTATATTACTTGAATGAATTGTTTTTGTTTTTGCAACATGCATTTTAATAAAAAAAAATGTGATCTCAAATTATTTAATGTTCTTCCTTCTTACTGGTGTTATAGTTATTTTGCCCAAATAAAAAAAAAATGTATTAATAATGCCTTGTAATTTTTGTTGAAATTAATTTTGATTCAATGTATTCTGATTTCATAGGAAAACATTTTAAAATATAGAAATTAATGAGTTAATTCCCTTTATAACCCTTTGTTTTTGCTGTATCAACAGAAATTTAGAAGATACATTTTTATTTTTAACAGAAAAGTAACATGTACAGGTGTGCTTTTGCATTGTTTGAGATATATGTTTAAATATTAATCTTAAAGATATTCCAATACACTTTTACTTTTAAGGGATAAAATGATTTGTGCTTTAATGATTTAGTCAAAAAAAGATAGTGTAACCAGTCAATGGAATGGATAGTCATCATATGAAATAACTTTTTTTTTAAAATGATAATACATAGGCCTATTGCTAATTTTTTTTGTTTATGCTTGTATAAATGGCATCTTCATATTTACATGGTGAAATATGGTGTAGTGGCAGCTATTTCTTAATTTATGTATGTTTTATTGGAAACCACAGACAATATTTGTTTTAACATGCCATCA